>BTPG01000002.1:259313339-259382960 GCA_036245525.1 Semisulcospira habei | reverse complement strand
GGTGTATGCAGTTCTGACAAAATACGTCTAAGCTGGTAATAAACATGGAAACGATACACAGACCTAATCAGTTTGTTTGAGTGATTCAAATGGTCTGTAAATGAAACCCCACAGCCAGTAGTTGAGCATAGTATAGCAAAGTTAAGTCGGTTTTGAAACATCTGTAGTGGACTTGAGGACCACTTTCTTGCAGTAGCATCGTCTGTTATTGGAGGGTTTAGGTAATGATCAAACGGATTTGGTACTTTGACTTGAAATAGATCTTGTTCACTTACAGCTATGTCGAGCTGGTTTAGTTGAATTATTTTCTGTTCATAAGTTGGTGCAACATTATATTTAGCATTCACATTAAATTGAAATGCGTTCGTTGTGGTAATGGTTGGCGATTTAAATTCCATCCTTTTTTATATGAGATAATAAAAATGTTTATCACTTTAACAAATCTTGACACAAGCAAACCAGTGTGGTTAACTAATGGGATTGATAATCGAGATGGTAGCAAGGCTGTAGCTATCCATGAAATGTTTTACACCGTAAAGTGGTTTAATATAGAAGATGATATATATAATAAAGTAAATTTAGATGGTAAGACTGAAGCTTTACCGCCTGGGTATTATGACTTTTGTACTATAGCTGAATGGTTTCAAAGTAATTTTAAAATTAAAGCAACTTTAAATCCAGCTAACCTACTTGTTACATTAGAATTTCCGACACAAAATTGGTTAAGGATCTCAGATAGATTTGCATATTTACTTGGATTTTATATTGATGAAGATTGGTGGAGATCAGATGATTTAGATGAAGCTATGTCTGGTATTATAACAATGAAGACCAAAAAACTTAAAATAACTGGGAAACGCCCTGTCAGTTTGTCAGTACACACAGTATTTAATGTTTATTTGAAAGAACTGAACACAACTGAGAATGTTCACAATGGAAAGCCATCAACTTTGTTGAGATGTGTGCCGACTGGAACTGCACCCTATTGCGAAAGTGTGGTTGCTAGATTTCCTGCGCAGTTTAAGAAATTAGGTTCTAGTTTCTTTGAGTCACTGTGTATATCTGTAACTAATCAAGATGACAAACCAGTTGTTATGCATGATTTTAGTGTACACGGCTGTTCAGTTCTTCTACAAACCGACACATTTAGTTAGGGAGTGCCGCGCTAGCTTATCAAGTGGCGAGCTGACCTAGTTACACGCATTCCGATGGGCGTCTGGTACCGCCTGATAGTAGGCCTTCTTTACGCTTACTATTTTATGTGGGCAGAGTGCCAAATTTGTGCAGGCTTTAAACCTTAACTGTGCTTTCAAAATACTTTTGTTTGGATTTTCAATCAGTGCTATGTGTTAGTGTAACATAGTGCTACAAGTAAGTGCTTTTCTTTTACTGGATAGATTTACCTGTGATTTTTTATAGAAAGTTTTATAGACCAGCATGTGAGTGTATTTCGCCGACATTTAGAATGGAGTCTGACACACAATATTCCTATTCAAACCACATGGAACGATTGAGTAGTTTATGCAGGATTTGCCGTGCAGAGCGAGCAAAAGGCAAAGGAAAGACGGACTATAACACTTTAAACTGTGTGTTGATTATGTAGACGATCTTTCTGCTTTTCATGGCATTGACGTATGTACAGATGAAGAAGACAAACATCTGAAGGGAATGTGTAGAGAGCCGCCGGTAACAAGTACACGCAGGACTCAGTCTCTCTGTGAAATAAATTGTCTTGAGACTGATACATTTTAGCCTGCACCGACTGTTCTGTGTTTATCTAATTTACGCCTATCAAAATAGCTATTTGATCACCATTAAGAGTGTTTATTATTTTCACTGTGGGTGTCCCATCCGATTTGTAAGATTTAGTAAAGTGGCCGCCGGGGATTGCTCTTCCGATTTTATAAGATTTAGTGGAATGCTAAAGACAACATCACCTATACAAAGTGTGCAACTGACACTGCCGCTAACCCTGCATATGAACTGTGAATTATTTCGAACATTTTCACTGCCTCCGAAATCAACTACGTTTGGAGATTACGTTAACCCAAGAACTTTCCGTCTGTCTAACACTGGATTTTACCAATGACGCATCATCCCATTTCAGGACCCACTGAGATCGCAAGGTAAATCTATCTGACATTTTGAGTAGTGCATAGCGTAGTGGCTGTATACGATGATCACTGGCCTGAACCATAATTTTCGCAAAAGTACTTTGCATGAGTTAGAACAGTTGAAAGACGTCATTTGCAACCGATTTACGTTGTCTTCACGGTAAACTGGGCGCCGGTTGCCTGTCTTCTAGTCCGTTGCATGCATTGCTCATCTTCATTTTCCTAAGCATGTCTAGTGTCTACAGAAAGCTTATTTTCTTAGCTTTTAAGTGTATGTCTTAAATACAAGATACGTTCAGTACAGCTTAAACAACACGCCGTAAATGACCGGTACCATTAAAATGTATCCCGCGTGGCACACTGTCAGTGCTGAGCGTGTACACAGAGAGCGTGCTCGCGTAAAACAGTGACAAGAATAGCGCGACTATAGTTGCACAGCCGTAACAGATTGCGCTCAGCTCTGTGCTGCCAGCCGGCGGTATTAACAGAGGCGACACACTGCGCGGCTCCTTATCTTACAGCGCGGGCACGCGCGCGCGCCTCAAAACTAAATGGGAGGCCTTGAACAGCCGTGTGTAGTGTTAGAAGTTAAATAATTTTATTTTTGTTTATAAAAAATGAGTGGTGGTGTGTCCGGTAACAGAGTTAAAAGATTTGGCTGATGTACAGGATTTTGAGAAGGAGGGAGAAGTAGGGGAGGTGTATGGTTTTGAACTTGATTCCACTGGCATGTACAAGAGGAAAGTAATTGTTGACATGAAAGACGGTGAAAGACAGATTCCTAAACTTGGTCAGCTTCGTGATGTTACTGTACCTACTCCACCTGTAAATAATGCGCCTTACAACTTAATACATGTGGGTAGTAAGTGGGTTGTTTCACCTGTGCCTGTTCCACCACCCACAATTGACTGGGACATAAAGTTGGAATTTATTAGTCCTTATGTATACACTGATGATGAAGGCGCCTTAGTGTTTAGGAAGGTTGTTAACTCTGGGCCGCTTATTGTAAGCCTTGTTCCAAGTTTTTCCCCAGACAACAATAGCAGAGATAAACTGAAAGTTGAAAATTATGAGAGACGGCGGTATCTTCTTACAACTAGAAAGGGTAGATCAGATACTTCTGTTGTGTTTATGCCAGCAAGCTTAGTCGTGGCTAGAGAAGCGACAATAGTATTTGAAATTATCATGAAATCTGTAACTTCTGCAAAAGAGGCAAATATTGCACAGGGACTAAAACTTACATGGAATGAAACAGTATCAGAATCATCAAAGGTCTTTATTGCTATTACAAAAAATGTTGATGTTATTAATGTTTCCAGCAGTATTCCCGCTGTCAAGGTGGTGGTCGACAAAACAACTTTTGTTCGTCTAAGTTACATAAACCTTGAACACATTGATCTTGTTGCATTTTATTATGCAAGTAAATTGTATACTTTTGAAGAGTTGCAAAATGTAATTGATGATTAAATAAAAAATATTTGTCAATAAAAAAAAATATGGTAAAATTTTATCCAATACTACCGACGCTTGAGCCGACTGAATCAATTGCGACGACTAAAACAACGCTTGCGCCTGATCCGCATGCGACAGCTGTGCCAATTGCATCAGATAAAACATTACAGGCAGACGCATTTCGTTTAATGAATATTACAGAAGCAATTAAATATTTGGAAAGTGAAGAGGCGAGGTACTCCAGATGTAAGAGACGGTATCAGACCGTTTTTAATTCTGTTCAAAACACTTCTATGGCTATTGGTGCAGTTTCAGCTGGATGTTCTGTAGGAGGTATTGTTCTGTTTGCCACGGGAATTGGAAGTTTGGCTGGAATAGCAGTTGAGGGTGTTAGCGTTGCTACATGCCTGGCTTGCTTTGGTTTGGAGGCCTTGAACAAGAGGTTTCACACGAAATTACAGAAACATGAAGCATTGAGTACGCTTGCCTCCAAACCAAAGCAAAGCTGAGCAGTATGAAACTTATTATCAGTAAGGCATTGAATGATAATTTTATTGATGACGAAGAATTTAAGCGAGTCCAGGATGATTTAAATAATTACAAAAAACAGAAATCTGAAATACAAAATAAAATGCGTAGTTAATCTCCTGTGAATGTTGAAGAACTAAAGGCTAGTTTTTTAGAGATGGGGAAACAGATCGGTGTTCAGGAAACCACAGAAAAACTACACAATCTTTTAAACAAATAAAAATCAGATTTGGTAATCAATCAATATTTTTGTCATATGCTTCGCAGAGAGAAGACACGTCATTTACACCACTTGTGCCTGATTGTTTAGCCCCATCAGCACCACCGCCAGAGTACTACTGAGAAAAAAAAGTTTTTTTATTGTCCTTGTATCTTGTCAAATCTGTCTCAGTATCTTGGGACTTGAGTCAAGTTGTTGTAAGAACTTAGGGTAAGTACTTGTAAGAACTTAGGGTAAGTAATTAATAAGTTCTTATGGCAACACACTTAAAGGTTACCACTGCAGGTTCCTAAAAGTTAGTTGCAACTTGTTAATAAGTATTAAGTTTCACTTGGCATCACTTGATCAGGTAAATGATTAGGTATTGACAGAGACAATAGTTATAGAGAGAGGCAATATGAGTCCCGATAGATAATTAGATCAATGAGGCCGCATCAGTCATGCTCGTCAGTTTTAAAAATCAAAGGGTTGATTGGGTAATAACGGGGGCGTAATGGGGTCAAAAATTTGATATTAAAAATAACGTAATTTAATGACCGATGCGGCTTTATTGAATTCATTGTCTATCGGGACTCATATTGCCTCTCTCTATCCCTTAACAACTAGGCTCCTGCCTATCTTTCCAAATTACTTCACCCCTTCACTCCTTCCCGCTCCTTCCGCTCTGCCTCCGACCCTCTCCGCCTCCACCACCCCCCCCTCCCCCCCCCCCCCCCCCCCGCCCCGCACCAAACTCAGCACTTTCGGACACCGCGCCTTCTCCGTCTACGGTCCATCCACCTCTCTCTCTCCGTCAGAAACACACTCTCTCCTCCTTTCACTGCGCCCTCAAAACTCAACTCTTTCAACAGTTTTAGCACTATAACGCCACCACACTTCCCACCCTAAGCTGACTGTCATAATGTATTTGTGGTACGTAAGTCATTGTCAAAAGCGTGCGCATGCGTGCGCGAGTTGTGAGTGCGCGCTTAGAGTTATAATTATTATAAGATAAGCGCATTATAAATTACGTAATTATTATTATTATAATTATTTATTTTTTTTTAATTATTATTATTATTATTATTATTATTATTATTATTATTATTATTATTAGTATTAGTATTATTATTATTATTATAACAAAGCTAATATATTACAACAGAAGTCATACATTTGCATTCGCTTTCTCCGTCAGGGTCTGTGTGGAATAAGTCTTAAACGTAAACTAGCGCAATACGGTCAACTTTGTTATAACAAAGCTGAATATAAATTATATTGACGAAGAAAAGAAATACGGCATTTTTTAAATCATCGGAAACACTCTAGTGTTTCCGATGGTTAAAAAACATGTCGCATTTGTTTTGCTCGTTAGTTTAATTATTACAACCCTCTTCTTTAAGAATGTTTTGAGAGCAATATTCTTTCATCGATTCTGTCCTGTGAAGGCAAAAGACAGTAAGTCCATATTGTGAATTTTTTTTTTTTTTTTTTTTTTTTTTTTTTTTTTTTTTTTGGGGGGGGGGGGGGTATTACATGTACGAATGATAAGTTTGCTTTTCACACACATGAACCTATATACTGTCTTTTGCCATATCAGGGCAGAAATACTCTGACCTTTTTTTTGTTTTTTTTTTTTACATACTTCGGACATAAGAACATTTGAACATTAGGATCTCTTGACATTTGCTAAAAGACGACTTGAAATTTAGACGATGTGCGGAAATCAGAAAGAGGTAAAAACTGCAGCGTGTTTCTAAGCAAGCAGTGGATTGAAGGCCTGGACGAACATGCGATATCGCACCTTCATCCGGGTTTTAACCCCTTCCCTGCCACTGTACGTGCATTGTTTGTTTTTGAAATCTTTGTTCATCCAACGACCAAAAGCCGAAAATGTCCAAGAAGCTTAGATACAAATTGGTCTCAGCCAGAGGCATAGATTCTCATGAGCCTCGCAGTCGCTGGGGGGGGGGGGTCCTGGGGTCCTGGGGATCTATGTCTCTTGCAATTGGATAACATTCAAACTTTCTCGGGAGGGAAGGGGTTAGTCCACCGTTTGCGTCAACATCGCGCAACTTTTACCTATGTCTGATTTGCTGAACGAATTTACCTGACGGGTCAGCCTGATCCAGGTAAGAGGGGCACTGGACAGCAGCCCGGTCACCGGCCAATGTGGCGTTCACACAGCTAAAACCGTCCCACGTCTGCGGACAGAACACACCCTCCGAACCTCCTGCAGTGGCCACCTCGCCGTAGACCCCGACGTTATCGGAGTTTCTAGCGTTTAGAACGTTCTCCAGCTGACTTTGGCAACACTCCACCGCAGCTTGACAACACGTGAGCCACCGTGAGCATTGTTCCTCTTCGAGCCAGGAGCACACTCTGTGCACGGCGGAAGCGTTGGTGAGGTCGGGTAGGACCTCCTCCCCTGTTGCTGGTGAGGAAATCCGCATGCCGGGCAACGGGGAGGCGGGCGACGTGGCGTTAGGGAAGAGGTATTTGTAACACAAGGAGCAGGTCCACACCTGGAACACGCCCACGGTGAACGTCCCGAAGCGGTCTCTGCACACTGCTGCATGCTCCATCATTCGCTCCCGCCTTCTTCACCTTTCACTGCCGGGAAAAGAGATAACAATTCACTTGCAAGAGGCATAGATCATCATGAGCCGACGCAGTTGCGGGGGCCCATGAGAATCTATGCCTCTTGCTGACACCACTTTTTATCATGCATATTTATTGAACAGCTCTTTGGGACTGAATTAGCAAAGGTTTCATACACGCGGTCTGCGTCCACTGAAAGGTTTTATGTTTCTTGTTATATTTTAGTGTTGGATTCTCATTCGCCGGGACATTGATGGCTGTCCTTATTTTTGAAAATTAGAATTTGTAAGAGGTTTGGACCTGGAACCTGCGATCAGATATTTGTAACGATTTTAGTACGAACGTTTGGTGCTGCTATAAGTCAGCCTATAAAAAAGCGGCAGTTTGCTTTCAAAAGACAAAATCAACTTTACACTTCAATTGGAAAAGCTACGTGTTTACATTTTCATCAAAATCAATCTCCTTATTGTCGCAGGCACATCGTTGCTGACATTATGCAAAATGGACAATCACTGAATTTATATTTAAAAAAAGAATTCAAACAGATATTTAAAAAATCTAAATCAAAATCAGCGCAGGCTTGTGAGAATAATGTAGGTGTGTTCAACTCCTTAACGCAGTGAGGCCAAATTCACAGAACAATTAATGAGTTGTACGGACTCTGAGTACCACATACCCGTTTACGACAAAGAACGACCACGACAGTTCAAATATGGTGGCAGAATAGCCTGTCGCCAGTAGCAAAGCTATTCTGGCACCACCTTTATACTATCATACTTTGCTCCTTCTCTTTTTACAGTGCGTCAAAGCTTGATCAATAAACCCCTTCCCTGTCGATAAAAATGTGACATTATCCATATGCAAGAGAATAGATTCTCATGAGCCCCCACAATTTGCGGCCGCTCGTGAGGATCTATCCCTCTTGTTGAAACCACTTTGCATCCTTCTTTTCCGCCGGCTGGGGCTCTTTGGGTTAAAAATAATTAAGAATGAATTTTTTCCTGCGACCACGAAGTGAAGAGGTTAATATAAAAAACAAAAACAAAAAGAAAACAAACATAATAAATAAATAAATAATAATAATAAATAAATAAATAAATAATAATAAATAAATAAATAATAAATAAATAAATAATTCAAAGACATACTCTGAATAGGGTCCTCAGTAACGCTCTAGACAGGACAATAGCTTTTATCCTCGCTCACGCTCTTACTCTCTAACATTTCGCATGCAGCCGGGCCCAGCAGCAGAGCCAGCGTTGTCTGCTTAGTGCGGCAAATTGATTTTCTACCCTTGATCTCTCCGCAACAACGGCGAATTAATCGCGGCATCGACGAAAACTTACACCACCCAGCCGAAAACTGCTATATAGACTTGTATCCCAGCGCCCGCTTTCGGTTTCGCCGTGCCTGCGAGTCCCTGTCAGACTGACTGCTGATTATCTGGTGTAGTATTCAAACCACGTCTCGGCTGGACATGATCTCAACGTCGTGTTGCTTACTGGGGTCTGGGCCGGACAATGCTGGTCACGAGGTTGTGTACGTTGCAATTGTAGGCTGGACTGAGACGGGGTAATCGTGCGTTTAGTCTACTGTTAGCACTATGTAGTCGACAGGTCTTGGTTTTTTTTAAAAGTCCCTTCTATTTATAGATGGGGCTTTTTAGGACGGGTCGCGGTGGGGCGAATTTAATAGCATGTCCATGATGTCAAAGGCGGGCAGGCTAAACCTCTAACAATTGAAGTAACAAGATTTTAAAAAAATTCCGTCACTAACCTCGCTGCTGAACGTACATTTGGCACGATGCGCAGTATGTCCGTATGTATGTGCGTATGCATGTATGTGTGTGCGTATGTATGTAAACAAGAGAATCTCCGATATTCCCGTACACACAAGCTTGAAACTTGGCGAAATACTTTATTAAGTGGGTGGCTAAGAGAGCATCCGAGCATATTGTAATTAAAATGTCTCATTGAAGACATAAACAACCGTTTATAGGAAGTCGGTTGACCCAGATTAGAGTCCGTAACTTGAAGTTTCGCATATAGCTTTGGAGAAAGACATTGGATGAGTTCGTTAGCCAGCTTTGTATCCTTTCAACTTCTTTAGTAAAAATTAATTCTTTCAAAAAATAATTAAAACAGTAAAAAAAAACAAAAAAAACAAACTTGACTTCTAGAGAAAGTCAGACAGTGGCGGTGACGTAAAAGAAGCAATTCCGTCACCACGCAGACAAATTATGACGTAATTATCTCTCTCTCTCTCTCTCTCTCTCTCTCTCTCTCTCTCTCTCTCTCTCTCACACACACACACACACACACACACACACACACACACACACACACACACACACACACGGCACACACACACACATATGCGCGCATCTCCAAGAAGCATAGATCCACATGTGCCCAGAGGGCGCATGAACATCTATACCTCTTGAGGATGTTTGAAGCGCGCCCATGCACTCACGTATACGTACACGCATACATATACACACATATCGACGCGCTTTCAGAAGAGCATGCAGGTGTACTTAGTATAGCATGTAGCTAGGTAAAGTCAACCTGATTTCACACACATTATAGCAAGACTGAAATTTACCGTGAAATTCTAGTATTGTCACCATTTTTGCAAGTCTTGAAGCGAAATCGAAACTCATATCACTATAAATATAAAATTACATAAAAACAAAAAATACGTCATCATAAATGACGTTTGACAAACCAATCATGACACATATGCGCGCATCTCCAAGAGGCATAGATCCTCAAGTGCCCAGGGGGCCCATTGACATCTATGCCTCTTGAGGATGTTTGCAGCGCGCTCATGCACGCACGCACACGCATACATACACATCGACGCGCTTTCAGAAAGAAATGCAGGTGTACTTAGTATATAGCATGTAGCTAGGTAAAGTCAACCTGATTTCACACAAATTATAGCAAGACTGAAATCCTGGTTTTGTCATTATTTTCCCAAATCTTGAAGCGAAAGCGAATCTCATATCACGTTAAATATAAAATTACGTAAAATAAAAAAAAAAACCGTCATGACAAATGACGATTGACAAACCAATGACGCCTATGCACTGCGCGCGCCCCCAAATAGAGTTCACTATGACGCACGCGCATTGGCACATCTGCAAGGCTTTTCAAAAGGAGATATTTCAATATCAGAATCAAGTCAAAGACAAAAGGTAGAGACCCTTGACAGCGAAGAAAGCTCTCATATAGAAGGGACTTTGTGGGTTATGGTTCATCCCATCTTGTTTTGTTTGTTTGTTTGTTTCTCAGTACAGAGCTGTGCTAAATATAATTGGTCGCTCAATGCTGTCCTGTGAAGGCGGAGTCCATTAACTCATTCTACCCCAGACACACCACAGCAAGATAAGGATCGACCACGATAGTTCAAGAGTGATGCCAGAATAGCTTGGCGCCTATGGGCGCCAAGCTATTCTGGCATCACTCTTGAACTATCATGGTCGATCAGTGTCCTGCACTGCAATGCAGTCTTCAGAGGACGACGGCAAAATTTAAGGATTTCGGTGTTGGGGTAGAATGAGTTAACCCATTCAGCCCTGACGCACTACAGCAGGAGATAGATCGACCATAATAATTCAAAGGTAGTGCCAGATTAGCTTGGCGCCTATCGGCGACAAGTTAACCTGGCACTACCCTTGAATTATCATGGTTGATCCATCTCCTGCAAGAGGTGCATAGTCGTTAGATGACGCCTGTACAATTTGGGAAATACGTGTGTCGGGCTGAATGAGTTAAGTTCATATTTGGAAAAAGCGATATTTTATTGAAATATAACAGAAAATCTTGCTTTTCACGAAAATGGATTTACCGTCTTTCGCCTTTCACCGCGAATAATGTACTGAAGAAATACTAATGCGACAAGGAGATGTGTGGTCCGACTGTACTTTGAACTTTTCCCGTTTGAAACTGCACTAAATAAAATTGGTTTTATTTGAGAATGACGAAATGCAGCATAACATATGTGTACTGCTCTGTGATTTTGGACCTTACGGCCTTCGGCCGTAAGGTCCAAAACCACAGAGCAGCGCACATATTCTCATACCTGCTTGTGTAGAAAAATTGGGTTGTACTAAAAACATTTTCAAAAACGTGGGTACTTTATATGGTAGACCAGTATTTTTTTTCCACCCGGAGGGGTTGCGAGGTCGTACTTACATGATTAAATTAAATTGTGTTGTAATTGTCCTTTCTAAGTATGCTTTTTTTTTTTTTTTTTTTTTTTTTTTTTTTTTTTTTTTTACACGCTTGTGAGTCCCTTTTTGGGGTGTGGATTTCGAAACCCAGATGGGATGGCAATTTGTTCAGACGCTTTTTTTCCGCGTCCAGACATCAATTCTTGCCATTACTCACACTTTGCGATTTACTTTCCATTTCCTGTGTCGGTGAAAAAAAGTATCGGTCTGTCACGCGATCTTTCATGACTGGCATTTATGTTTCTATAGCACCCAGTTCGGGTCTCGCGACACAATATCCTACAATTTGCAGTCGTCGTTAATAACTACATGCTGTACTTGCGGTGGATGGAACAACCGAAATATGAACACTCAGTCGCGGTAGTTGGAACAACTGACATAACTCACGGGTTGTGTCTTATTAGCTTGACGCCTGGTGATGCTTTGTGCATGATGGCTCAAGGGTAATGTCCGATTAGCTTTGGCACCCGGAAGGGCGCCAAGCTAATCGGGCAATACCCTTGAGCTACCGGGTTCCGAGGTTTCTATGCATTACCCTTGAGCTCTAGTGGTCTCTGGTTTTCCGGAAGTTGCCTCTGAAAGGGGGGAAAATGGTCTGGAATGATGGTATGTTGTTTAAACTGTCTCACCGCAAACAGTGTTCGACTGTCTAAAAAGTGTCTTGAAGAATCCCGAAAAAGGTCGAGGTGTCATTGACGATACGTTTCACAGAAGCTACCTCTGAAAGGGAGACAAATGCCTAGAGGTGTGGTACTTGGTGCTGAGTGACTCGCCGAAAAAGTCACTGCTAGAGTCACTAAGTTTATAGGGTTTTACTCTCGAGCTATCATGGTTGATATGTCTCCGGAAGCTGTCTCTTAGACAGACTGAGGAAGAAATGCCTGGAAGCATGCTACTCGATAGACAGTTCGGAAATACCCTCGGGCTTTTGTGTGCGGGCCCACTGCCGCCGACTTCGGCCGGATGACTATTTTTGTGTTGGGCACTGAGTAGTGTTAGCCCTTTGGGTGTCGGTAGCGTTTTTTTTTTTTTTTTTTTTTTTTTTTTTTTTTTTTTTTTTTTTGTCGAGGTGATTCCTGCGGATTCACCTCGAAAAAAGGGCTACCAACAGCCAAAAGGCTAAAGAGGACACCCTGAAAAACTCGTGAACTACACCCGTGAACTATATATATATATATAT
Organism: Semisulcospira habei; assembly: GCA_036245525.1. NCBI lineage: Eukaryota > Metazoa > Mollusca > Gastropoda > Semisulcospiridae > Semisulcospira > Semisulcospira habei. Next base: position 259,370,649 of record BTPG01000002.1, on the reverse strand, counting down.
ACATATATATATATATATATATATATATATATATATATATATATATATATATATAATATATATATATATATATATATATATATATATATATATATATATATATATATATATATATATATATATATATATATATATATATATATATATATATATATATATATATATAAACTCTGAAACTTAGGCTGTTTTGATTGGTTCATCGACAACAGTGTTAGAAACTTGTATGCACTCAGGAAAGATGGGTGGGTTGTACATCGCCTAACGTCCCGACAGCCTCACACTTTCTGAGGACGTGCCTGCTCTACTTGTGAAATAAAAAAAACCAATAGAATACTGAATGTGTATCACCAGCCGTCTAATACGCAAAATAAAGCTAAGACATGCCAGGGACGCTGCATCTTCATGTTAATCTATCATACCTTGGTTTACAAAATCATTACAATTACAAATTATGTACAGGGAAGCAATATACAAAAAAAAAAATGCATTAGCTCATTCACCTCCGACACACCACATCAAGACATGGATCGAGCATGATAGTTTAAGGGTGGTGCCAGAATAGCTTGGCGCCCGTAGGCGCCAAGCTATCCTGGCACCACCCTTGAACTATCGTGCTCGATCTGTCGCTAGAACTGTAATACAGTCCTTCAGATGGCAACTTCAAAATTTAGGGATCTCGATCCTGGGGTAGACTGTGTTAACTCTTTCGCGGCCAGCCGCATCCGGATGAGCGGCTTATGCCACGCATCCGGATGCGGCTTGCCGCGATTGAATTAACCTCAAACTACATAACTTATCGTCTCTTAGGTGCACCACGCCATTTAGCAACACACACCCGTAATCAAGGACTACAGGCAAAGCAGACTATAGGGGGAGCTTTGTTTAAAAAAAGAAGAAGCATGTGAATGGACCGAGGGTATACAGAAACATAAGCCCCAGAAAAAAAGCGAAAAAAAAACAACAAAAAAACTCTGTGGGGCTAAGTAGTTAACCGCACCTGAGACCCCCAGGTCTGACCCGTGTCGCGGCTCTCAGAAAAGTCTTGAACTAACTGAAAAAGTGTTCCCTTGAGCTGTCGTGGACCACACTTCTCCGGACGCTGCTTTCAAGAGGGAAAGAATTAACGGGATTTGTGATATTCGGTATTGACTGGCGAGTTCAAAAGAGTCTTGGGGTATTTTGAAGAGAGTCTAGACTGTATGAAATGAGTGTTAGAGTTGCAATCAATCACGATGAAAAAAGTGATACAGATGTCTTAGGCAATAAAGTGTCTCGCTCTCATGCAACACACTTCATCACCGGATGAAGTGTATGATGCAAATTCTAACCACGGGACAGGATATTGGTCTTCAGGAGAAAAATTACATTTCAGTTGATATGAGTACACTCGACGCCTGTGCATATTTGAGATGGACTGGGCATGGGTACTACCTTACAGTGGATTGTGTGAGAATTATCACTGAGTTTGCTAAAACGCTGGCATTTTTTATTTTAAGCGCATAGTATTTGACTAAGAAGAATAAGTGGTCTAGAAATACGCCTTGATACTAACAATGCAATAAAACCTTATTACAGTGATTTCAGGGGGAAAAAACAGTGACAAAGTTAAGACCAAAAATTGTACTAGGGCAGTTTATGGGGACGAAATTAAATTAACTTTTTTTCTTAACACTATAACTTTAATCTACTTAGTCCCGACGTACTACAGCAGAGATGGATCGATCATAAAAAATCAAAGGCAGTGCCAAATTACCTTGGCGCCAATGGCGCCAAGGCAATCTGGCACTACCCTTGAATTATCACGATTAGTCCATATCCTGCTACTGGTACATAGTCGTTAGGTGACAACTCTAAAATTTAGAAAAATACGGCCTTGGTGTTAAGAGGGTTAACCAAAAGAGTAATTTCATTCAAGAACTCCTATTCAAAGAAAACTGTGATTTAAATATTGACGGAAACGTGTTTTGGATCGGGACAAGCAAAACAAGGTTTTCATCTTGAGGCAAATAATAATAATAATAATTATACTACTACTACTACTACTAATAATAATAATAACTGAACGTGATAACAAGTAAGAAAGGACTAACCTGCATACACTGGGCAGCACGAACTGAGAAAACAAGTCTTGTCACGCAACGAACAATCTCCAGAAGCGCTTAAAGCCAGGGAAGTAATTCCTCTCAGACAAAAAGGGATTGTCTTTTAAGAACAGAAGCTTTTCCTTCTCCCTGCCTTTCAAGCGATGTTGAAGCAACGTTCCCAAAGTGACAGCTTTCTGAGATCCACAGAAAACAAACTAAGGGAGATAAGACGCAAAGCCGCCCGCAAAGGGAGGGAATTTACAACACGACTGTCCACTGGCTTCTGTAGTTCAGCGGAGACACACGCGCCATTGTGGAGTCTGCCCGTGGTCCCTCTGCAAGCGGCATAGATTCTCGTAAGACCCTGCTGTCGCAGGGTCTCATAAGAATTTATACCGCTTGCTGGGGAAGACCGACGCCAGTTTTATACGGTGTGATTTTGGGTCAGGCGTGCGAATGTCTGACTATGGTCGCTTTCTACCCACACATTTCACAGTAAACCAGAACCATTGATCATTGAAGCACAATGAGGGAGGACATGGCCACCTCTTCACACAGAACACTGGACATTCAAGACCTATTGATTCAAACAAATTGTACCGTTTGCAGGCGCACTCCTCAGATAGGCCCACTAGCGGAGTACGCCACAAGTACACTTCTATTCAAATGAGATGCGAAGCATCTCATTTAAATAGAAGTTTACTTGTGGCGTACTGCCCGAGTGGGTCTGTTTCGGAAGTACTACCGCAAACGGTACATACAATTTTTCATTGACTACGTTAATTGTGTGCTTTGGAACTATTGGCTTCAAGCTGCTAGGTTCAAGATCATAGAAATCACACATAGACCTAAACATTTATAGGTCGAATGCAATTCGGAATGTAGCTCTATTACCTCTGTTATTCCCTCTGTTGACGATGGGGCCTTAACCCATATCATACTGAGGCTAAACGCTTCACATTTTGTACACTGCCATATGCAAGATGCATAATAGTACTTACAGATAAGGATATAGACCAATTGCTTTAGTTAAAAAATGGTGCCGGAATAGCTTGGCGCCTAGAGGCGCCAAGCTTTTCTAGCACCATCCTTGAACTATTTTAGTCCAACGTATTTGACACACTGGTGTATTCCAAATGATACAGGTTATGAAAGAAAATCCATCGCTGGTCTTATTGCAAAAAAAAAAAAAAAAAAAAAAAAAAAAAAAAAAAAAAATCATCAAAAACAAACAAAACACACAAACCAGGCTAATTCTTACATTCTTTCCTGGGCAGAACATTTTCATTCGAATTAAACGACTGCAATTTCTTTTGAACTATTTGAACAGTTGAAATTACTTTTCTATAGTAAAAATTTAAAAAGCCAGTATGCCCATTTTTGATAAAAGCGATATTTTTTATTGTTAAGCAATGAAATGTCACTTTTCTCCAAATATCTTAAAAATCAGAAATGCACATATTGGCGTTACGTTTACTTTTTTGATGGCAGATTTATTCGTTGACTTGAGGAACAGACTGTAATGAATGTTTTAACCACTTCACTGCTGAAAAAGTGAACATGATCCAACTACAAGGAAAGTTGATATAAGTAAAACCTTTTCATGTCCAATAAAAGTTAACGCAACAAGCAATAACACAGAAACATTCCACACAAAGGCGTTTCGCTTGAGCAGTCAAATAAACCAGTCCTGTTGTGAACGCAGGACTCGCATCGATTGTGTGAGGGACGCTGAGCTGAGGTTTTTTTTAACCTACCACTGCCAAACGTACGAAGAATGCGGCAGGTCTAGCAACAATTTATCTTCTCTATAAATCACACCGCTTTACCCCTTTAATGCCGAGAAAATCTAAACACAAGCCAACTGCAAGAGACATAGATCCTCATGAGCCCCCGCAGTTGCGGGGCTCATGAGGATCTATGCCTCTTGCTGAAATTATTTTGTATCCAAGTTCCTATGAGGGCATCTTTGACGCTGAATTTACAATGATTTCAAAAACACAACCTGCGTCCGCTAGTAGTCAAGGGGTTAATTTGACACACATTGCCCTGTTCTGATGATCGATGATGTGTCTGTTGAGCGTGTGACTGAGTATAAGTATCTTGGAACAGCCATAGATGATAAGTTGTCCTTTAACGCAAACACCTCCCTCATACACAAGGAATGTCAGTCACGCATCAACTGCCTCCAGAAACTCAGGAAGCTGAATGTGAACCCCTCTGTCCTTCAAACTTTATACTGCTCTTTTATTGAGTCTGTCATCACTTTCGGTTCTGTGTGCTGGTATGGAGGTCTGAGTGTGAAGAACAAGAACACCCTGGCACGAATGGTAAACATCTGCAGCAAAGTGACTGGCAGTAAGCAAAACAGCGTGTGGTGAGAAAGGGTAGGCGGATAGCTTCAGACAGATCTCATGTCCTTGCCCACCTCTATGAACTCCTCCCCTCTGGCCGCAGACTCCGCACGCACAAAGCTAGAACACTTAGACTACAGCGCAGTTTCATCCCCAAATCCATCACTCTAAGCAATCTGTAGGTACATCCACGCATACCCAAACCTAACTCCTCCCCCTATCCTCCTTTACCTGTGCAATCAGTAGGAATGGAGCTTGTTGCTTTTAGAGAAGTGATTATATTGTGTTTCATTTGGTGGTGAACATGGACATACTGGGATTGTTGTTACTGAGTATTTACCCACTAATTATTTTACTATGGTAGACTTTAATTATGCAGCTTGTGTAATAATGTGTAATAATGTACTGAGATGTTTGTATAATAAGTAGTGAGGGTTAGGACTAGGTTGAAACACGCGTATTATGTATGCATATGTAGAGGTGGGTGTGAGTGTATAAGTGCCGCTCAGTTCAGTCCATAATAGATGTTTGTGTGAGATGTGTAAGAGCTATGTGTAAATATTTTGTAGTGTTTACTTTATATCCATTTGGAATTTGTAGCTGTGCAAGTGCAGGGAGAAAATGTTCATAATTATGCTATAATGTTTTTATGTCTTGTTTGTACTATTTGTTATAAATGTACCACAACCGAATTTCTCTTTTCGAGATAATAAAGTACTCTTATTCTTATTCTTTTTCTTATTGAACGATTCTCGATAAGGGTAACTGCAAAGGCCTCCATAACCCCTTCACTCCCGGCAGACGCATGTGTTTGGTGTCTGAAACTAGGACAAACAGACCGCTTCAGAGATTCGCTGCCGTGATGAATTTCGCGCATGCGCAGCACGCTAATCCTGAAACTTCGAGTAAACAAACGACTGCAAGATGTGTGAACTAGGAACGCTGGCGATCTCCAGCTTACACCTGTGGAGCCTAGAAGCACTACTGAAAAGCCATACCACGCCGTGTTGGCAGCCTCAACCTTTCCTCGAAAAAATAATAGGCCAAGCCAATGGTATTCAAGACCGCGATCACTTGTTTTCCTTCATAGTCTTAGTAAAGCGGAACTCTACAGCGCTCTACCCAGTGAGCAAAGGACATCGGGCCGACGTCGGCCCGAAGGCCTTTGGGTATTCACTCAACGCTAAATAACACTTTCCGTGCTAAGAATACCTGTGTCTGTGGCCAGGGGGCAAACAGCATGATGACCCCTGTCAGATGTTGGAGCTGTTATGCTCGCTTTTTTCTTTCTTTCGCGGCAGTGAAATTTTTAACTCATTCAGTCCCTACACACCACATCAAAACATAGATCGAGCATGATAGTTCAAGGGTGGTTCCAGAATAGCTTGGCGCCCATAGTCGCCAAGCTATTCTGGCACCACCCTTGAACTATCGTGTTCGATCTGACTCTAGAATTGTAATACAGTCCTTCAGAGAGCAACTTCAACATTTGGGGATTTCGGTCCTGGGGTACAATGTGTTACCGTGTTCGAGACGTGCTGCATTCGGGTTTTGCGGTTGTATGCCGCGTATCCTGATGGAGCTCGTCTCGAATGAGCTGGATGAGATTGCATGACTACTATTTTCGTTTCGATGTCTATGTCACCCATTGTCTTCTTTCAGTCTCTTTACACTTTTTTCTCATTGGCCTGTCTCTATTCGATTTTTACCTCTGGTCGTCCGTTCTCAAGGCAACGGGAGTCCCCTTATCATAGGTTACCAAGGTAACATGTGATAAGTAGACTCCCTTATTAAATGTTACGATGACAACATTACTCGCTGAGCAAAGCCTTCTCCCCCAAATAACATACAAAACATAACTGAATAATTTGATAAGTTAGATAATATCAACGACAAGAAAATGCAACTGAAGCGAAGGCCCTATCGCATACTGACCGCATTCGAAACGGCGAAGAAACAAAAAGCTGAATAAATAAAATTGAGGGGTTTATGCAACAATATAACTATATGCAAACGTTGTGTTCGGCCTATATTAACAATTTCATACAAAAGAATGACTGAAAATGTGTTAAATTAAAAAAATACCCGACAGAGAAATTACACGCGAATGCAGTTCGCGGGAGGTTGTTGACTGATAGTCGGAAGTATGGAAAATTACGTCCCCTGATTCTTTAAGTCACACGTAAATTTTGGGGTCATTGCAAGGGTACACTTCATGCTAATACTTTTTACAGTTGAAGACAAAATCGTTGTTTTACGAGTTAAGCTTTGGTAGTGGTTCTTGTCGCCTTTCGGGTCCGGTCAGGGGGGTCAATGTCGGAGGTAAGAGTCTCGGGCTAAATCCCTAGACTCTTACCTCCGACATTGACCCCTTGACCAGACCCGAGAGGCGACAAGAATCACTGGCAAAGCTTGATTCATAATACAAATAATAATATAGCAGAGAAGTGGAGTGCGTATACTGTCATTTCTAAACAGACCGAGCGACTCCCATTCTCAAACTGTTTCAATCATAGTCCGTCACCGAGAGCGAGGCTTGAGGTGACTATAAATCAAACAGTTTGAGAATGGGAGTCGAACACCGATCATACAAATAAAGGCGCCACCATGGAGACTCCCACAAATAGAAGTAGATCTGGACCTAACTAAGTATCAGAAAACAGTAGACGGGCCCAAAATGAAAATGGAGTTTGACATTTAAAAAACCACTACATACAAAAACTACGCACTCATCTATACAGACGGGTCCCATGACCTAACCACCCACGCAACCGGACTAGGTATCCACGTCCCCAACAAATCGGACCGGGCCATAAAGCTACCAGATCACTCAGCGGTCTTCACAGCTGAACTCACGGCCATCCTAGGAGCTTATAAGGCAATAAAGAGTGACCTACAGAAAAACAAACACATACTCATAGTGACGGACTCGCTGTCAGCAATCCAAGCGATCCAAAACCTAGACTCATTCAGAGAAGACCTAACATACCTGATTAGAGTACAAGCAGCAGAACTCGCAGATCACGGTAAAACGATCAAAATCATGTGGGTCCCCTCCCACGTGGGGATCCCAGGCAATGAAAGTGCAGACAGAGTAGCGAAGAAAGGCCTCGATCAAGAATCGACCTTCTTCAACCTACCACTCAGCTAACGAGAGGCCGTCCAATGCACTCAGACCCGCCTTTCAAAAACTATGGGTAACAGAATTCCACCAGACCAAAAGAGGGAGACGGAAAAATCTCACAAGGGTACTTAACAACATACCCACCCTTCTTCAAGGCAAGAAGAAAGACCAATCACGGCTAACAAGAGTCCGATTGGGGGGCGAAAGATACCTAGTCCACCCGAACCAAATAGTATGCACATGCGGCCACATACTCACTACGGAGCACGTACTATTAGACTGCCAAAATATAGAAGAAACCAGAGCCACAATAGCAGAAAGACTGAACACGCCCCTCACGTTAGAAGGCCTCATAAACCCTGACCCTACAACATGGTCCACCACCACCAAACTCACAATACACCTGCTCAACGAGCACCCCCTAGTTAAGTACATATAAACAAACAAGGAAGGAGAGAGAAGGCAAACAACAACACCGACCCAGCGAGACCGGGACCCGGACACCCACTGGAGCACGGGCTCTCCCCAACGACCCAACCGCCCAAGGCGCGGACAGGCATGATGAAGGATAGAATAAAGCGATGCGCGTACATCAGCAACAGTCAAAATAACTGACTCCGGGTCGGTCTGGCGTGAGAGTCATTTCGACGTGTTACAGCTCTTTGGCAAATTAGCCACGCCAAACTGCCCATCAGTACAGATCTGGCCAAAGTGACCGCCGCGCGGATCGGATTGGTGTAGGTGTCGTGTTGGCGTGTTAAGCATGTTCTTAATTAAACGGACTTTTGATCGGCAAACCTAGATCGGAGAAGATCGGCGATCTTTTGGTGTGTTTCTTATTGAGGTTGAACGAACCTAGGCGAACTTCAGTAAACCAGGTTTGCCACGGTTCTCTTTCTTAACTGAAGTGCTCGATTCGGCGTACTTACTGTCTGCGAAGGCGTTCAAAATGGCTGCCGCTATGCCGCTTAGCGATTTGGACGATTTTTATTTTTGTATTCCTTGCAGTAGCGATCCCACAAACAGCGTTCCGCCTCCCACAAATCAATAAAAAAAAAAAATAGGTCTTGTTCTTCGCACGAGTGAAATATCGCCGTCTGCCATAGTTGTTTTGAATTGGTGACTATCTTCTTATCTCCAACGCAGAAGAGGGTAAAAGTTTTGACCAATCAGAGAAAAGGTTCGCCTTGGTTTGCTCAACACGTTTAGCGAACCTTTTCCGACAGCGAACTATGGTTTGCCGAGGTTCGTGAACTACTTTGAACTAGGTTTGCCGTATCTTTTGATCGTCCAATTAAGAACCAACCTGGTTCGTTCGAGATCGTGAACTCTAGTTCGTCAGAGTTCGCGAACTAAAGTTCGTTTAATTAAGAACATGCTTTACGCCGGACAGTGCAGACCGAAAGGCGTTCGTCTATAGTTCGTTGATGTATAACTACAATGCATCCAAACCCTTTCAAGTCAGACAAAATGATTGAAAAGGTCTAACTGACCTCGGGCAGAAGTGATATTTTCACTACAATCTTACTGTTGAACAGATTTAGTCCATTGACCGCTGGCCAGTGGACGCAAACATAATTGTGACCGAAACTAGGCATACATGATTATACAGAACTAACAAGAGACATAAATCTTCATGAGCCCCCGCAATTGCGGGGGCTCAGGAATTATGTCTCTTGCAACTGAGTGGCGTAGTTCTCCTTGCCCCGGCGGTTAAGGGGTTAATATTATTACATGATCGCACTACAGCTGAGTTGGTATACCTTGCCCTGTACCTAGGTTAAACGCACCAGTAGCGACATTACTGCGACTTTCGCATCTGTCCGGTCGCTCGGACTGGCCCTGTGCACCAGAACTGTGCGCGCAATTAGGCTTCTGCACTTGTAGTGTGGCCTCGTACTTCTCGCGGCAGATTGTGATCGTAGTCGAAAAAAAGTTCGTTTCCGGTTTTAGCGTTACGACCCCCCCCCCCCCCCCCCCCCCCTTTGAGCATAAAATGTTCGAGGGCATACGTCCCTACTGGAAAAAGATAGGTCTCCGGGGGTTGTTTATTTTCGTCAGAACTTGAGTATTCCTGAATCAAGTCCATTGTAGTACACTCGTCTATCGTACTACGGCTACGACGGTGCTTTCTGCCGCAAAGCGACGCGGATGTCTCAAAATCACCACCTTTGAGGAAAAAAGCTATTTTTCAAATCTGCAAATCGTGTAATGTCCTGTTTCGTGGTGCTAGTATAGGGATGCATTATTGCCAGATTGCCTTATGGGAAGGTTTTTTTTTTTCTTTATTCATCTTATTTTGCAGCAATCAATCGTCACGCGATTCTTTCTCCCAGATTGCTCATTACAAGTGCAGAGAGCACACGCTCTAAACCGATCTGGTGCGAAAATAGGAACAATGGCGCCGCTGGTGCATGCCACCTAGGCACAGGGCGAGGTATACCAACTCAGCCGCACTATAGGCGAGCGCCTTTGTAAGAAGGCTTTTGGGGTGCAGTCGTGAACCAAAATAGGTTCAAGAACAATACAGAGGTAAGATTTCCAACACACGAAAGCGGAGTACATGGAAAACAATTTCAGCTCGGTCTAAACAAGAAGTTCTATCCTGCTCAGTGTTACGAGCAGCATAAGATAACTTCTTATTTAGACCCAGCCGGCCTTTTTCGCCCGCCTTCACGCACCAGAAACCATTTCACACGTGATGATCTGCGACAAGATAGGCGCGAATGCCGGCGGATTATCCGAGAAGCCGGTTGTCGCATAAGTTAGCATGTATGCGAGTGTAAGCCAAGGGTCAGACAGTCTGGCTTATGCTACCAGTACATAATTATCATCATACAAACTAGGGCAGATCGGGCTGCCTGGTGCTGGTAGTGGCGATGGTGCTGGTGGTAAAGCTGATAGTGGTGGTGGGACGATGATGGCTGTTGTCTTCGTTCTTTTTATCATTGGTTTTTTAACACTTAACTGCCGGAGGCAAGGCGAACTCTACCCATCTGCAAGAGACATAAACCCTCATGAGCCCCCGCAGCCGCGGGGGCTCATGAGGATTTATGTCTCTTGTTAGTCATGTAGTTCTGTAGGCCTCTTTTTTGGTTCCATTTACATCTGGGTTTTTTTTTTTTTTCTCACGCGAATGTTGGTCAGCGAGCGGTGGTTTCAAACTGACGCGTAATTCGTGATCTCCGATAGTGAAGGGGTTAATAGCTTTCGTTCTCATTTTATTTCTCTTATCAATTACATGTTTTACTCTTCTTGTTCTTTTTCTTCTTGTTGGCGTCGGTTCCTGTTCTATTTGCTGCCCGCGCTGCTGTTAATGGTGAGGTTTCGTTTGCAACGAACGACCCTCAACGCGAGCGACGTCACGGCAGATAATCAGCTTGGACCATAAGCCTAGACAACGCTCAAAACACCTCCAAGAGACATAGACCCTCATGAGCCAGGAGGACTCATGAAGATCTATGCCTCTTGGAGATGTTTGGAGTGCTGTCTATGCTTCTTTGATTTCGCTCCCGTTGGTTGTTGGGAGTCGTTCGTTGCAAACGAAACCTCGCATATTTCTTTAGGCGATTGTTTGTTCTTGTTGCAAAATGTAAAATCAGCTCACCCTGTGTTTTAAAGCTTTGTATCGCGAACACACACTTTAAAATCTTTAACAGCCAAAGGCATTTCTGTAATTTTTTTTATTTATCTCCCAAAGCACCAACCCCGATGCGCAAAAGGCCATCGTCTGGCCGCCGTTGGCCCGCGCATTGCCGTGCGCGGGCGAGCGGTGGGCGACGTCAGCCCGATGACCCATGCGCACTGGGAAATGATTTAAAAGCAAACGCTCTGAGATAATCACCGCAACACGGAAAGTGGTCAGTCCCTCAGTCAGCTGCATCCGTCCTGCGAGAAGATTAGATTCTCATGAGCCCCCGCAACGCTAATGTAGGCCGTCTGCAAAAGTTAAAGATTCTCATGAGCCCCAGCAGTCTGGGGGCTCATGAAAATCTATGTCTCTTGCAGTCGTGTGCAGTTTCAAAGTACAGAATCATTGCAGTTGAAAAAAAAAGTCTTGCCGTTGATAGCTGTTTCATCAGCTGCGGGTGGAGTCGTGTTTCTAAGCAAAGTTCCCAAGCCAATTTGATTCTAATCTCCTTTCAGCGCCATGAAGGTGATTTCCAGACTTTCTGACAGACCCCCTAAAAAGCTTCATCCTGATTCATCTCTCTCCACCTACTCTCACCCCCCAGCCCCCTCCCCAACCCCCTGATCCGCACGACTACAATGGCACACACAAACACTGACAGACACACGGCACCTCGTACCAATTATACGTTCTGTGGGCTGGCGTAGCCATACAGTCATAGTCATTCTGAAGAAGAACAAGATGGGATGACCCATGCCCACAAAGCCTCTACTATGTGATCCCGACCAAGCGTGTAAAATGCAAAGAAGTACCCAACGGAGAAAGAAACACGCTTGGAAAGACAGTTAGACCTACAACACAATTTATAAATATTACGGGTATTTTCAAAATAGAAAAACAAACAACCAAAATAGAGATCAGTCGCTACTTATCTTCATTTATCGCAGAAGAAATGTGACAACTTAAAGGATGTCCGTTGGGTACTTCTTTCTCCTTTGGGTACTCTTCTTTCTCCGTTGGGTACCGTTGGGTACTTATTTCTCCGTTGGGTAATTCTTTCTCCGTTGGGTACTTCTTTCTCCGTTTCAATTCTCTTTCTCCGTTGGGTATTTCTCTTCTATGTGAACTTATATGCATTTCCACTTTTTGCATAATACGTTCGCAGCCATCATAACAAAAACAGAGAGACTGTTTAATCACATCAGAGAGAAAGAGGATTGCGTCAGCTCATACACAGGTAAAACATTGACGTGCGGGTGCTTTGTGTCTAATAGAAACATTGAGTAACACTAGCGCATTTCGTGCTTTTACGTCACCGTCACTGTTTGTTTCTTTTCCTGAAGTCGAGGATTTCTACTTTTGTCATTTTTTTCTGCTTTGAATTTTTATTTTCGAAAAATTTGAAGAGTCATAAAGATGGCTAACACACTCATCCAATATCTTTCTTTAAACTAGCTATATCCAAAATTTCAAGTGCGTATAATCAAAATTAAGGACTCTAATGTGGGTCAACCGTCAAACGGTCATTTTACTCTTCAATGAGACGCCTTATTTTTAGTATGCTCGAAAGCGCTCTTAGACACCCTTTGAATAAAGCATTTTCTTTATTTTCAGGCGTGTACGTACGCAGATTTCCGTGTTTATATACATACGCACACACACACATACATATACACATACACATACACACACACACACACACACAACACACACACACACACACACACACACACACACACACACACACACACACACACGAAAATAATTTTTCATGTATTATTTCTTGCGGCATAGAAAGAGGTGCTCACAAACCAGATAGGTGAGGCTAGCGCTAGTAATTCCCCTTGGTTTGTTATAGAAAGAGGTGATCTCGAACCCGAGATTCAAGCTAATCGTACAGCAAAGTTTGCAAGAAAAGAGTAAGTTTTTCTTACAGATCATACCTTTATAACAACGTTGCTGATTAACAGCGCTCTTACATTGTCAGTTCGGCAACCACTTATTTTATTATCAGAAGTGTTTGTTCTCTGCCACGGTCTCAAGACTGCTGAAGTCAAATCATGCAGCACTGAAACTTATAATGAGCACCTTCAGCCCAGACATGGATGAGAAGCCGTAGAAACATCTCATGTTCACTGTCGCTGTGCACAATCGACGTGGAAATTTGTTGTGTCAACGGTACTGAAATTCCTGACTGTGACGTCACGTCCACGATTTTATTTTGTTGCAACAAGCACATACTAAATAAGCCAGTCCTAGCTGCCGTGCACCCCCTCCCCAGTACTCAATAAGATGATTCAAAGTGTTCCTTATTATGTCCTGAGATGTTTGAGCCATGTTCCCCTAAAATCCTTAGGAACACACCAGAGATATAGCCGATGGCGCAAGGGTACCCCCATTCAAACTCTTCGCGGATGCTAAAATGAGGTTCAGAAACATGTTCCTCTAAAAAAAAATCAGAATTCATTCCAGAAGCCCAACTCAGCAATATTATGTTAACTCATTCTACCCCAACACCGGAATCCTTAATTTTGCCGTTGTCCTCTGAAAACTGCATTGCAGTGCAGTACACAGATCGACCATGATAGTTCAAGGGTGATGCCAGAATAGCTTGGCGCCCACAGGCGCCAAGCTATTCTGGCATCACCCTTGAACTATCATGGTCGATCCATATCTTGCTGTTGTGTGTCTGGGGTACAATGAGTTAAGGCACACCTTCTGCGTCCTCAGCACACAAAAAAAAAAACCAGAATGAAAAAATATTGAATCTCTGGCTCACAGTGAAGGTATTTGTGCACCCAGTAAACGGCCATTTCCGCGAAATCGCAAAAAAAGACAACAATAATGTTGCCTTCAGACATTTTCTATAGCACTGGCAGTCCATTTTCAGGCTTACATCATTAAGACATGATGTCACAATTATTATAAACATAACTAGGTGATGCTGTGATCACTGTGAGTGCCACAGTGGTTGATTTTGTATCCCTACCACAAAGTTGTAAAAATAAACAAAATTAATTAGAACAAATTACTAAAGTTATTCCATTTCAATTTGACCTCTCTTTACCTATTAAGTTTCAATAATGTGAGCATAAACTGCAAGAAAATAAGGAACGTCGGCATCCTTTACGGTACGTTCGTGGTGAATGATAGCTTTTTCCCATTTAAAATTGCCGAATTGGGAAACGTACGTTGTTTCCGACGCCCTTAAAAATTTTGTATACAACTGATAGGTCTTTTTTTTTTAGATTTTATTGCTTAGGATAGAGTACCACAGTTACTCCCAACCTGATTTTATGATACTGTGATGCATTTAGGGGCCACAGTGGCTAAATCTGCTGCCCTACCCCCATTTTACCAGTACGCAAAAAAACGCACAATGATCATAACAATTGCTTACGTCATACTCCTCTGTTTAAATATTTTGTTGCCAGTTTTCTTAACAAAGTATGCATATTCAGCATAACAATTTGTGATCATTTCATTAATTTCAATGTGACCCATCAATTTAATTGTAATTCTTTTTAGTTAAGGCATATTTAACAGGTGCTGCCTCTGAAGCCTCTACCGTCTGCACATTCAGCTGTCTTGTCAAACTCGGGGAAGGTATACCTCAGGGAGATGTTATGTCTGATGCTGTTCTTGGTCTACATTAATGACATCAGTACAGCAGTACCAAGGTTCATCTCGAACATCCTCCATGCGGATGACTTTGCAGTGTGGAGTGCAGCAGAATATAAAGAAATAGCATCCTGGAGAATCCAGGATGCTGCCAATATAGTCAGCAGCTGGACTGAAAAATGGCCACCCAATGAGCTAGACCATCTCTTTCAATCAGATTGAAGAGGTCACCTTGAAACTGGAGACCTTCCAGTACCAAAGACGGACAGGCCAACTTTACTGGCAACAAATAAGTTACTGGATTCACGTGGAGGCCTAACTTCAAAGATATGGAAGCTAGAGCTGCGAAAAAAAACAGGTCTCTGATTTAAAAAAAACTGGTGGGGACCACATTGGCGCAAATTACAACATCCTAGCCCAAGCAAACACCAGCTCGGTCAGACCAGTAGTGCAGTACCAAGATACATCGACAACATAAAACACTGCCTGCAAAACAAAACAAAAAATCCATGCTTGACAAGATGCAGAACATGGGTCATTCTCATGATGCAGTGACATTCTTAGAGCCATCTGGAGCACCCCAATTTAGGAAATGGAGGACATTTGAGCTACTGGAACGCAGAATAGCACACACGATGAAGAGACTTACTAAACACCGACAGCACTGGAGACTACAGGAGCAGACCAAAAACTGTCAGAAACGCCCAAATCTGAACCGCCAACTGAAGCTCCTGCAAAGGGCTAAAACTGACGTCCTGGAACCAACCCCAAAGATGTGTGAAGAGCTCCCTTCAGATACCTGTACATCTCGAAAGAGCACTCTAGACAACATAAACGATGTTCCAGGACTCTTTGCCAAAGGTCGCGGCACTGCACAAAGCCATCTCGCTGGCGATTATGCACAATCGCTACCCTCGCAGTAGCTGTGCTCACATCTACACAGGCAGGCCCGCACAAGACGCCGTGCGGAACGAAGGAAGTGGCGTGTACATCTGTTGTGCAGACCGCACTACTAAATCCCTCTCCTTACCAGCTGGCGGCAGGTGCTCAACACAGCAGCAGAGCACTAGCTAGGGTAAGGCAGCAGCTTCATCCACTGATCTCCTCACCAGGAAGCTTCAAGATAGACTGAATGCCCTGTCCACAAAATAGTGCTGCAGTGGATTTTAGTGCATTCTGGAGTTGCTGGGAATGGAGAGGCTGACAGCCTGCCAAAGCAGACGCCAGACTACCTCAAGATCACTACCTCCTGGGAAGAAACCAAGACACTACAGCAACAAAGTGATTGGCAACAGCAGAATGGCGGCTGCAGCCCGTGGGCAGACTACATCAACAAGCTGAACAGGGAGAGCCAGGCCACCATCTCCCAGCTACGCACTGATCACTCTGGACTCACATCGTGAGACTGTGTCATGCGGAAACAGTCCTATGCGAATGTGGCGTAGAAAATCAGTCTCCTTAGCACATTCTTCAGACCTGTCCATACAGAGAAGCGGTCCGCCGGCAGTTCTGACCAGAAGACACGCCCCTGTACACCAAACTCTGAAAACACGCTGCCGAGCTCTTGACAGCTCACTTATTGGCAGCCAGAACAATATAAGATTTAAAGACGGCCATCAAGGAATTGAACGTTGCAGAAGAAGAAGGCACAAAGTGGGGGTGGAAGTGGTGATCTCGTTGTGGACATGTGGAAACTAAGTATTTTGATAACATTGTTTTGGCTGTTATGAACCATGAAACTTTATTACGCAAATTCATATTTACACATTTCTAGACGAACATAAATGAAAAGAAAAGGGGAGACCTTACTAGACCCGCCTTACGCTAGGTAAAATATCACCTAAAAGACCAGCCAGTTAAAAATAGTTACAATTAAATTGATGGGTCACATTGAAATTAATGAAATGATCACAAATGTTTATGCGCAATATGCATACTTTTTTAAAAAGAAAACTGGCAACAAAAATATTTAAACAGGGGAGTATGACGTAAGCAATTGTTATGATCGTTTTGCGTTCCCTTGCATACTGGTAAAATGGGGGTAGGGCAACAGATTCAGCCACTGTGGCCCCTAAATCCATCACAGCATCATAAAATCAGGTTGGGAGTAACTGTGGTACTCTATTCTAACAAATAAAACCTAAAAAAGACCTATCAGTTGTTTACAAAATTTCTGAGGGCATCAGAAACAACGTACGTTTCCCAATTCGGCAATTTTAAATGGGAAAACGCTATCATTCACTACGAACGTACCGTAAAGGATGCCGACTTTCCTTATTTTCTTGCACTTTATGCTCACATTATTGAAGCTTAATATGTAAAGAGAGTTCAACATAAAATGGAATAACATTAGTATTTTTTTCTAATTAATTTTGTGTATTTTTACATCTTGGGGGTAGGGATCGATACAAAATCAACCACTGTGGGCACTCGCAGTATTCACAGCATCACCTAGTCAAGTTTATAATAATTGTGACATCCTGTTGTAATGATGTAAGCCTGAAAATGGACTGCCAGTGCTATAGAAAATGTTTGAAGGCATCTGACACATTATATTTCTGTCCTTTTGTGCGATTTACGGTGCACAAATACCTTCACTGTGAGCCAGAGATTCAATATTCTTTTCATTCTGTTTTTGTAGATGACGCAGAAGGTGTCCCTTAACATAATATTGCCTGATTTGGGCTTCTGGAATGAATTCTGATTTATTTAGAGGAAAATGTTTCTCAACCTCATTTTAGCATCCGCGAAGAGTTTGAATGGGGGTACCCTTGCGCCATCGGCTATATCTCTGGTGTGTTCCTAAGGATTTTAGGGGAACATGGCTCAAACATCTCAGGACATACTAAGGTACACTTTGAAACCCATCTTTTTGAGTACTGGGTGTGTGTGTGTGTGTGGGGGGGGGGGGGGTGAGGGTAGCCAGGACTGCCTTATGGACTAACAGTGATCCAACCCGGGTTCAACCCGGGTGATGTGCCAAGTGTACTAAACGGCATCGTTATGTGCGTGCTACTGAATGGGTTACGACCACCCCCATCGCAAAGTCTGCCGTATTTTCAATACGGTCGACAAAACTGAAGTGCAAATATTGGGACTACATAGATTCGATGTACACACCCAAAGCGCAAAAGGCCATCGGTCCGACGTCGGCCGCTGTTGGCCCGCGCACACACGTGCACGGGCCAACGGCGCCCAATATCGGCCCGATGGCCTTTGCGCACTGGAAAGCAGAATGGCTCGCACTTTATCTTTCGTGAAGAGTAAAAAACTGAAAAAGCGTTGATAGCGCGATACGTGTTACATTATTTTGTCTCACCATGACTTTCCATTCAAGTTAATTTGCGAGATACACGCTTTAAAACCACATCCGGCGATTCCATTCACCACCGAAAATAAATGATCTCGATCCAGCTGCAAGAGACAAAGATCCTCATGAGCCCCCACAGTTGTGGGGGTCCATGACGATCTATGCCTCTTGCTGACACCACTTTATGTCCACGGTCTTTAGAATAAGGCTGTTTGGCGTCAAAGCTACAAACCTCATATAACAGCCAACGGCACTAAAAGGGGTTGAGGTGTCCATTTCACACATTGAGCCCTAGTGGACCATGGACGTTCTAGGGCTGGCACCAGAACACCAGGGCGCGTAAAGCCGTATTTTGCCACTACCCATGAACTCTAATATTTGATCAGAATAACAGATTCAGTTCATATGTGAGACTGCATGCAAAAACTGTAAACTGATGCCACGTCTGCGTCCAGCTTCTCAGATGCAGTCGTCTCACAAAAGCCAGATAAAAGCCCTTTGCTTGAGTAGCAGCAAGAGCCAATTTCGGATTGCAAGACGTATTGCTCTTCATGAGCCCCCTCCCCCTCTCCCCCCCCCCCCCCGGCCCCCTCCCCTCCATCCCTGCGGTTGGGGTTCATAGTAATCTACGTCTCTTGCAGGCGAATGGGACTTTGTCTTGTATTCACAGAACGCAAAGGCCACAGAGCAGAAGTCGGCCGCAGTGGGCCCGCACACAACAGTGCGCTGACCACTGCGGCCGACTTCGGCCAGATATTTTTTTACGAGCTGGTTTGTGCGGTCAAATTGGATTTGGGACCATTGTGAAGGTTTAAAAAAAAAGTTTTATTTTGTATTTTTGTATTTTGTTGATCCGTACTTGTCTGGAGATGTTTGTGTCTAGGCCCTTTTGTTGTTGCTTTCTTTATCGTTTTTACTCTTCTTTTTATCGTTAAGGGATTGTGGATCTTTGTTCGTCTGGAGAAATCTCCATCCCTGGTCTTTGCAAGGCAACGATATTTGTGCAATTTTTTTTCATAGGACGTTGACCTTACGTCTTCGAGAAAATGAAAACTGATTTTTTTCCAGGAATACATGCAGTGCATAGTGATCAAACAGTATTATGTCAACTGTCAAAACTTGTTTTTGTGTGTGAAATAGAGTGTATATTTTGGATGACTTTGTACACAGTGACCTCATGTCCTTTAAATGTAGCTGTGTCCGTTTTTGCGTGTCTTTTGTGTGTGTGTGTGTGTGTGTGTGTGTGTGTGTGTGTGTGTGTGTGTGTGTGTATGTGTGTGTGTGTGCGTGTGTGTTTGCGCGTGTGCGTGTGCGTGTGTGTGCGTTCGTGCGTGCGTCCGTGTTTGTGCGTGTGTGCGAACGTGAGTGCCGCCGCGTGCTTGTGTGCGTGCGTGCTCGCGTGGCTTACTTGAAAGCTATTTCTCCGTTGCAAACCGCCGAGAAAAATAAGTGATTGGAAACCTCCTTATTATACATCTGGTGTTTCACACGCTTTTCTCTCTTAGCACTAGAATTATCTAAGACGATTACTGGCAAATCATTTCTGTTGGCACAATAATCTCCCTCTTTCAGATCACGTCTCCTGAACAGATGCTGGGTTGTGCTGGTCGCTTATTTTGAACCTATGGCTCCAGGCATTACGGTCTAAATAGTGAAGTTTCGTTTGAGACGAACGACTCGCAACACCGATCGATGTCAAAATCACGGTGGACAGACAACACTCCAAAGAGGCATAGATCCTCATGAGCCCTCATGAGGATCTATGCCTCTTGGAGATGTTTGGAGTGTTGTCTATGCTTATGGAACAAGCTGACTATCCGCCGACATTTTGCTCTCGTTCGTTGTTAGTAGTCGTTCGTTTCAAACGAAACCTCACTAATAACTAAATCAGACATCAAGTCCAGGGTCATCGACCAACTTTCTGGTGGCGTGTAAAACTACGCGTTCTCTTCCCTTTAAAAATACACCTTGTTTCTAAATCAGAAGAAATAAGCAGAAGACAACGAACAAGTGTACTAAATCTGGTGCAAAGTTATTGCGTGCAGGCTAAAACAACGGGCCGTCTGCCCAATTCCACTCCACCTGTTTTCTCCGGAACTCACTGCGCGCCATTATGCCTGCGCATGCGCAGTACGTGGGCTGAATGTCGATCAGGGAAGGATCTGGATCTGGCGGTGAGGAGTCACTCTTTATCACCGTCACCAGGCCCTTTCGTCAGCAAAAGGCGTAGATTCTCATGAGGACCTGCAGCGCAGGGCGTCTTGGGAATCTACGCCTTTTGCTGAGTAGCAGGATATGCCTGTCTTACTCAGTCTTAGTCAGGTCAGAAGCTTGGGGAGTTTAAGAGTGTGGCTCAGCTGTCACTCCTTATCCGTTGTCTGGAATGACCATTTCTCGGGTGATTCTTGCGATAAATTTGGCACACCACGTCTGAAGAGCTCCAGAGAATCCATGTACCAGTAGGATCGGCCTTCTTTACTCGCATCTCTAGTACCCAATACGGAGGAGAGCGTTTAGAGTTTAAAGATGCATTCCATTACATTTGCAGGCGGTCCTGACTCGAGACAATTGAAAGGAGTAGAACGTGATGGGGGCTGATAGTTCAAGGATGGTACCAGAATAGCTTGGCACCTGTACGCACCAGGCTATTCTGGCACCATCATTGACCTATCCTGGGATGAGATGGCATTGTTACTTGCTCGGCGTTAAACCTATATAACTAACTAATAGACCTATCAAGCTCCATCGCCGCTCATTGGCGCCAAGCTAAAAATACTGAATGACACTACTCTTGAACGATCATGGTCTAACTGCTTCTTGAACTGGCCGTATGTAGGGAATTCCAAGAGTTGAGAATTTCGAGTCTTATCCTTTGGCTGTCTGTAGCGCGTTTTCGTGCATGAATTGTCGCGACAAAAAAAGCGCAACCGACAGCCGAAGGTTCAATATTGAAAGTGTGGGGCGGCAATGTCGCCCTCTCCCTAGCCCAGAATTCGTCCTAGATGTCATGAATCGGCAGTCTTAAGATGTCTTAATTCCCTCAGTCTGGAGATGCACTTCATTGAGGTTCTGCCAGCAAGACGCATGACTAAGGAGAGAACGCACACAACCTTTAGGGGCGGGTTAGGATGTGTGTGCCTGTGGCTGATAACTGTGGGATCCGTGGTCAGTTGCATGAGTGAACTTAGTCCTGTGCCAGCCACTAAGCAAGGTTCTCCGCGCTCACTCATGCAACTAAGCTCGCTCATGCAACTGGTCCCCAGACGTAGGCAGTCGAGCATCTACAGCCGATCTTATTCTTGTGAGAGAATTCGCTGTAACGTTGATTCACGATGACAGTACAGTCAGGGGGACAATACACAGTCAAGTCCATTCTGTTCTCGCCTCCATCCCACTGCTTTGATAGTCCTCGGAAATCACAATGAACTGTTTTGACGCGAGACGCTCTTCTGGTCAAATGATACTGAACTGAAGAAAATGCTGAATGTCAAAAACCAGAGCGCGAACACCAGTTTACTTGTAAACCCGATTCAGGTCAAAGAAAGGGCACGATATACAATGCCATCCACTGATCCCGATCCATCATGATCTGCAAGAGATATAGATTTTCATAAGCCCCTGCGCTCGCTCTTGAAATCTATGCCCTTTGCCGGCTGAGAAATCGGCTCAACCGGTAGGTCTATATATCCTTGAGAATGCTCGTGATAAATGCAAGTGATGTCTGCTTACCGTACGCACTGTCCTTGCGCGGTATGCTCGCTTCATTGCATCCCTGATGGAATGCACCCCTGATTCTTTAGTTCTTTCTTTATCTGACCTTTACGTTGTTTAGTGCTAGTGGACGCAGACTGTGTTTCTGCAATCTGCCTTAATTCAAGACCAAAAACCTTAGATGTCCCAGGGACAGGGATTCAAAGTGGTGTCAGCAAGAGATATAGATCCTCACGAGCCCCCGCAATTGCGGGGGCTCATGAGGATCTATACCTCTTGCAGTTAGGTGGCGTTCACATTTTCTCGGCACTGCAAGGGTTAGGTCGGAAAAGGATTACATCTGTCAGGGAAATGTTTACTTCTGCGTTGCTGCTCCTTATTTTCTCCTAAACGTGTGCAGATATATCTCTTTTAGAGACAAATGGTTCGGGGAAAAAAAAGAGAAAATTATTGTCAACTGAGCACTGATGCATGTTCAATTCCTACTGACAGACGCCGGAATCGGACGCATTACTGTCTCTGGTTGGCTTGGAGCCTTATGTACCAAGCTTATCTATCACTGCTATAGAGCGTTCAAAAGTTCAGCTGAGTTACACCTGCTTTTTGAGTTACTCTCCCCTTTGTCTCACTGGAAATGAAATAGTTTTAAAATGCTCCGAAGGTCGAAGACTGAATCCAAATTAACTCTTAAGCTCCCAGAAGTAAATGACTTCCATTCCATAAAATAGAAGTCATTTAGTTCCGGAAGTTTTAGAGTTGAAGTGAGGATCTTGATGGAGATAGGGTTGGAGGTTAGGGGCTATGAGGTAGAGGGCGCAAGTACATGCAAGTAACATAGGTTAACTCCTTCACTGCCAGAGGACGCAGAGTTGTTTCTGAAATCTTTGTTAACTCAACGCCAAAGAGCCGCAGCCGTCCAAGCAACATGGATACAAAGTGGTTTCAGCAAGAGGCATAGATCCTCATGAGGCCCTATGTCTTGCAGTTGAATTTCGTTAAATCTGTTGTCGGTTCTGAAGGGGTTAAATCTACTCCGACGGTCGAAACCTTAGTCCCCAAATTATGGCAAGTACTGAGACGGGCTGGGCCGGGCGGATAATTTCAGAGAGGAAGACGGCGGTCTGCGAACAATTTGTCAACTGCTTTTGGAAGAAGCACCAACAAGAGGTAACAGGAGGTAAAATGTTCTCATAATCCCTGCGGCTGCAAGGACTCATGATAATCTGTGCCTCTCGCCCAGGTGCTTTGTGCCAGAGTCTTTACAATTAGCACAATCTTCACTCTTCACTACCCTGCAGACTTCAATGGTTGGGTTACATTTGCGAAGAACGACTACCAAACAACGAACCAGAGCGACGTCACCAATGTCTACCAGAAGCATAAACACGATCCCGAACAGCTCCAAGAGGCATAGATCCTCATGAGCCCTCCGGGCTCATGAGGATCTATGCCTCTTGGATATGTTCGGAGTGTTCAGATACTTATGATAGAGGCTGGTTATCCGCCGTGATTTCGATCGTGTTCTTTGTTGGAAGTCGTTCATAGCAAACGGAACCTCACTATCGTGGGTCTCGATCTCCCCGCGTACTGGTCTTATAAGGACGGAGGGAGGTCAGAACTAAACAATGCTGTGAACTGGTTTGTACTGGACTGGACCTGTATCAAACGCCCGCACTGCTCTGTGAAGGGAAAAGATAGTCCATTTTGTGATAAGCGAGATTTTCTTAAAAATTATTATCGTAAAACAATGAAAATCTCGCTTTATCCGAAAAAGTTATATATATATATATATATATATATATATATATATATATATATATATATATATATATATATATATATATATATATATATATATATATATATATATATATATATATATATATATATATATATATATATATATATATATTTTTTTTTTTTTTATTTTATTTTTTTTTTTTGCTGCGCTCACTGGGCAGAGCACGCAGATAGTTAAGTGGTAGTGGAGGAGGAGAGAAGGGAGATGCAGCAATTTGATTCCGTTCTTTTTCTGGGGCAATGACCTCCTACAAAAACCTTCTCGGCTTGAAACTAGTTCGAACACACGCTGTCATCATGCACGAGTATACACGCCGTTGTTTTTCAGTATTTTATAACATCAAATTTAGTATTATAATTTTAATTTCAACACAACCGTTATATTATTGTCATTATTATTATTTTTGTTATTATTATTATTATTATTATTATTATCATCATATTTATCATATTTATCATTGTTATTATTATTGTCACAACAAGGTCGGACTTGTATCAAAGCTTTTGGGGAGATCCCGGCATAATTTTGATTTTTTAAAATATATGTTTGTCTAGGAAAATTAAGCCGCTGATAACAAGGTAGGACATTACCCCTTCCCCCCCCCCTCCCCCCCTCCAAAAAAAAAAAAAAAAAAAAAAAAATCAGTTCTCGCGGCGCTGTCGGCTTTCCTTATAAGTGTTTCCAGAACCAGTATGGTGTATTAGCAAAGACTGTATTGTTCAATCAAAGCAACCTGCTCCAGGCAATCAAGATTAATTTATGGTTCACAATACTATCTTTATGAATGATTAACCCATTTAACCCCAAGGCCGCATTTCCCACATTTTGGAGGTGACACCTAACGACCATGTACCAGTTACAGGAGATGGACCGACCATGATAATTCAAGGGTAGTGGCAGATTAACTTGGCGCCGTCAGGCGCCAAGCTAATCTGGCACTACCCTTGAATTATCATGGTCGATTAAATCTCGTGGTGTACTGCGTCGCGGCTGAATGGGTTTAAGTATTTCTTACAATAGCGCTACACAAAAAGACTAATGTAAGATACTACGAGGTCTGAATGTCGTAAAACGAAATACTTTTCTGTTCTTTTCTCCTTTGCCATGCAGGAGAGTTTCCCAGAAGAGTACCAGAAACGGTAGAAAACCACTGTTACGCGTGGCTACTCGCATGGACTGCGGATCAGCTAAAGCAAGTCAACACTGAGAAAACGTTGTATCTGCGAATTTAGCAATCAAACTCCGCCATGGAGCAGGTCGCTTTAATGTGTTTTCCAGTTTAGAAAATTGGGCTCGTTACAGATGCAAATAATATAGGGAGAAAAATTGTGAAAAAGAAAAACTGATATCATTATTCAAGCTTACGTTGCCTCGCATCCACCGCCGAAAGAAGAATATCACCAGTGGCAAAACGCCTTCGGGCCCACGACGGCCGCAGTGGGCCCACGCACAGTCGTGCGTGGGCCCACTGTGGCCGTCGTGTGCCCGAAGACTTTTGCTTACTGGGATTAGACAGGTTGGTTGGGAATTGAACACAAGGAATCTCCTCGACAAAAAGCACTACTGACAGCCAAAGGCCGGTTTAACTCAATCAGTCACTGCCAGAGAACGCTGAACACCAAACCCTCTACAATTGCACAAGACATAAATCATCATGAGCCTGGGGCCAGGGCCAGTGCACACTCGGAGGTTGTACATGCCTCTTCTTCTTGACATCATCCATAGTCAGTGACGGTTTCGTTCAGAAATATCGTTTCCAAGCCCCCCCCCCCCCCCCCTCCCCCCCCCCCCCGCCACACACACACACACACTTTGTCAAGTTATGGGTTAATCCCTTAACTGCCGGAGCAAAGTGAAAGCTACCCAGCTGCAAGAGACATAAATCCTCATGTGAGCCCCCGCGACAACGGGGGCTCATGATGATTTATATCTCTTGCTAGTCCTTTGTTCTTGTGCCCTTTTATTTGTCCCATTTTACTTCTGTGCGTCATTCCAATGGCCGTCAAACGCGAAATCCGTGATCGCTGTCAGCGAAGGGGTTAATCGTCCGTGTTGGAAAATAAATACCCTGCATAACTCTTGACGCCCAGGAGGAACAAACAACGGCATGAACGTGCTGCTAACGGTGTGACCTGCTAACAAAGCTAATTGAACGGTATACTGTGGCCATAACCATTACTAGGCAGGTTTCCTTGTTTTGTGTAAACAACTCTTTGGTTATCCCCCATATAGATTCTGTAAGAGGCATAGATTCTCATGAGCCCCGTGCAGCCGCAGGGACACATGAGAATCTTTATGTCTGGCGTTTTTGCATCAGTAGAAAGAGGAGCCGTTGGGGTATTTTCCTCAGACGAAGCAAACACGCCGATGACACGTGGTGTGACATAAGAGGTGTCAATTATCAGTGTCGACAATCAAACTTGCTGGACGCCTGATCTGGTCTGTGAAGGCAAAAAGACATTAATTTAAGTCCACTTTTGTGAAGAGTGAGATTTCCATTGTGTTACAATGAAAATGTCGTATTTCACAAAAGTGCACTTAGCGTCTTTTGCGTCGGCCCTCGGCGTACACAGGCGTAAGTCTGTGCCCCGTTTGGGTGTCGGTAGCGGTTTTTGTCGCGATGGTTCCTTCAGGACTGATAGCGACAAAAACCGCTACCGACAGGCAAAGGGATAATGCCTACGTATTTGATGGTCATGAGAGGCTTGTGGCATATGTTGGAATGGCGCTGCCAGGAAGCTATACAGATCCTGTATTGAAATCGGGCATCATTGAGAGATTCTTGAAGATATGCGTCTTTTGCAGTTGGCTGGCTTTATGTGGTGTTGTGTGATGTGTGTGTGTGTGTGTGTGTGTGTGTGTGTGTGTGTGTGTGAGTGTGTGTGTGTGTGAGAGAGTGTGTCTGTGTGTGTGTGTGTGTGTGCGTGCGTGCGTGTGTGTGTGTGTGTGTGTGTGTGTGTGTGTGTGTGTGTGTGTGTGTGTGTGCTTGCGTGGTGCATATGTGCCAGTGGTGGTCCTTACTTATTGTGGATGCGTCATATGAACAGTGTAAGAGGAGCGAACTATCATACACTAAAAAATATTCTATGTACAAATTAACGAATTCAAGGTTCCTCACATCAATAGCTGCGAAAGTGTCGTATACGACACTTTCGCAGCTATTGATAAAAGGCGCCTTTAATGAGTTAAATCAGCTTGTGCATAATATAGTGAGGGCTGTAAGACCCATTATTTGATGAGATGGGGACTGAGCTGACAAAAGTATCATAATTTTTCAAGATGATCTACATGCTTTATGCTTTCAGATTTTGATATGTTCCAAGGTAGCACAGCAATAGGTTCCGAGCAACAGACTATTTAATTCGCAAAGCGTGGCAAACGCGAACAAATTATTGGTTGTGGTTGTGTCTTTGATGACCGACATTAATTAAATGAGAAAAGACACTTTGAATAGATTAATTATTTTAAATGAGTCATCCAAGAAGCCACTGGACTAAAAGAAACAAAGCATTATACTTGTGTATGGTCCGATAATTGTTTATTTGTTATAAAAAAGGTTTTTTTTTTTTTTTTAGCTTGTTCCAGGGTTGACTTATAGTGGGTAAAAGATGGATTGGCAAGCCTGTTTGATTTGCCACCAAATAACTAGTGCGAAGTTGAACTGCTCCTTGATGTCCAATGGGAGTAAAAACAAGTCGCAGCCATATAAAAACTTTTTTGAAAATCGTCAGTGAATTTCAGGGACTGCGCATGCTACCTGTGACTCTTCCCTTTGATGAAAGCTTCCCAGCGGAGGACTTGGTCAATAACCAGGATCATGGATGGCTTCATCAGGCACAGCAGAGTCGTTTCTGAGCTGTTCTCACGTAACCGGAACCCGCCATGTCCATCAAGTTAACGCTGTCGTTTTGAGAAAACTCCAAAACGAAGCATTTATCACCTTGCAGCCGGAAGCAGAAAAAGAGTCAGAAGAAGCTTGGCTACAAGAAATGGTTCGAAAGAGTCCCACAATACTCAGACTTGAACTCCATGTTCTTCTGTTTGTCAGAGCACATCGTGAGGCTGACTTTGGGTTGTATGCGGGTTCCCTGAAAGCTCTGGCCAAGTGGTTCTTTGCCCTTGACCATCCGAATTACTATGCCCGCTGGGTTATTGTTCACATTTGAGACATGAAAAATCTGCCACCTTTTACCTTGGAAGAATTTTTTGAGCATGGTCACTGGGTTGTCTCAAAAACGGCAAACAGTTCTCAAGTATGTCATTAGATCAGGCTCATGAACAAAATAATGACTTGGTGAAAGGCTCTGGTGGAGTCGTATGGCTTACAGAAAACCCATCTGCTCTCCGAAAATGGCAGGTCCAGAAAAAGCACGCATTTTGACTGAGTTTGATGACTGTTCAAGACTAAACTGTGCAAAACACTCTCATCATGAAGAAGGTTTGTCAACTCAAGAGCGTTTCAAACAACAAACTCTCAGCCTTACAAGAGTGTTCAAAGAAATGGCAATCCTTTCTTGACAGAAAGCGGATAATTAATGACATTAGATTGTCATGATGTCCTCAATGTCATACATATAGTCCGCACCATTGAGGATCTTGGCGAACAACAGTACAACCACTACTGCAACTCAGTTTTGACTGATTGTGAAAGATCCATTCATGATCCCAACAAAAAGAACTTTTTGCGTCTGTTCAAGTGTCCAAATCCTAAAGACAAAAGCAAACAAGCAGACAAGATTGCAGATTTGAAGACTGATGTCAGCCTATTCTCCAGACTATACATCGTGGCACAACACTGTGAGTCTGATATGGCTTCCTTTATCAGCCATGAAATCCACCCGTTCCCTCCGTCTTTGCTAGGCAGAGGAAAAATTCGTCTCGGTAAGAAATCTGATCTACTTATATTACATGTTTAACAAAGACAGTGGAGGCATCTGCTACACACTTACTGGACGATGTTGAAACATACGACACAACTGAAATGGCAGAAGCCTTAGAGCAACTCGATGAGGATGCGCAACATCCAAAAATAAAAGTCGTAGACGCTCCTCATGAGCTACTCGCATCTTTGGAGAAAACATGTGAAAAAGATCTACCCGATACTTTTAAAGTGAAGGTGCTTGACGGTGCAGCTGTGGTGCATCTTCTACCTGTTAGTGGCGTGAAGACATTTGACGACTACGCTGCCAACGTGTTCTTGCCTCATGTGTGGCATCAACTTGAGACTGCAGAGAGGATTGACATTGTTTAGGACAGGCAACTCAAAAACAGCATCAAAGGTTCTGCCAGAGAAAAGAGAGGAAAAGACATGATAAGAAAGGTGTCCGGCCAGAACAAAATCCCAGGACAGTGGCATGACTTCCTGCGTGATGCAGAAAACAAGGAAGAATTCTTTGAATTTCTGTCCAAAAGATTGAAAGCAGTGATTTTCCTCCTGGCAAAACAGTGGTGGTGACACAAGGAGAAAATGTTATCATCAGAGGAAGTGACTACGTCATACCTGCCTGCAACCATGAAGAGGCCGATACAAGACTACTCTTCCATGTGCAAGATGCATTACAGCAGGGTTCAAAGACTTGCTTTGTTCGCACCGTGGACACCGATGTTATTGTCATATTGACTGGCAAGTTTTACCACCTGCAAGACGTATGCTCGACACTGAACACCTGGGTTGGGTCTGGCACAGGAAGGAGCTTTTCCTACATTCATATCAACGCTCTGGCCCTAACCCTTGGCAAAGAAATGTCAACTGCCTTGCCAGTTTTTCACAGCTTCACAGGCTGCAATACAGTATCGGCCTTTCTTGGAAGGGGAAAAAAGCTTGCCTGGGAGATTTGAAAATCTTTCCCTGATGTGACCAAGGCCTTCAATGACATCGCCAGTCACCCTTTCAAAGAGGTGGGCATCAGTGAGGAGAACTTCAAACTTCTGGAGCGCTTCACCGTCCTCATGTACCAGAAGACAAGCGGATTTGAGAATGTGAATGAGGCTAGTAGGTTAATGTTTTGCCAACAAAGCAAAACCAGGGACATTATTCCTCCCACACAAGGTGCTCTCCTGCAACACACAAAGCGTTGTGTCTACCAAGCTGGAATCTGGACAACAAGCAATCAACCTCAACAGCAAATACCAACCCCAAAAAGATGAGGCTGGAAAATACACGCCACCATTTGTTGTTGGATTGCACTGTGGACATCTTTACCAGTTGCTTCAGAAGCATATAGTGAACATGTCAAGTGTAGCTGCAAAGCTGCTGCTGGTTGTACCGGAAAATGTTCTTGCAAAAAAAGCCACGTGGAGATGTACAGACCTTTGCAAGTGTAACTGCATGAAGGATTAGATGTTAATTTCATATGAACGTTTGACTTGACAAACCCAAACGTTTTGCGGCAAAACTGCTGCTGACTGAACATTAAGCCTTTAATCCTTTCTACCATATTTGTTTAAACATGTCTGCTATGTCTACTATGAATTTTGTGTATATATTTTATCAAAATTAGACAAATGTATCAATAAAAATTAACCATTAGCAAGCCAAACAAAATTTTTCTTGACTTTTTTCATTTGTCGCTTCATGATTTTTTTTTATACTTGTCACGTGAGAACATCAGCTGAGACTGATTTTGTGGAACATATCAAAAATTGTTGCCACAGGACCTAACAAACATCTCCAAAAAATTTGGTGCTTTTGTCAACTCTGTCCCCATAATTTTCCTTACAGCCCTCACTAATATTGTAACATCTTGTATCATGTTTGACAACGTGGTCCTCCTGATTTTTAACCCATTCAGCCCTGATGCACAACAGCAGGAGATGGGTCGACCATGATAATTTAAGGGTAGTGCCAGATTAGCTTGGCGCCTGCAACGTGTTTTGGTACAACAGCAGTGCAGTACGTATTGTCTAACGGGCTCAGAATTTAGACAAGCTTTTAAATTAACCCATTTAACTTCACTGCTGCATTTTACAAATGTTCTCACCTAACGACTGCGTGCCACTTGCAGGAGATGAATCGAGTATGATAGGGTAAAAACAAAGCCTGAAGATATCTAATTATACCCATAGATGTGTCCTAATTAAGCATCACTTCGACATTACAAGTGACGACAGTGGATCCGGTGAAGAATTTTGAAAATTGTCACAGACTGACAAAATGAGTCAACTATTGATCAAACATTGCGGGATGGTTATGTATTTGATCAATCCTTGGTGTTTATGTAGGGTGTTTGCCCTGCAGTAATCATGGCGACCCAAAAACTGCTACCGACACCCATAGGGGTAAACAAAAAACAAACAAAAATAAAACCCCAACAACAACAACATTAAACTTATTGATTAATTGATTGAAACTGATGAATAAAGTGCCTTATATTAATCACAGACGGGAAAAGAAATCGTGTCATGATACGGACAATATTTTGGCGGTCATTAAAATTTCTAGCAGAACCACCAATAACGCGTCTACGAGTGTGAGTGTGAGTGTGTGCGTGCGTGCTCGCGCGTCAATGCACGTGCATTTTATCGCCTGTGCTCGGCATGCCTATGATGACTTTGGGCGCGATAAAAAAAAAAAATAAAAAAAAAAACCTTAGCCAGTGCCATACATTAGCCATCACTGTCCGAGGGGCACACTATCTGCAGAGATATTCCCAGTTTACGAGCCTGTTGTGTTGATGATGGCCAGGCAATCTACATTTGTCACTGTTTGATGTTGGTGATAGGAATCTTGGACAGGAACGCTTGACATTCGCCGACTGAGACGGCACAGAGTTAAATGTGTGCTGGTCTGTGATTTTGGAACTTACGGCCGAAGGCCGTAAGGTCCAAAACACAGACCAGCACACAAATGACCTCTGCATAAAGATACAGATTCATATGAAAACCCTTCTCGCCTGGCCCTTGTAAATCATTAGTGCCGCTTTTGCCTATTTCATCTTCCCGTGTATTGAGTGTTGAAACCTGGCAGTTTATGAGAGGGTTTGTGCCATTTACTGGTCCTTTTCTTTTCTTTAGTCCACTTGGCGTCCAGAGAAGAACTCAACGAAGAAAGAAACGCGCTTACAGAAGAAAGTTACGACACAATTTATTAACATTATGTGACGGTCATCCCGGAATCGACGTGCACACACACACACCGCCTCCACCCCCCCCCCCCACCCCCACACCACTACCACCATCCATGCACGTGCATCATTATTACTCAGACATACTAAATTCTACATTATATCATCCTTTGACGCAATAGCCAAATCAAAACAATAAATAAACTAGACGGCTTGGGAGGGTGGGGGGATTTTGGGGTGAAAGTGGGAGCGGGGTAGAAGGGGGAGGGGGGCAGGAGAGGGGGGCTCGTTCACTTGGAAGGATGGATGGTGGTGGTCGTTCCTTCTCGAATTCACGTAAAAGAGACAAAACCCAACTGCGGCCAACTGCTTGAGTGAGCTTAGTTCTGCGCCAGCCACTGCGCCGCACCTGCTACGCTACAGCGGAGCACCTTGCTTAGTGGCTGGTGCAGGACTAAGCTCGCTCATGCGACTGTCCCCTGGTGCTGAGAAAATCGATGTCCACTCGGCAGTCTTACGTGCAGGTGTGTGGGCGCCCGGTAACTTGTTACGCTACGATCGACAGAGCTGGGTATTGAACGCCGAAGCTTGATGAGGTTCATTAGACTCTGGGTACGCACCTCATGGCGATCCCTGCAGCTTCTGAATTTCCAAGACTGTCCTTAACCCCTTCACTGCCAGTGATCCCGAACCGCATGTCTGAAATACTTGCACACCGACGGACATTTGCGTGAAGAGCAAAGATGTACATGGGACAAAAAAAAATCATAAAGAGCATCGGATTGACAAGAGACATAAATCCTCATGAGCCCACGCAACTGCGTGGGCTCACGAGGATTTATGTCTCTTGCAGCGGGGTCAGTAGTCGCCCAAGTGGTTAAAGGGTTAATCTGACACTGAAGCTTGCAAGGTCTCGCCTAGAGCCATGCCTGTGGATTAGAAGTAGTTCGCAGCTGCTGATGGGGCCGGTGTTTTGAGAGAGACTGAGCACAGATTTGCAGTCGATAGCTGTCAGAGGGACGGTTCCTCTCTCACTTGTCCGTCCACATGTCCATGAATCCTGCACGAAAACAGTCCCCTAACGACGGCTCTTCTGTGAGCATCCGTTAGGCGATCGTTTTTCGTGTAGGATTCATGGAGCTGTGGTCTCTTTCCTTTATCCTCACGCTAGGTTTGT
Source organism: Semisulcospira habei (assembly GCA_036245525.1). Lineage (NCBI taxonomy): Eukaryota > Metazoa > Mollusca > Gastropoda > Semisulcospiridae > Semisulcospira > Semisulcospira habei. Next base: position 259,337,773 of record BTPG01000002.1, on the reverse strand, counting down.
CAAGAAAGGCTGTAAACAGAAAAACTGTTTTCTGGAAATGGTAAATCGAACAACATAAAATAGCTCTTTTCAGGAATAGCACAAATGCTACTGGGGGTAATGTCATTTTCATGGTGTGCTCCCCGCAAAACTCAATGCAAGTTAATGGAAAAGACGCAATTTTACTATCACCTAGAATAAGCAAACAATTATGAAAATCTAAACAACAGTGAAATACAACATCAATAATAATAATAATAATAATAATAATAATAATAATAATAATAATAATAATAATAATAATAATAATAATAATAATAATAATAATAATAATAATAATAATAATTCTTGTATAGCGCTGTTCTCCAGGAAAACACTGGACATGCATGCACAACAGCACACTCTCTCTCTCAGACACACGCACGATTATACACTACTTTAACCCACCCCATCCCTTCCCAGCACCTTACATCCACTTCACTCCAGAATCAAAATAAAAGGCAGTCAACAGTAGCTAAAGGTGAGCTAAATATTAAATGCCCGACAGAAAAGGAATCTGGCACTACCCTTGAATTATCATGGTCAATCAATCTCCTGTTGTAGGGACTCGGGGCTTAGAGGGTTACACAAATCTGCTCCATGGAGGGCCTTGATTGCTAACATTCGCGAGTCAACGGGTAATCAATGTTGTGTTCCAAATATCTGATAAAATAAAGTAAAAGTCTGCTAAAGAAGATAACCCTTTCAGCCCCAAGGTCCCATTTCTCAAATTTCGAAGGTGTTGCCTAACGACTATGTATCCAGTTGCAGGAGTTGGCTTGACTATGATAAATCAAGGGTAGTGCCAGATTAGCTTGCCGCCGTCAACCGCCAAGCTAATCTGGCACTACCTTTGAATTATCATGGTCGATCAATCTACTGCTGTAGCGACTCGGGGCTAAAAGGGTTAAAGAGATCTGTTCCATGGAGGGCTTTGATTGCTAACATTCGCGAGTCAACGGGTAATCAATGTTGTCTTTCCTACCCTTCGTCTCACAATCTATGTGAGTGGGCACGCGTACCAGAGGTTCAAGTTTCCATTGCATTTTGAGCGAAACGGAAGGAACTAGCCTGCGTGCAAAGGAGAAGAAGACCTGAAACGTCTTTCACTGTACGACATCACAGACTTCATAATTTACTTAAGTCACAAGAGGTATAGGTTCTCATGAGCCCCTGCATTCGCAGGGGCTCATGAGAATGTATACCTCTTGTATTTTCAGCCCTTTTGTCCAGCATAATTGTAAGACATATTAAGAACATTTATAAAAGGGATATTAACCCTTTTCTGCCTGGAGTAGGTCGCTTTAATTAAAAAAATAAACTACTCAACGTTTGAAAGTCCAGAACAAATAGACATCGTTGTTACCGGAGTCGCCTACTACTACTGGTTAATTACTACTAATACTACTAATGATACAGATAATGATGATGAAGATGATGGTGATGATAGAAATAATAATAATAATAATAATAATAATAATAATAATAATAATAATAATAATAATAATAATAATAATAATAATAATAATAATAATAATAATAATAATGAGACACCCTTCGCTGCCGAGAAAAAGTGAACACGATCAAAGTGCGAGAGACACAGATCCTCGTTAGACCTCGCATCTGCGGGGGCTCATGAAGAGCTATGTCACTTGCTGACTCCTTTTTGTATCCATGTATTTTGAACGACGGGAGCTCGTGGAGATTTATGTCACTTACTGGCATCTTTGGTTTTCCATGTTTCCTGGACGGCGGGTCGAGTCCCTTTAACCTTGATTTCATTAAAAGATTTAACTGAGCAACAAACCCTGTGTCCACTGGCAATGAAGGGGGCAAAAGGCGAACGCTACCCATCTGCAAGAGACATACATCCTCATGAGTCCCCGCAGTCGCTTGGGCTCATGAGGATTGATATCTCTTGTTTGTCATATGACATGTTCTTCTTGCCTGCCCCCCCCCCCCCCCCAATTTAATTTGTTTTCTTCAGGCGAATGTCGATCAGCGTGCAGTCGTTTCAGACGCGAAATTCGCGATCATTGGTAGCGAAGGGGTTACATTTTAACCTTCCAGTTGGGTCTGAAAATGTAAGATTGTTCTTCCTTATAACACGAGATTTACAAGCACAGTGTTTTGCGTCAGTCGTGCATGTTATAACGCAGTGTCGTAAATGTATAATGGTTTATGGATTATGATTCGTAAAAGTATGACAGAGGTCAATGTTCAGTTAAAAATGTGTGCTGGTCTGTGAATGTGGACCTTGCGGCTTCAAGACGAATGATCCATAACCGCAGACCAACACACAAATGCTCACGTCTGCGCCAATTAGAGAAGAAACAAAGTAGATTAGCGGGATAGCCACGGTTAGCACGTGCAACATATAACACACACAACCCTGCGTCATTGGCGCACCCTGTTGGCGTCATGGACGTCTGCGATATATAACCCCAGTTATTTTCACATTTCACATTGAAAACATGGGGTGTAACCCTTTAACTGGCCGTGGCCAGAAATTACGCACTGACGAGCAAAAGAAATGCGACATCATGTCATTCGTGGCATTGAAAAACTTCAGTGTTTCCGATGCCTCGAATCATGTCGCATTTCTTTTGCTCGTCAGTATATGCCTCTCGAAACAACTCGGACAAAACGAATAAACGCGGGCACGCATGCACATTTGCACGCACGCACACACGCATAGATATAAGGCCTATTATAGTCTCATCTCATATAATACTATCATCAAACATATCTCTTGGCTTGACTTCGCGAACGAAGATTTTATAGGGGTTGCCCACGACGTCTGCCGGCATGTTCGTGGCTGCGGAGGCCACTCCGGGACAGGCAGGTTCGACCGCAGTGGCTGCAGGGGAAGGTCTGGCCAGGGTTCTGAGTTTCGACATCTCTGTTTTTTTCTCCTGAACCGCTTGTCCTTAAGGCTAGCTCTGCGAGAGTCCTCAAAGGAGACGGCTGCCTTGTAAATGGTGGAGCGCCAGGTGTCGCGGTCCGCAGCAAGCGAAGACCACTGGTGGTGGTCGATTTGGCAGGCACTAAGTGACTTCTTGAGAGCGTCTTTGTATCTCTTCTTAGGTGCCCCTCTGTCTCGGTGTCCAGTGGTGAGCGCCCCGAACAGGGTGATATTGGGTAGGCGATGATCCTCCATCCTGGAGACGTGCCCCGCCCAGCGAGGCTGTGTCCGCAGCAACAAAGCCTCGATGCATCAGTTTCCGCCTGTTCAAGGACCTCGACGTTGGTGACATAGTCACTACAATGAATGCTGAGGATGGTACGCAGGCAGCGCTGGTGGAAGCGTTCGAGGAGTCGTATTTGGCTGCGGTAGAGGGCCCAGGACTCGGAACCATACAACAGGGTGGTGAGGACAACAGCTCTGTACACGCTGATCTTGGTGTCATTTTTTAGCTGTTCATTGTGCGACACCTGTTTGAATAGTCGCCCGAAAGCACTGTTCGCTTTTGCCAGCCTGTTGTCCAGTTCCTTGTCGTCATCGTCGAGGTCCACTGTGACCTGCTTCAACATCATGTTAAAGAAGATGGTAAAGAGGGTCGGTGCCAGCACGCAGCCCTGCTTCACGCCGTTGAGAATGGGGAATGGTTCTGAGAGGTCACTGTTGAGTCTGACCTGGCCTTGCTGGTCCTCGTTGAGCTGGACGAACATGCTGAGGAACTTTGGGGGCCAGCCAAGTCGCTCCAGGATCTGCCACATGCCTTGCCTGCTCACAGTGTCAAACGCTTTTGTTAGGTCGACAAACGTTACGTACAGCCCTTTGTTCTGCTCGCGGCACTTCTTCTGAAGCTGTCTCAGCACAAAGACCATGTCGGTGGTACTTCTGTTGGCTCTGAAGCCACACTGGCCCTCTGGGAGGTGGTCTTCAGCGATAGCAGGTACCAGCCGATTCAGGAGCAGCCTTGCGAGAATTTTCCCAGCAATGGACAGCAGGGTAATTTCACGATAATTAGAGCAGGCAGACTTCTCTCCTTTGTTCTTGTACAGGGTGATGATGACTGCATCACGGAGATCCTTTGGTAGTGCTCCTTTCTCCCAGCAGCAGAGAAAGAGGTCGTGGAGCTTGTTGTGCAGTGCTGGGCCTCCATGTTTCCAGGTCTCTGGCAGGATTCCGTCAATGCCTGCTGCTTTGCCACTCTTTAGCCGGTGGATGGCCTTAAGGGTCTCTTCATCAAACATATATATTCTCGTAAATCCACACAAATTCGTGGGCTCAAAGAATCTACGCCCTTTTTTGCAGGGTTTTTTTTTCTTTCTTTCTTTCTTTCTTTTTTTTTTTAATTATTTAAAAAATTTTTTTTTAGCAGTGTCATTGCAGATGCGGGGTTGACAATATCCTTGCTTATAAAAGAGAAAGAGAGGCAAACAGTATGATTAGTAAAGGACGTTGACCTTTTGTAACTAATCCGTGCCTTTAGAACCCGGACAGAAAAGGTAAGTCTGTCCTATTTTCGTCTATAGACATATCTATTTTGTGGGAAAATAATGAGGTACAGATGTCGTCCAGATATCAAAATAGACATAATTATGACAGAAAAATTTCGTAATGTGATCAGATGTAAAGAAATACCCAAGAAAGAAAGGACACGATTATAAAGGAGAAGTACTAATCAGTTTATTAACCCCTTCGCTGACGTGAAAAAATGTGAACACGATCCAACTGCAAAGAGGCACAGATCCTCATGAGCCACCGCGACTGCGCGGGCTCATGAGGATCTATGCCTTTTGCTGAGATAAATTTGTATCCATGTTTCTTGGACGGGGTTAGATTTTCGTCGTTGAGTAAGAAAAGATGTCATAAACAAAAACGTACCTACATGGGTTGATACTTTTTTTTTTAGTGCTTTATCCATCCAAAAATTGAATTAACCCTTTTAGCCCCGGGACCCTGCAGCAGGAGATGGATTGATCATGATAATTCAAGGGTAGTGCCAGATGAGCTTGGCGCCTCAAGGCGCCAAGCCCATCTGGCACTACCCTTGAATTATCATGATCAGTCCATCTCGTACAACTGATATATAGTCGTTAGGCAACACCTCCAATATTTGAGAAATGGGACCTTGGGGTTAAAAGGGTTAAGCAACCCGTGTTGTAATCCTTCTCTCTAAGCTTGTTTCTCTGTTGCTAGATATTTATTCACGTCTGCTCACATCACACCGTATTCCTGTCTTTAGGTTTATGTATATTTTGACATATTGACATCTGTATACATGTCTTTTTTCTTTCAAAATATTTCCTCACGTCTTGTGACGTGCAGAATTAGACTCGCAACAAGAGTACATCCAACACCGACCCACACATACGGATGACCCCTCCGCTATCATTAGTCACAATTTGCGTTCCTAAAATCGTTGAAAAATTCAACGTCAAAGACCCCAGCCGCCCAAGGCGCAAGGATACGTTTTATGTAAGCAAGAGGCATAGAACCTCATGAGCCCCCACAACTGCGGGGGCTCATAAGGTTCTATTTCTCTTGCGGTTGAGTGGAACTCACTTTTCTCGGCAGCGGTGAAGTTTCATTGAGTTAGTCATGGAATGGTATCTCGTTCCCAAATGTTAGTTCTTCCCTTCTTCGTTACAACAGTAACACTTTACGGTTGCTCAAAATCACGCTAGTTGTCTCCCTGTCCCTCGATTCGCTACTGATGATTACTGCTATCGAATCGAGGGAGACAAGCAGTGAGGCGAAAACACTCAAAGAAGATTCATTTCACGGTATCTTGCGAGGCTACTGCTATCTTTTACCGTAATTACAGCCATAGTAAATACAATTGTCAATGACTAATGCGAGTTGAGTGTCTTTTTACGACATGATTAATTGTGTTGTTGCGACCAAAGGTCATAAATATACACCTTCTTCTTTGTCTTTTTATATCCGCAGTCCAGCAGCCGAGCTGAAACTGGCTGTGCGGTGAAGCTCTTCCCTGCAGCCGTACATCGTTTCCAGGTCACGTTATACATTTAAATTGGGAAGTTGAGGCAGTAAGAGGCCCCGTGTTTTTAAAAATAATTTTTGCCTTGTTTGAAAATTTGCAGTTGGGCTGAATGTTGGAATTTGCTGGAAATTTGTGGTTAGCTGAGAGGAGACATGTTTGGTGCTTTGATTCATACCATCCTGAGCTTATCCAGTGGACATTTGTGGGCCTATGTTGAGTTGCCTTTGACGTAGTGATTTGAGGGGCACGCTGATTTCAGCTGTGCTTGGGTGTGGGGTTGGTAAGGAACCAGTTTCATAGCCAAGAAATGAGACGGGTCATGTGCTGTTTTTTTTTTTTTTTTTTGTATTTTGTGCATGGCAAATGTGCAGCTGGTGGGCGGTAGTGTTTTTTAGGGAACTGAACAATTAGGGGATGACTGGGACTGACTAAGGCTAAGAGACTGGACAGTACGGAAACAGCACTGTGGTCCGTGGCCTCCAGGAGTGTGGCGGGTGGCTTCCGGGTCTCTCTACTCCGCAGTTAAACCGTTCGTTGCCAGGTCACGCAGACTGCGTTTCTGCAATCTTCAACCCTAGTCGATTCAACACCAAAACACATTAGGCTGTCCCAGGAACATGAATTCAGTGTGGTGTCTGCAAAGAGGTCTAGATCTGCGGGGGCTCATGAGGATCTATACCTCTTGCAGTTAGGTGGTGTTCGGCACTGAAGGGGTTATCAGTCGATGTTGGATGGTGGTCTGTTGGTGGCGCTGGAGGTGTTTTAACTGGTCGTCAGATGGTGGGTTGTGTTGGGTCTGCCAGTCTGCATGAGGGTTTTGACTTCCTGGAAGGACATCGGATGGTTTGGCTGCTCAAGCTTGCTGCCGGACTTGGCGAGTCTGTCTGCCTCCTCGTTTCCTGATAGTCCACAGTGAACAGCCACTTGTGTTAGGCGTGAGAGGGCGACCAGAAGGTGCAGTGTTTCTTTCTCCATCTGCTCACTGGGGGACTGCAGGCTTTGGATGGTGGATCTGCAGTCGGTCAGGAAAACGACGTGTGAAGGCAGGGGATCGTCTGCACCGACAAGGCTGGCAGCCTCTCGTAGTGCAGTGAGTTCAGCCCGGTAGTTGGTTGACAGTCTTCCCGCAGGCAGGGATTTGTGAAAAGTCATAAGGGTATACGGCTGGTCACATCAAGCCATCACATAGTGGTGTGCGATGTACAGACACCTTGTTACCGAAAATTTAACGACTATGCACCTGTTGCAGAAGATGGATCGACCATGATAATTCAAGGGTAGTGCCAGATTAGCTTGGCGCCTGTCGGCGCCAATCTAATCTGACACTACCCTTGAATTATCATGGTCGATCCATCTCTTGCTGTAGTGCGTCAGGGCTGAATGGGTTAAGAAAACAAAATAATAAATATGCAAAGAAATAAACAATAAAGGTGAAAATAAAAGCCTATAACCCCTAACCGTAATCTAAACTAACGACAGAAGGAAATAGTAGAAAAAGAATATAGTCACCCGAATGCACTAAACATACTGTAGGCCCTAAACCATTACATCCCGAGGATGATTTTTAAAATTTGCTTAATGTCCTATGAAGGCTACAAAACATAATTATTAGGACATCAACAGTTTTAGTTCAAGGGTGGTGCCAGCATAGCTTGGCGCCTGAGGCGCCAAGCTATGCTGACACCACCCTTGACCTATCAATCAAATTTATTTCAAGCAATGGGTGTATCAGGATGAAAAGGGTTAACACACCCAGCCGCCACCTGGTCCCAACCCGCACTAACGAAAACCGGTCGAAATCCCACTAGCATCCCAGCTAGCCCGAACACTCAACACGAATACCCCAGGTGGCGCGAGAAAATACTTCTACTCAAAGAAATACCCGTTCTACCCTTGATTCCTATAGCTAAACCCTCTCACCTAAGACCTAGCTATATCAACAACAACAACAAAAAATAAAATAAAATAAAATAACCGAATCCACTTCTGTGACAATGAGTGAAAATAGCAATAAGATTTTCTTTTCAGTTTTTGCGTTGTCGTTTGCCAGGCTATTAATCCAAAGTGGATTCACTTCCGCAGTCGTGTGCTTAACCAGCAAAACATCCTCAACATGAGGAACAGCTCATTTTAAGCCAGTTTTTGCGACTTTATCCCCTCATGTCTCCTGCAAAATGCGGCTGCGAAACAGTGCTCTAACTCATTCAAGGAGTCCGGCATCAGTAGCTGAGAAAGTGTCGTATAGCGTCGCCAGCGCCGATGCAATACGACAATTTCACAGCTATTGATGCGACTCGCTTGACTGAGTTAATTAATGGAGATATCCCTGAATCAGATGTAGGTCACGGACTTTGCACGGACTTTAATCATTCTATGTGTGGCGACGCTAAATGACACTTTCGCAGCTATTGATGCGGGGCGCCTTTTCAAGTCAGTTCAATTAAGACGGAATCTTGAATCAAAAGTAAGTCAGGGACTTTGCACAGACTCCAAACATTCCGTGGATTCATCCAGTCCGCTCTATGGGCTGGACAGACAAACAGTTAGATCCCCTGCCCCCACCTGTCAGGCACCCAATCGCCAGCCCACAGAGAAATACGCAGGTATAAGACAAGACGATCATCTGCATCTTCAAAAAAAAAGATGCATCAGGTTTCTTATATAACCCATGTCTTTCTCCGGAACTTAGGGAGTAGGCAGGGGAAACATACATACACAAACACGAAGGTGCACTACTATATGTGGTCGGGTAAATACCCTGATTTCCCACAGTAGATGCACAGAACATTACACAACAATGTTTTGTCTGTCCAGCGCTGAGTCGTTCGCCTTGGTATGCATACAATTCTGCCAGCGCTAGCCTCACCTATTCTGGTTTGTGAGTATAGTATCTATAACTCGAGGCAAATTTGTATCGTTACATTGTTGTGTAATGTTCTGTGCATCTACTGTGGGAAATCAGGGTATTTACCCGACCACATATAGTAGTGCACCTTCGTGTTTGTGTATGTATGTTTCTCCTGCCTACTCCCTAAGTTCCAGAGAAAGACATGGGTTATATAAGAGACCTGATGCATCTTTTTTTGAAGATGCAGATGATCGTCTTGTCTTATACCTGCGTATTTCTCTGTGGGCTGGCGATTGGGTGCCTGATAGGTGGGGGCAGGGGATCTAACTGTTTGTCTGTCCAGCGCTGAGTCGTTCCCCTTGGTATGCATACAGCTGTATGGGCTGCAGCCGTATGTATATATTATCACTAGACCCTATAGCCAGTTTGTCTTTTGCTTTCTCATTTATGACGCCATTAAAAATCTTGTCACAAGTCGAATATTACGATAGCCATGGTATATAATCATGTCAAATATCGCTGTGTACAGATGAAATTGTAGCTCGGCTTGTTTGTTAGTTTTCCATAACCGCTTCAACCTCCAGTGACGATGTATTACCTGTCTGGTCGCAATAAATAAGCCCTAGACGACACTATGGTGGACTGAACACAACATGTTAAAAAACATCCTTCGTCTTCGAAAAATGATACAAATGGGCTAACAATAGGCATATATTCTCATGAACCCCCTCCGTCGGCGGGGGCTCATGAGAATCTATACCTCTTGCAGATGTGTGTCGTTTTCCTGAGGATAAAACAAGGGAAAATGCGGATAATTGAACTTTGACTTGTTTGGTGAATTGTTGGTCGGTTGGCTGGCTATCTACTTTGTCTGCTAGGCGCTTGCTTTGTTGTTTGATCGCCTGCTTGAAATCAATTGCATGAGGCATAAATCCTCACGAACCTCTGCAAACCATCGTCGGGGGATCAGTGTCAGGCTGTTCCTGTAATCATGGCAGCGAAGGAGTTCCTATTTCAGTTTGCTCTTTTTGTTTTGTGAAGTTAATAAAGTCATAGTTAACTTTGGAAACACTCTAGACAAAATTAGCTTGATAATTGAGTTTCCATGGGAAACAACTCGGTCGCACGCTTTAACCGGAAACAACGTCAAATTGAGAAACATCTAAAACCGACCTTGGCCAGCAAAAGACATTGATTCTCATATTGTGCCCCAACACCCTCAATTTGAGGAACAGGTAAAGCTGACATGTTCAGCAAGAGGTTTAGATTCTCATGAGCCTCTGCGACGGCAGAGGCTCATGAGAATCTAAGCCTCTTCGAGATGTAACTGGATGAAGTGTGGAAAATATGGGAACTTGCCGGCAGGACAAGACATGTGAGCAAATGGAAGGCGATTTTTCATTTCATGGCAGGAAGGGTGATTAGATTGTGCGTATTTTATGAGCGTTCGATAAACTAACCCACGGAGAAACTCCGCAGATGTTGTAGAAAGAAACTGAAAGTTAAAACGGATGCTGGTCTGTGATTTCTGACCTTACAGCGTCAAGTAGTAATGTCCATATTCACAGACCAGCGCACACATGATTACGTCAGCTCTTATGACGTTAACAGAGTCACAGGCATTTAACAATGTTCAATCGCATCAACTGTAACCATATTTTTTCTTCCTTGTACTAGTTTTTCATTTGGTTGGTTGGTTGGTTGGTTGGTTGTTGGTTTGGCTGGTGGGGTGGGTAATGGTTGAGTGGGTTGTTGGTTGGTTGGATGGCTCGTTGGTTGGTTGGCTGGCTTTTTCACGGACTGACTGGTTTAGTCTTAGGGTGACTGGATGGCTGGCTGAACTGTTTTGGTTGGCTGGTTGTTCTGGCTATTTAGTTGGTTGGTTGGTTGTTCGGTTGTCTGATTATTTGTTCAGCTGGCTGATATTTGCTCGCTTGCGTGGACAGTTGGTGAGTTGATCTGTCTGTGTGCGAGCCGAGCGTTTATCAACCATTAAATCATATGAGCAAATAAAGCCATGATCATACCGCAAATAGAAATGTCATAAATCTCAGTAATCAGCTGATATCAGATTCTAAGGGACATAAGCTAATTCATGCATGCGAAGCGGGCTAGAGAAACAGACTGTGCAGAAAGTAAAGGGATCCTAGAACTGATACGAGTAAATAGAGCATTCGGTGGCCATGTCAATACTGACCTGTTCAGTGCCGAGAAATTTTGAAAACCACCCAGCTGCAAGAGGAATAGATCCTCGTGAGCCCCCGCAGTTGCGGGGGCTCATAAGGATCTGTGCCTCTTGCTGACACCGCCGATATATGCCTCTTGCTGACAACACTTTGAATCCATGTTCCTAGGACATCTAGGGTTCTTTGGTCTTGAATTAACGAAGATTGCAGAAACAGTTTGCGTCCGCTTGCACTGAAAGGGCTAAATATCTCGGGGTGGAGTGGGAGGGGGGGGGGGATGGGCGCTTGGTTCTGGGTACAGCAAAAGGATGCCAGTTGGGGTGATCGTGGCGTGTCCAAAACTCATTATTTTCCGGAGACCTACATATTCAACTTGAGATGCTCAGATTCAATGGCTCGCTCTTCAGAACCAACGGCTTAGTACTGCATGCAGGAGATGGTACGACCGTGATAGGTCAAGAGTTGTGCCTGATTATCTTGGCGCCTGAAGGCGCCAAGATAATCAGGCACAACCCTTGACCTATCACTGTCGATCAGTGATTGTTTGCTCTCGAAATGAAAGTCAAAATGAATTTAAGTTCTCTCCCAAACACGCGCATATATATAATGCGACGTAAGGAGATTTCCAAAGAAAAATAAATCGATGGACAAAGAATGGTGTAATGAAAGCTGAAAAGCATTACGATGGAAAATGGTCTTTTTATTTTAGAAATATGAATACATTCATCCGATAAATAAATGCGCTAAAGCATAATGATAATGTTTTAACGAGACACCCATTCGATGTAAATGGAGGAAAACACACACAAAAATTAACTGATTCGAGACGGATGACGTCCGGATACGCGGCTGTAGCCGCGTATCCTGATGCGACCCTTCTCGAATCAGTCACTATGCATACAGGCCATGTAAAGACTCGAAGTCTTGTTCCTGTTGTAGCTGTTTTGACAAACCCAATTGATATGGTGGTGAATTATTTCAAAATCCGTCGTCTGTTTTCGGCGTATTATAAAGGCAAATGTGTGACGGTGTGCGATTTTGCGCCTTACAACCCAAGAGCTGTCAGCACAAGTCAGCAACAAAAAAAATTCTTTGTTTTTTGTTTCAGCCATAAACATTTGCGGGGTGCGTGAGTGACAGTTTTAAATCAGCTCAGAGTGACGTATCTCTTCGACTTCAAAGGCTATTCGTTAATGTATTCAGGGATGTATTTAATTTCTCTGCAATTTAGGAGATGTATACACGTGTACCATGTTTCTGATGTATCTACACTATCAATACAAGTCCCGTGAAGTACTTAATTCAAACGTAACAGCCGCAGTCAGGGGACTTTACTGTTTATTTCAGACGCAAGAGCCGAAGTCAATGGACTTTATTGTTTATTTCAGACGAAAGAACCGTAGCCAGGGGACTTTACTGTTATTTCAGACGCAAGAGCCGCAGTCAGGGGACTTTACTGTTATTTCAGACGCAAGAATAATAATAATAATAATAATGAGTACTTGTATAGCGGCTAACCTCAGAAATTAGAGCTCTAGGCGCTTAACAAAAGCTAATTGTACAAAAATAACTAATCCCACAAGAGTCGCGGTCAGGGGACTTTACTGTTATTTCAGACGCAAGAGCCGCGGTCAGGGGACTTTATTGTTATTTCAGACGCAAGAGCCGCAGTCAGGGGACGATACTGTTTACTTAAGACGTAAGAGCCGCAGTCAGGGGACTTTACATTTATTTCAGACGCAAGCGCAGCGGTCAGGGGACTTTGCTGTTATAGAAGAAGTAAGAGCCGGGTCAGGAAATCTTACTGTGTATTTTAGACGTTAAAGCCGCGTGGGAAAAATAATTCGGTAGTAATATACTACTACTACTACTACTACTACTACTGCTGCTACTGCTACTGCTGCTACTACTACTACTACTAATTCACTATATTAAAGCTGGGCGGCTCTCGTCCGAAAGTCCCGGGTCAGAATCCAGCAAGGGTAAAAAAAATTTCAGACCCTATTCCGGTGCCTCGTCTTTGAAATCACCTCCATGGTGGACAAAAGACGTTAAGCCCTAAACGTTTAACGTTTAACTATTTATTTCAAAAGAGCCGCGGTCATACGTTTCATGGTACCGCTTCGTATCTGCAAACTAGGGAATGGCACGGGGAAACGTTTTCTCTTTTCTGTGAAGTTAGATCCAGTACAAGAAATCAAGACTCCTCTGTCTGAAACAAATTAACTATTTATTTATGGTGTCTACTCGTAAACGACGAAGCGTGGTAGAGACCAAAAATACAAACACCAAAAAACAAAAGACGTATCTGACCTCAATAAATTAAAGACGACACCAGCGTGAATTAAACATAAAATAATAAACAAATCCTTCTGCTTTTTGGAAAATGATATAAATGAGCTAACAAGAGGCATAGATTTTCATGAGCCCCCGCCGACGGCGGGGGCTCATGAAAATCTATGCCTCTTGTTAGCCCATTTATGTCATTGAGAATCTATACCTCTTGCTGAAGCGTCGTTTGCCTCGGGATAAAAAAAGGATAAATGTGGATATTTGAACATTGACTTGTTTGGTGAACTGATGATCGGCTGGCTGTCTGTCTGCCTAGGCTGTTAGTATATTTGCTTGGGTGCTTGGTCGCTTTTTATTGCTATATTATTATTTTAAAATGCCTCGTAGATCGGTCCACATGTCCCAAAGACTCCTTCAGGGAGACATGTCATTAGTAGTTCAAGGTGCTTATATCAGATGCATGTCGCAGTTAAGAACGTTCAGAATCTGTCGCAACCGGGAAATTAAATGAACCAGACAATTATTTTGTGGCAACATTACGTTACATCGAAATGGCGGTATCTTTTTTCTTTTTAAATTTAACCTTAGCAAAGCGGGGGCGGATCAGTTATCTCCCGGAGGGGCGGGGGGAGGGGGGGAGGTGCCAACTTTTGCTTGGGACCTTCAACCTAAACAAATGGTTGAAAAGCAGAGAGAGAGAGAGAGAGAGAGAGAGAGAGAGAGAGAGAGAGAGAGAGAGAGAGAGAGAGAGAGAGAGAGAGAGAGAGAGGAAGAAAAAACCAAACAAAAAACAACACAAATCAAACAAACAAACAAACAAAACAACAACAAGCTTTGATATAACATTTTGAGGAATTTTAGACCTGGGATTGGCTGGCGGTGAGTCTGGAAATCCTTCCCTCTACCCCACCCTAGATCCGCCTCTGCAAGGCCCAAAGAGGGACATTTTAAAAAAAATCTGCTATGAATCACGACTATGGTCTTAGCGGCGTGGTACAGGTAAGACATGAGATTGATCAACAGCAGCAAGAGGTCTAGAATCGCATAAGCCTCGGAGTCTGCACCGGCCCATGAAATTCTATGCCCCTTGCAGATGGGTTGCGGCCTAGTGCTAAATTGATTTTATTGTAGAAGGAAGGATGTCTCGCGTGATCACGAGAAACATCAAACATATCATGGAGGAAGGGGTAGGGGTAACCAGATTAACCCATTCAGACCAACAATAATACAATGATCGACCATGATAGTTCAAGGGTGGTGCCAGAATAGCTTGGCGCCTATGAACGCCAAGCTATTCCGGCACCACCCTTGAACTATCATGGTCGATCTGCCTCTGGAGCTGTAATGAAGCTTTCAGAAGACAGTTGCAAATATAGGGAATTCGACGGTGGGTTTTAATGTGTTAAGTGGATGATCGCAGCCTTGGTCTTTCGGTCAAATACCTGCCATCTGCAAGATGTGCAGATTCACATCTACCCATGCAGCTGCAGGGGAAAGGGGGAGGGGGGCTCATAAGAATTTATGCCTCTTGCTGGCAAAGGGTGGCCGCTCAATTATGCATACATCCTGAGGGAAAGGTACTCAAACGCGGTCAACAAATTTCACCCCACGGCCACATCTCTCAACTTTTGGATGTGTCATCTTGTTACGATTGTGGTTGTGTTGTTCTGTGAGAGCATGCATGCAATAATCGTAGGAAACGATCCGATATTTATTTGAGCTATCACGATTATGAATTACGTACATTTTTTAGTAAGATTCGCTATCGTTCACACAGAGAGCGGAATTGATTGTCTTTTGATACACGAGTTGAATCCCGAAGAGTCTAGAAACCGCTCGAATAATCATGTTGTTTTCTGTGCGCGTGAAGTTAGCAGCCAGTATGTGTTACGAAAAGTCGTGAAACTTCCGGAGAATTCGGGCAAGGTCGTGAACTGAGTAGCGTATTCTTGTGTAACGTCATTACACAACAGGATTTCCCAAAATTGGGGTTGAAATTAGCAGTCGAATTTTGTAGACTATTGTAGTCTATTTTAGAAAGTTCTTTTTCATCAATATTTATGAGTTTCGGTTACGTGTTCTGTTCTGATTGGTTGTGTTGTATGAATTTGCTAGATTATTCTGGAAAGCTATTATACTATAAAAGATTGTGCTGGGAAGCGCGTTTGTACGGCATTGTCATAAATTGTCAGTGATGGAGTTATGCAGTGTATAGTGTTTACATTGTATGATAACCACAGTGTGTCAAAAGCGTGGATACATTGTAGAGGAGACATTGTATCAGTGTTGATGCATTTGTGAATGCATTGTGTGGAGATCGCATCGCTGCAATAAAATAGTGTTGTAAATTTTACTCCAGTGTGGTCTACATCCTTAAGCCACGTGTGACGGGTTGCATCTGAGTGAAGTTTCTTTAAAAGAACCTTACGTGCGTGCGTCTGGTGTGTTATCATACTACGACTACGACTCAACACGTAACACATCTAACGACTATGTACCAGTTGCAGGAGATGGATCGACCATGCTAATTCAAGGGTCTGTAGTGCCAGATTAACTTGGCGCTTGATGGCGAGACATCCTTCCTTTTACAATTAAATCAATTTAGCAGTAATCTAGTACTACTATTGAATTATCATGGCCGATGCATCTCCAGCTGTAGGCCGTTGAGGTTAAATGGGTTAATCCCACTTGCCTGGGGTGCTAGAGGTTCAAACATAATGTCGGTGGCTATTTCATGCCCTGGGGCCAGTTGCGTGATTGAGCTTAGTCCTGCACCAGCCACTAAGCAAAGTGCTCCTCTAACATTTAGCCCTGCGCCAGACACTAAACAAGGCGCTCCGCTATAGCGGAGCGTTTTGGTTAGTGTCTGGCGCAGGACTAAGCTCATTCATGTAACTGACCTTTGTTCTGCTTGGTGCACGTTTTAGAATCATCCTTCATAAGGACAACTTCGAAATGATTATTTGGGGGGGGGGGGGGGGGAGGAAGAATGGTAATCTCATTTGCAGAGTGCAGACCCACATTCACATCTGCGAAATCCGAAAGTCGCGTGCCCAAATTGACTCGTACCTCGCATTCAGCAATTGGCCGAATGCTTTCGTTTTGTTTATAACACTGAACAGAATACGTAGAACGTAGAGAATGATTAGTTTGATCAAAAAATAAACAAACTGAAAACGTTATTCACGAGCAATGATTGAAAATAAAGCTTCGCACTGACTTCCTGGTCACCACGCATTGGTCAGTTTCCCCAAGGATCAGTCTGCGTTTGCTAAGCGTACACTTGTGATGTGTGCGCAAGTATTGGGCCCGAGAACTGGCTGATCGACCTCTATGCCACGAACGAAGATACCTCGGGAGGTGAATGGCGTTAGTACTTGGTGCAGGTCAAATGGTCATTAGTTTTAATCTCAGTAACGAACTTAGTGGTGGGTAGATAAAGAAGAACCCTCAGTTGGGACAAAAACTGAGAGATGTACAAGTTCTTCTGCAACGACTGAGAACCCTTTCGCATTATCACACAAACATTGAGAACAGCCTTTTTTGTTGAGACACCCAACTAGTGGCTCTCTTGAGATTGAAACACAGTTTTTGACATCCGCAGCGTCTGAAAAGCATTTGGTCGGGAACGTATGTTTAACCATTTCACTGCCGAGAAAAAATTGACCGCCACCCAGCTACAAGAGGTATAGATCCTCATGAGCCCCCGAGGATCTATGCCTCTTGCTGAAACCACTTTCTATCCACGTTCCCTTGACGGCTGTAGATCTTTGGAATTTGCAGTGATTTCAGCCAGCTGCAGACGTAACACCACGTTTGGCGTCCGAAGATATCTAATCGTGGATCGTCAGGCTGACAATCAGAACCACCTAATGCCACAAAGATGTCGAGATACGCAATCAGTTATGGTTCTTGTACTGGTTGACACTCTAAGCTTCTAACAGTACGTGACCTTTCTGCACTGAACCAAGGGGGACTACTCTTGCGGAAGTGGTCGTCCGTGATCACCATGAATGCCTTTTATGTAACCATCTCATTTCTTTACCGGTTCAACACTAATACGCAACAATCGATACGGTTAGACCATGATAGTTCAAGGGTGGTGCCAGAATAACTTGGCGCCTATAGGCGCCAAGTTATTCTGGCACCGCCCTTGAGCTAAATGTATCTGTGACGGTGGAGCTAAACGGTTGTCTTCGCTGGACGTCTCCTACGTTTTGGAATGTCTGCATTAGAGCCGTTAAGCAAACAACAAGGACATTCCACACTGAATCATCTGCTACACACCACGCAAATGTGGACGGTAGGATCGACCGTGATAGCTATAAGGCTGTCCTTCATGATCCAGCGTAGTCGAAGGAAACAGCTGCAACCTACTATTCCGCCGTACAACCAGACAAATGGCACTTGCAATTTTAGCGACAACTGCGTTAAGGCTTCCCTACACGGAGAAACGAAATGCACAAGAAACGAAACATTTTCATTGCATCAAAATGCCTCCTGCGCACACGTAGAAATGCGGTGAAAATTCATTTCGATTGGTACAGGGGAAGTAACTCTTCACTGACACATGCTCTGGTTTGTATCGGTGGATATCGGGTCATATTTCTGACTACTGACGCTTAAAAACTAAACATATAAGACATGTGTGCCTTCACTTACACAATTAAAGTGAATTGCCGACCATATCGAATAACCGTAAGCGCTTTTGAATGCGTAAACAAGGCTGGTTCAAATGAATCGAGGATGCCGCCGTCTCGAAGCGATAGCCGCCATTGTGTAGGCGGCTTCGCAGAGCAGCCGATGAAAGTGGGGTTCAGAAAACTGACCTAAAATCATATTTTGGTAGTACTTTAGTGATGATACTTGATAGTTTTTATTTCGAAAACGATTTCTCCGCTGAAATCTTACAGAATCGTGCGTCACATCATGCAATTCTAGCCATAATAGACCTGAATCCACGGCATCGCTTTACCGTTGCTATCTTCAGTGTTTGGGCTTGAATGACGTCAGATTGGCAGCGGACGACGCTGATTGGGTAACGGTAGAAATGTTTCGGCGAAATGTTTCGCAAAATAGAGACAAGTTCTATTTCGTGAAATGTGTCGTTTCGCATTTCGTGAAACGGTGAAATGTTGGAGAAATGTCTGAAATGCGGACATTTCGACGAAATGTTTCGTTTCGTTTCTCCGTCTGAGGAAGCCTTTAGATGGAATCACCGTGACAAATCGAGTGTAGAGCCTAAATTAGTTTGGCGCCCGAAGATGCGCCAGCAAGTTAAGCGAGATCAGGCACTAGCTGTCAGACTTTTCTCAAAGGGGGCGGGGCAATTACGCGTTGCGTTAGAGCTTTCAGAGTTGATCTAACTCCCGCGACTTGTGTTTTAGTGCTTTATGGATAACTGAGAAATGTTAGCTGGAATCTAGCCATGCCTGTTTAACCCCGTTGACTTGATCTGCGTCTATTTTGGCCAACATGTTATTCCGGGGACGCGACAGGGGATTACTGTGTGACTCAGTGTCAGACAGCCCGGAAGGGAAAACAAACCACAATGAATATTCTTGTATTTTGAATTCAATTATTAGACACCCCTTCCACTGCTGAAAAAAAATCTTTCAATTGGAAAAAAGCTGAACGCCGCAAAAACTGCAAGAGGTATAGATCCTCATGAGTCCCCGCTGTCGCGGGGCCTCATGAGGATCTATACCTCTTGCTAAAAATCACGTTGCATTCGTGTTCCTTGGGCGGCTGGGGATCTTTTACGTTGAATCTACAATGATTTGAAAAGCACAATCTCCGTCCAATGGCAGTGAACGGATTAACTAATTCAAGACGTGCCGCATCCGGATACGTGGTTGCAGCCGCGTATCTGGATGCGCACGTCTCGAGTGTGTTGATAAAGAGGGTTCCATTGGTGTATTTTAACTGAATCAAAGGTATAAGAATAGCAAGACGTAGCAGTTGGGGACATATAATACGTCAACAAGACAAAATAAGCAGTAAATAGGTGGAGACATAATACTCGTACTACTCACATTACATCACACAACACAATTGGTGAGATTAGCGCTGGCAGAAATTGTATACCAAGGGGAAGTACTCAGCGCTGGACAGACAAACAGTTAGATCCATTTTAGTGGATGTATATGACCGTCTTTTCAAAATAAATATGTATACAAACAAGTACACAATTTGATGCTAATCTTGTCTGTGTGAAGATGCAACTCAACTCTGGTTTTAACCCGAAATATCAATAATTCGTGTTGTGACTGTCTTTTCTAAGCGTGTTTCTTTCTTCGTTGGGTTCTTCTCTTGCCTCACATGAAATAAATGATTTGTCAACTCTCCAGCAGTCATTCACTGTGCTCCATTTTCTACACTGTTGCTGATCATTCCTGCCTCGGTCTGTTTCAGTCTGTTGACGACATACTGAGTGACTGCCAACCAGCCCTCTTCTGCCCCCGCTTCCATCTCCGCGTCCCTGTTGTAAGCCGTGTTGGTGTTGATGTCGATGACCCGCGGGTCGCTGTTCTCGTCCAGAATAAACTCTACTGCTCCGTTCTCAAGGCCTGTAAAAGGGTTAACACATTAACGACGTAATTGAAGACATTTAAGCGTTGTCCTCTAAAGACTAAATTACAGCTTGGGAGATAGGTCGACCAAGATAGTTACAGGGTGGTGCCAGAACAGCTTGGCGCCTATAGGCGCGCAGATGTTCTGTCACCGCCCTTGAACTATCTTGGTCGATCGATATCTTGTTGTAGTGTGTTGTTAAACCAGAGAAATATCAGATCAGAGTACAACTGTCCTGTGAAGGCAAAAGACAGTAAAAAGCGATATTTCCATGGTAATAAAACGAAAATCTCGCTTTTGCCTAAATGTCTTGCTGTCTTTTGAATACATAGGGCAGACGGCCCATCCTTTAACTTTTCCGTCTGCAAGAGGCGTGGAGTCGTATCAGCTCTGCAGCAAAAAGGTAATTGCTGACAATATCTATGTATACAAATACCATAGCCGATCTCTTTTGCTAGTCTGAGACATCAAGGGTCATCAGAGGTCAGCAAGGGTCAACAGAGGAATCAAAATATAAGTATTCTAACTCTTTCGTGCAACTTCTTGGCACAAAAGGCGGCCGTGTTCGTGATCAGCCTCTTCCACTGGCAGGAAAAAGCAACAGATTATCTGAACCATAAAAAACCAAACATTCTGGTCCTTGCAGATGCAAAAGTTGACGAGTTTGTAAGCCTCTTGCAGAATGAATCAAGCTGCCTGGATGAGCGACCTGCTTATCGTGTCGTTCTTAATTCTTTCACTGCCGGGAAAAGTGGAGACCACCCATCTGCAAGAGGCAAAGAACCTTATGAGCCCCCGCAGATGCTGGGGCTCATACGTTTTTTGTTTCCTCTTGCTGACCCTATTTATATCCATGCTTCTAGGATTGATGTTCAATTTGCCCTGCTTTCAAAGACATAATGTTGCGTCCACTGGTAGTGAAGGGGTTAACCTTATTTTGATCTAGGAAGAACTTCTATTCGAGAGTGTTACATAAGCGATTAAACCCGAAATAATTGTGAAAACAAAAACCAGTTTGATAATCCAAGCCAGTGAAACGAATGAAATTATTGAAAAGCTAATACGACTCCAACATCGCAAAACACGAAACTTTAGGCTCATGTGTGAACGCGAATTCGGATGGTAGCGGATTTGACAAAAATCTCCCATCACGTGATTTCTTTTAGTAGAATTATTCCGGTGGAAAAACCATTGTAAACCTCTCAACTGATTTTACATTAAAATGCCCCTGCAAACGCACTTAGGATGAAATCAAACCCTTTTCGACCTTTTTCCGGATTATAACATTACAATCATTACGAAATCTGAGACTTCGCCTATAAAGAACAAAAAAAATCTTACTCCAGTAGCAAAACGTCTTCGGACCCACGACGACCACAATGGACCCGCGCACAGTCGTGCGCGGGCCCACTGCGGCCTCGTGGGCCCGGTGACCTTTGCTTACTGAGTAGTCCCTTGCCAATGTGTTATATCAGGAGTTTACTGTATGTATTTCATATTTTGCTGTGTTGTCTTGTGTATATTTATGTGTGTAGAGTAGCAGGATAGTTTGTAAGGGAGGCATTCTCATGCCTAAGACTTGTATCCTGACTAGAAACGCTTCATCATCATCAAGGCCTAACCTGTGCCTTTGAAGAGTTGCTCCAGTTTCTCAAGTATGGGGTGAGAAAAGTCGGTCAGGATTCGGAACCTGGACACGGGCAGCTCGCATGGGCACATGTTGGGGTCAAAGCAGCCGTCTTTCTCAGGTAAGGCGACACTTGTGTACAGGTACCGCTGACCTGTCGGTTGTGGTTTGAAAACAAGTATTTAACATGTGTAGGGTTGGTTTGTAGGATAACGTAACTGATGTTTAGAACTTTTCCTCTGACCATATACTATTTCTGGAGATATCCTGACCATGACAGTTCAAAGGTGATCGATAGATCGAGTATAATAGTTCAAGGGTGGTGCCAGAACAGCATGGCTTTTGGGATATGTTCTGTCTCCTATTCTATTGTGTCAGGACTGAAATGGCTTATAATATTGGCTAGAAGAGGTTACGTGAAAGAGACGACTGAGACTGCCTAAATTAACTGTTAAGGACAAGGATTTTTTTGTTTGCAATTAGTTAACAGTATTTAACCCACCGTTCACTACAACAATCAAGGTGCAAGATCGACAGTGACAGTTCAAAGGTGGTGCCAAATACATTGATGCCTTTAGGCGTCAAGGTATTCTGGCACCAACCTTTAAATAGCATGATCAATCTGTCTCCTCGACTGAAATGTAATACTGTTTTCTAAGGACAAATCTCAAGTAAAGCGATTTCCATTTCGTTGATCAATGTGTTATTTGAAAACGAAAATAAAACTAACTGATCGTTGTCATGATACACACCAACAAATTCCGCGCGGTACACGCCGCCCTGTATGTCGAGGTATTCCTGTATAACGTAGAGCCCTGTGATGGACTGGGCAGGTTCTGGGTCTGCCTGAAAAGCGTCCGCATCGCTGTAGTATCGAATGTTCGCGCCGCGTCCCCCGCGGTCAGGTTTGATCAGGAACGGCGTGGACTTGCCAAATTCTCGCTCTATAATCTGGACAAACAGACAGAGTGTTTTCATACAACTTGTTTGTGCATGTATGGGGCGGTCTGTGGCGCAGAGGTAAAGCTACGTCTGCCACCAATGCTAAATGTGCGAGGCAAATTTGTATCGCTAAATCGTTACATTGTTGTGTAATGTTCTGTGCATCTACTGTGGGAAATTAGGGTATTTACCTGACCACATATGGTAGTGCACCTTCGTGTTTGTGTATGTATGTTTCCCCTGCCTACTTCCTAATTTCCGGAGAAAGACATGGGTTATATAAGAGACCTGATGCATCTTTTTGAAGATGCAAATGATCGTCTTATTCTATACCTGCGTATTTCTCTGTGGGCTGGCGATTGGGTGCCTGATAGGTGGGGGCAGGGGATCTAACTGTTTGTCTGTCCGGCGCTGAGTGATTCCTCTTGGTTTGTGTATAAATGTGCGAGGTTGGATACCCGGTACGGGCGTCGGACTTTCCTCCTCTAGTAAGCGTCACCCTTACGTCGGGCGGATCGTCGGAGGTTCTTTCTCCGGCTCTTCCTCCCCCGCCACTTTGATACCGGTTTCAGGCCCCTTTATAAATTTCAAACACAAGCGATCAAAACGTTAATCGCATTCAGAGTGAATGCGTGTGTTTCACGTGAGCGTGCGTGTTGGGCTCAGTTCGCGCGCTTTGACCAGATTCACATACTTGGATAAAGCGCCTATAAAATCAGCAGTATTATTATTATTATATACTTACAAATCCAGAGCAGCGAGCGACTGTAGAAATTTTAACCCTTTGCGTGTCCGTAGCAGTTTTTCTCGCGATGAAACAACTTGAAAACCGCTACCGACACACAAAGGGTTAAACTGCAAGGAGATAACCAAACAAAGGAATAATGGCCCTGGAAGTGACTCTTATGCTTACCTCCAGTGCTGGTTTAGCCGTGAGAAGACACTTGGGTACCCCAATACCGTACTGAACAGTGGTCATGTACTGAAGTGCTTTACTGTTCTCTAGCTGGGCAGCGATCAGGCCGTTCACCACGACGCGCTTGTGCTGGTGCAGCCAGTGTAGAACGGTGATTGCCTGCAAGAGATTCGACGATTCGACGATCGGGATGTAAACACTCAAACCAGACACAATTTTCGAAGAATTATGTTGTTTTAACACAATTGACTGCTACTGACGATTCCTTTCGGTATCGGTATCGTCTAGGGGTTAAAAAATCAGAGAGTGCTACCGCCGTTGAGTCAGTCCCTGTGCAAGACATATCGAATATTAAATGTAACTTTTGTGCAAGAAAGAACCTGGATTTTTCTATATTTACTATTTGTTTTATCCTTTGTTTGCCGTTAGCGGTTTTGATCGCGATGATTCCTACAGGAATTATCCCGACAAAAACCGCTATTTACACCAAAGGGTTAACGGACGCTTTTCTTCTTATTCCTAAGTGATCCATGGTCGTTCTGGTGAATGAATCGGTTTTGCTTTTTAACCCATTGACTGTTAATTGAAGCCGATAGACTGCGTATTCGCAATTTGTTAGTTGAACGACAAAAAGACCCAGCCGTCCAAGGGACATGGATACAAAGTGGTGTCAGCAAGAGGCATTGATTCTCATGAGCACCCGCGACTGCGGGGCTCATGAGGATCTATGTCTCCTGCACCTGAATCAATGCCATTGTTTTCTCCGCAGCGAAGCGGTTAAACCTTTTAACTCACGTTGAAATCGAATCAGTCGCACGAGATTTCAACAAAGCCCAAAACTCCAACCCTAAATGTGCTCCAAACCTCGTTCAAGTTTGTAATGAGCCTTATAAAAAAAAAAAAATCTGCGAAACCTACAACCCTGAAGGTGTGAAAATTATTAGTTGTATTACAAGTTAGGTTTTGCCTGTGGTTCCTGTCGCCTCGAGGGTCCGAACGGGCAGTTTATTTCGAAGATAAAAGTCGACGGCTTTAGCGTGAGACTTTTATCTTGGAAATAAACACCATTATCGGA
>BTPG01000002.1:259285839-259308339 GCA_036245525.1 Semisulcospira habei | reverse complement strand
GCAGACAGTAGGGAGAGTTTTAAAAAGGCAAATACAGGTGAATGGACAAAGGGTAGACAGAAACACATGCCCCAGATTATAGGGGAGAAAAGGTAATCTCCTATGCAGAGTGCAGACCCACATTAAGACCTGCGAATGCCGAAAGTCACGTGAACTCATATCTCGCATTCAGCCATTGGCCGAATGCTTGCAGATTTGTTTAACAATGAACAGAATATAAAGCACGCAGAGAATGTTTAGTTTAGTCTAAAAATAAACAAACTAAAAACTTTATTCAGGAGCAATGTTTGAAAATAAAGGTCCGATTTGACTTCCTGGTCACTATGCATAGGTCAGTTTCCCCAAGGATCAGTCCTGCTTTTGCTAAGCGTACATGTGTGATGTGTGCGCAATTTCTAGGCCAGAGGATTGGCTGATCGACCTCTATGCCACAAACGAAGATACCTCGTGGGAAGTGAATGGCGTTAGTACTTTGGCACTAGTACTTGGTGCAGGTCATATGGTCATTAGTTTTCATGAAAATACCTCACTACCGAAGCTGCCACCAAACTCGCTGTCTCTCTCATCTTATCTCGCATCGACTACTGCAACTCTCTCCTTTCTGGCCTTCCTCACTCCACCACTCTCACTCTCCAGCGCGTCCAGAACAATGCTGCCCGCCTCGTCCTCAGAAAGAAAAAATCCGACCACACCACTCCCCTGCTCAAGCTCCTTCACTGGCTCCCCATCCCCCAACGCATCCAATACAAGATTCTGTCTCTCTGCTACAAATCCCTGAACAACTACGCTCCTGCGTATCTCTCCAACTTACTTCACCCCTACACTCCTCCCCGCTCCCTCCGCTCCGCCTCTGACCCTCTCCGCCTCCTCATCCCCCGCACCAAACTCAGCACTTTCGGCCCCCGCTCTTTCTCAGTATACGGTCCAACCACCTGGAACACTCTCCCACTCTCTCTCCGTCAGAAACACTCGCTCTCCTCCTTCCAGTCTGCCCTCAAAACTCATCTCTTTCAACAGTTCTAGCACTATATCACCACACTCCCCAGCCCAAGCTGACCGTCCTAATGTATCTTCACTATTTGTGTTACGTGAGTCATTGTCTAAAGCGTGCGCATGCGTGTGCGAGTTGTGAGTGCGCGCTTAGAGTTATAATTATTATAAGATGCGCGCATTATAAATACCGTAATTATTATTATTTATTAACTTAATGATAGGTAGAAAAAGAACAACCCTCAACGCCACCGCGTCGTATATATCTGAGTTGGGACAAAAACTGAGAGATGTACGTGTTCCTTTACAGGCTCGGAATCTTTGACGTTGAATTTACAATGATTAAAATTTGAAAGAAATGATTTGAATGGCATTGAACGGATTAATAAAGAGGATTTCCATTGGTGTATATTAACTGAATCAAATATAAGATTTTCAAAACGTAGCAGTTTGGGACATATAATTCGTAAACAAGACAAAATATGCAGTAAATAGGTGGAGACTTAAAACTAATCACATTACATCACTCACAAACCCGTTGGTCGGGCTAGCGCTGGTATAAATTGTATACCAAGGGGAAACACTCAGCGCTGTTCAAACACTTAGATCCGTTTTAGTGTATGTGTAAGTTATTTAACTGTGTTTTTTTTCCCGCCGTCAGATGGACTTAGTCGCCTGCTCGGCGTTAAACACCAATAATCATAATCATAAACATCGTTGTTGTTGTTGTTTTTCTTCTTCTGTGGGCTGGCGATTGGGTAATGATAGGAGGAGCAGGGGACCTAACTCTTTGTCAATTAGTGAGTAAGTACGATTCACACGACAAGTGTGTATTGTACATATTATGTACAATACACACTTGTCGTGTGAATCACACATTTAGCTTTTGTCACAAACGATCGTTTAGAGTTCGATTTTTTAACAGTATGTGTAAACAACGATATTTAACATTTTTACTAGCTCCTTTTCCAGGTTTGTCTAGTTCACATGAAATCTAGACCAAAAAAGGTGACTACCAAGAGTGTAAAATGCAAAATAAAGAAACCAACGAAATAAGTTTAAAAAAAAACAAAAACATGCTTAGAAACGAAAGTGACTACACACAATGTATTACTATTTCGGGTTAAAGACCTTTTCAAAATAGACATGTAAACAAACAAGTAAACAGTTTGTTGCTAATCTTGTCTGTTGGACTAATACCCGAAATATCAATAAATTGTGTTGTGAATATCTTTTCTAAGCGTGTTTCTTTCTTCGTTGGGTTCTTCTCTTGTCTCATATTAAATTATTGAGTTGTCAACTCTCCAGCAGTCATTCACTGTGCTCCATTTTCCACACTGTTGCTGATCATTCCTGCCTCGGTCTGTTTCAGTCTGTTGACGACATACTGAGTGACTGCCAGCCAGCCCTCTTCTGCCCCCGCTTCCACCTCCGCGTCCCTGTTGTAAGCCGTGTTGGTGTTGATGTCGATGACTCGCGGGTCGCTGTTCTCATCCAGAATAAACTCTACTGCTCCGTTCTCAAGGCCTGTAAAAGGGTTAACACATTGTGAATAAATTTAAGCGTTGTCCTCTAAAGACTAAATTATAGCTAGGGAGATAGGTCGACCATGATAGTTCAAGGGTGGTGCCAGAACTGCTTGGCGCCTGTAGGACAAGCGTGTTTAGATTTGATCAGCCTTCCATAAGAAAACGTGCTAAAAGCTGTGGTGTGTCTCAGATTTATTTTATTAAGTCATCTTGCAACAAATAACGTGACGTTCAGCTCTGATAACTATATGTATGTTTGAGAACAAAATATTTAAAAACGCCTCAAAAAGAACAATTACAATACAATAGCAGATTTGTACAGAAATACACAGACACAAAAAGAAACGCGCCAGTATTCAACAATTTTAACACATGTAAGTTGTAAATGTTCTTTCTAAGCGTGTTTCTTTCTTTGTTATGATTTTCTTTACATTATACACGCTTGCTAGTCATCGTTTTTGTCTTGATTTAGCGTATTTGTATATTCATTTAGTTTTGTATGTTCATTTAGATGACGCAGTTCGGAAATCATGGACATGGGGTAGGGAGAGAGGGGGGATGGCGGGGTGTTAAGGCGATCGGTTGCGCCCCCCCGTTCAAA
Source organism: Semisulcospira habei (assembly GCA_036245525.1). Taxonomy (NCBI): domain Eukaryota; kingdom Metazoa; phylum Mollusca; class Gastropoda; family Semisulcospiridae; genus Semisulcospira; species Semisulcospira habei. The sequence goes on along the minus strand of BTPG01000002.1, from coordinate 259,305,219 downwards.
CACCCTCTGGGTCCCTGCAGATGCAGAGGTTCACGAGAATGTATGCCTCTTGCAGACCGAGCTGCAGGGATGAGCGACTTACATATCATGTCCTTATTAACCCCTTCACTGCCGGAAAAAGTAAGACCACCCATCTGCAAGAGCCAAAGAACATCATGAGCCCCCGCAGATGCGGGGGCTCATGAGGTTCTTTGGCTCTTGCTGACCCTATTTATAACCATGCTTCTAGGATTGATGGGTTTACTCGGTGTTCAGTTTGCTCTGCTTTCAAAGACATAATGTTGCGTCCACTGGCATTGAATGAGTTAATCTTATTCTGATCTAGGAAAACTTCAATTCGAGAGCGTTACATAAGCGATTAAACCCGAAATAATTTTGAAAACCAAAAGAAATCGTAATCCAAGCCTATAGAAAGAACAAAATCATTATTGAAGGTAATACCACACCCACACCGCAAAGAAGAAACCTTAAGCTGGGCTCAGGATCGAACGCGAATTCTGATGGTAGCGGATTTGACTGAAAACTCCCATCACACGAATTTCTTCTTTTCTTTATAGTGGAAATATTCCAGTGGAAAACACATCGTAAACCACTCTATTTAACTGATTTTACATTAAAATGCCCCCGACCCTGAAATCAAACCTTTTTCGACCTGTCTGTATTATTACATTACATTATGCAGACACTACGCCTATGAAAAAAAAAATCTGACCACAGTAGCAAAACGTTGTGCGCGGGCCCACTGCGGCTGCCGTGGGTCCGATGGCCTTTGCTTACTGGGAAGTCCCTTGCAAATTAAATTTTACAAATTTTGTTATATCCGGCGTTTACTTATGTATTTTATATTTTGCTGTTTTGTCTGTTGTATATTTAACTCATTGTGCCCGAGGTACTCCACATTTTGGAGTGATCCTCTGAGGACTGCATTACAATTCAGGAGACAGATCGACCATGATAGTTCAAGGGTGGTGGCAGAATAGCCTGGCGCCTGTAGCTATTCTGCCACCACCCTTGAACTATCATGGTCGAGCCCATATCTTGCTGTGGTGTTTCGCGGGCAGAATGAGTTATGTGTGTAGAGCAGCATGATAGTTTGTAAGGGGGACATTCTCATGTGTAAAACTTGTGTCCCGAATAAAAACGTTTTATCATCATCATGTCCTAACCTGTGCCTTTGAAGAGTCGGTCCAGCTTCTCCAGTATGGGATGAGAAAAGTCGGTCAGGATTCGAAACCTGGACTTGGGCAGCTCGCACGGGCACATGTTGGGGTCGAAGCAGCCTTCCTTCTCAGGCAGGGCGACACTGGTGTACAGGTACCGCTGACCTGTAGGTTGTAGAGAGAAAAAAAGTTGGCTTGCAGGATGACGTAACCATGTACTGTTGGAGATGGCCTGACCATGATTGTTCAAGAGTGATTGGTGCCAGAATAGCTTGGCGCCTGGGAGTTGTTCTGTCTCCTGTTTTGTTGCGTTAGGAATGAATGGATTAAGGATAAACAGAGAAGAGATGGAAGAGAAGAGACTGTCCAAATAGCTTTTAAGGACAAGGCTTCGTTTTGCACGTAAATTACAGTAATTAACCCATTTAACCCCAAGGCCATATTTCCAAATTTTTGGAGGTGTCAGCTAACGACTAAGTACCAGTACCCTTGAATTATCATGGTCGATACCTGCTGTAGTGTGTCGGGACTAAATGGGTTAATAAGGTAAATTAAAAGCTCGGGCAGTTTGGCCTTAGCGCTCCATAAACAAATTACTACTATCATGGCTGATCTTTCTCCTGTGCAATACCTTCAAAGGACACATCTCAAGCCAGTATAGCAAGTTCCACCTCGTGGCTCAATCTGTTATTTGAAAATGAAACTAACTGATCATATGACAACATAATGCCATGTTTTTTTTTTGAAAATCAATGTTCATGATGACCTCACATGTACAAAACGGCCCTAATCCGAAAGGTCCAAAACACGGCACATTCCGCGAAAGGAACCGAAGATTCATCTTCTAACATTCCCCTTTTGTCTTTGTTTTCTAATGAGAAATTACAACAAAACAAAACAAAACAAAACAAATGAAAACATCGAAACAACAACCCCCCCCCCCCCAACCCCCCACTTTGGTACCGGTCTCAGGCCACTTTACAAATTTCAAATACAAGCGATCAAACATCTCTGTATCTTCAGTACAAGCGATACAAGCGATCAAAAATCTCTGTATCTTCAGTAGCTGACTGGCCCTTCGTTTGTCTTGTACTGTGTTTGTCTTAAATGGCGTAAATCCGTGTCTGTTTCGTGAGTGTGTGTGTTGGGTTTCAGGCGCGGCGCTTTGAGTCGATTTCCCCAAAATTGAGAAAAAGCGCCTATATAATAACGGTATTATTATTATTATTATTATCGTTGTCACGATACACACCAACAAATTCCGCGCGGTACACGCCGCCCTGTGTGTCGAGGTATTCCTGTATAACGTAGAGCCCTGTGATGGACTCGGCAGGTTCTGGGTCCGCCTGAAAAGCGTCCGCATCGCTGTAGTATCGAATGTTCGTGCCGCGTCCTCCTCGGTCAGGCTTGATCAGGAACGGCGTAGACTTGCCAAATTCTCGCTCTATAATCTGGATGGACCGATACAATGTCTGTGTATAAACTGTAATATGCGCAAAAGAGTGACTGCAGAACTTGTAAAATGAAAGAAAATGACCAAACAAAACAGACACACTTCTGAATAATAACAGTTTTCTTCGACTGCATCCAACCCCCTATAAAGAGACGATTATGACATTTGCAGAGTAGTAATTGGCCAGTAAGCAAAGGTCCAGAGGCCACGTCCGACGTCGGCTACAGTGGCCCTGCGCAAGTGTGTGTGCATGCCCACTGCGTTCGACACAGGCTCGTGGTTTTTTTTTTTTTTTTTTTTTTTTTTTGCTTACTGGGTGCTGGTTACTTCGGCACCTTCCCAGGTGACAAAATGATTATGAACTACACTTGAGCTGATACAATCAATTAATATACAGTCGATCACGTTGAATTGTTCAGGACTAAAGCATTGTGTTTTTCCCAACCATGTAGCTGTTGGTATCGCTTTTTGTCGAGGTGATTCCTTTAGGAATCACCTCGACAAAAAGCAATACCGACAGCCAAAGGTTTAAATAGCCTGATTTACATCCACAGTTTCATGCACCAATACTCATTGTCGTTCAGCCACTCTATTTTCCGACACTGTGATTGGTCAGCATATAAAAATCGCAAGGGGTTCAATGCCCCAATGCCTACCTCCTAGAACCATTGCCGTGCCTGTAATTTTTAATCAGCTGGCCAATCCGCAATTCAGTATCGCGCACGAATCTGTCCTATGTATTTCGTCTGAACGCTTCGATCAGGGCTGTCCGGCACCTTGCATCATAAATAAACGGAAAACGCAAAGATAAAATGGTGGTAGACGATAGAAAAATAAAAGAAATGTACCTTATGTCAGCATTACTCAAGCGGTGAGCACACTACGCAAGTGCTACACAAATGTGTCACAATTCAAACTCTGAACCGAGACAGCTCGAAACTTTCCATTGTGCTCCATGTCAATACGTATGCTGTTTGAAAGCAAAGTCTGTTGCCACTCGAGCAGTAAGAGAGAAAGCGAAACAAATAAAGAAAATGTGACAAATCGATGACATTTTAGTTTTTGTTGAAAAGATCGAGTCATTGTTGAATGCGTGTATGCGCGGCTCAGTACTGGTTGGCGAAAGACGTCAACAATACATGCTTCATGTACGAAATCAGACCTACCGTATATCCAGTCGCTTGTCACGCAGTCCTACGCACAAAATTTAGAAGTTATATTACTTGAATCCAGTGAGAAAAGTCCGCACTTGATTGCTACAGATTCTGAAATTTTCACTGGCTGCATAGAAGCAGCACGCTTGTAAACGTAAGCGGCAAACATCAAGCACGTTTGCGCAACCAGGCATGGTAGCCTATGCACAAAGAGTCGCGGCCCCTGTTTATTTCCTAGAAAATTCAGTCTGACGTCAGAAACATTTGGCGTTTTACTCCTGACGTCAGACACACACTCGAGGCTTCAAATAGTGCGTAATTTAGACTGAACGACGACTAAATCCAGGGGGAAAAACGGATTTGTTCAATAACATGTCCGTTGAAAGGTCCTGGTAAATCAAAGTGGCACAGTTGGAGTGCGCCTGAGTTGATCAGTGTTCAGGTCGTACTCCATAGGCAATAGATTTCCCTGTCCCCCATAACCCGCCCGTCAGGGCCGTCCATGATCACCTCGGTGCTGTGGAGTTAAACCCAAACTAACCAACCAACTGAACGACAATGGCATTAAACCATCTGTGTTGGGTTACTTCTCGGGTTACATCGTGGTTTGTAGTCCTCTGAAGCTGATTATTATACCACGATGTAACCCTCGAAGTAACCCAATACAGACGTTTCAATGCCTAATTGGTACGATTGCTTCGAGAGGCCAGGCGCAGTGCTCGCTGCAATCAAAAAGAACGGTCCCTGTATCCTGCTTAGACACCCTCGCAGTCCGGTCGATCTATCCACAGTTTCTTTGCTCGCATCCTGTTTCAGGAATACCTCCTGGCATAATATTCTTCGTTTGCCACGTATTCTGACGCGGCACGCTTCGAATGAGTTAAAGTCAAAGAATCGTAAATGAATCAATGAATCCTACTGCCTACCCCCAGCGACGGTTTAGCGGTGAGAAGGGACTTGGGTACCCCGATGCCGTACTGTACAGTGGTCATGTACTGAAGTGCTTTACTGTTCTCTAGCTGGGCAGCGATCAGGCCGTTCACCGCGACGCGCTTGTGCTGGTGCAGCCAGTGTAGAACGGTGATTGCCTGCAAGAGATACAAAGATCGGGATGTGAAGCCTCTAATCAAACCAAACAATTATGTTGTTTTAACCCCTTGACTGCTACTAACGATATCGTTCGGCGGAAAAGACGAGTTACGCGTCTTCTCAGCCGAACGGTGTCGTCAGTAGCAGTCAAGCGGTTACCTCATTCGAGACGTGCCACATACGGATACGCGGCTTTATGCCGCGTATCCGTATGCGGCACGTCTCGAATGAGTTAAAAGAATAATCGTACAGGGATACTGCCGTTGTGCAAGACATCTCCAATAATAAATTTAACTTTTGTGGAAGAAATAACCTCGATTATTCTAGATTTACTGTTGTTAATCCTTGGCTGTCTGTAGCGGTTTCCGTCACCATCGTATTCCTGCAGAATTATCGCGATAAAAACCGGTACCGAGAGCCAACGGGTTAACGAATGCTTAACTTCGCGCTCCCCAAATGACCCTGGGTCGTTCTGGTTTATTGTTTATTGTTGCTTTTTAATCCCTTCACTGCCACTCTGTATCTGAAATCTTCGTCAATTCGACAAAAAGACCCAGCCGTCCAAGGGACATGGATACAACGTGATGTCAGCAAAAGGCATTGATCCTTATGAGCTCCCGCAACTGCGGGGGTCCATGAGGATCTATGTCTCTTGCAGTTGGATCGTACTCGTTGTTTTCTCAGGGCAGCGAAGGTAAACCGGTACACACACGTTGAAATCGACCAGTCGCACTTGACTTATCAACAAACAAAGCACACAACTTCAACCCTAACTGTGTTCCAAACCTCTATCAGGGTTGTAATGTGGCTTATAAATAAGAAAATCTGCAAAAACCGCATTTTCTTTACAACCCTGAAGGTATGAAACATTATCAGTTGTATTACGAGTTAGGCTTTGCCAGTGGTTCTTGTCGCCTCGAGAGTCGGATCAGAGAGTTTATCCCGAGAATAAAAGTCGACGGCTTCAGCACGAAACTTTTATCTCCGAAATAAACTCCCTGATCGGACCCGAGGGACCCGTACAGGGAAAAAAAGGAAAGATCCTCGGGCCCACGACGGCTGCAGTGGGCCCGCGCACGGCTGTGCGCGGGCCCATTGCGGCCGTCGTGGGCCCGAAGACGATTTGCTACTGGGGTGGAGCTAGGCCAACGAGATAAAAGTATAAAGAGTCTGAAAAAAAAGACAAACACTCAGTACCTGATCCAAGGATCTGGGGCGCCCGCGGGTGTGGGCGGAGGAGGAACAGCGGTTGTAGTAGATGGCGTTGGAAGGTGGGGGCTTGGTGATGTCCACCACCGCCTCGTCCGACACCCACTCCTCCACATCCACCCCGTGACGTGCAAAAGCTGTGCGGATTGGCTGGAACCAATCTGGGTTGTCGTGCAGGACGATCACTTTCATTATGCCGGTACCCTGTCAGAAACAGGAGGATCAAGTGCAGACAGACTTAGGATGAAAGTCGCATGATCTGCTGCATTCGACCAACATGTGGTATGATATTGAATTTTTTTAACTGGGAGCTGGGTGGACTCAGGCGGTAGAAAGTTCGACTCTGGTCCGAAAGGTCGCGGGTTCGAACCCAGCTGGGGTCTAAATTGGTTCAGACTCTTTACGGTGCCCCGTCCATGAAACCACCTTCGTGGTGGACAAACGACGTTAAGACCTAAACTTTTAACTTTTGTATTAGTTATATTTCTTAACCCTTTGGCTGTCGGCAGCGTTTTTTTTTTTTTTTTTTTTTTTTTTTTTTTTTTTTTTTTTTTTTGTCGCGATAATTCCTGCAGGAATCATCGCGACAAAAACCGCTACCGACAGTCAAAGGGTTAAGAAATGTAACTAAAACAAAAACCGATAAACCGACAAAAACCTCCACCGACAGCCAAAGGGATAAGACAATTCTATTTTCTACCAATTGTTGTACTGGAGGTAGTTGATCGAAGTCTGATTCTGAAATCGGTTGTACGCAACGACCATCCCATGCTCTTCTACAGTATTTCATACCACCTATTGGTTTCGTCGATTACGCAACAACCATCTTATCCCCGTGGAATCATTGTAGATTAACCCTTTCACTGCCGGTGTCCACCAATGGAGTCTCGGAAACCGTCAGGAAGACTGCTCACTAGATACATCCATCCGCTCGAGAAACACTAACCTTATGGCTGTCGGTAGCGCTTCTGTCGCAATGATTCCGATCGGAATCATTGCGACAAAGAGCGCTATCGACAGCCAAAGGGTTAATATACATGAAGGAAGCAAAATGTATCCAGATCCTCATGAGCCTCCGGGTCTGATGGGGAGCACATGAGGATCTAAGTCTCTAGGTGTTTTCTGCGGTGTCCCGGCAGTTCAAGGGTGCGAAAAAGTTTGTCAGAGTAGCATAATTATATAAATACAGTCTCCTTCGAGACACAATGTTCGTCGGCCTGTGTAAACGACGATAACTCGGAAAACAAAATGTATTGCTTCTTCAAATGATCGGTAATTGACATTAAACTATGGCTAACCCCTTCCCTGCAGAAGAAAAGTGAACACGATAAAACTGCAAGAGACATAGCTCCTCAGGAGCCATCACAGTCGCATGGGCTCGTAAGGATCTATGTCTCTTGCTGAAGCCAATGTACGTCCATTTTTCTTGTGGCGTGTAGTGCTTCCGTCTAACGCACGTGTAATCTTTTAGAAGTGATCCTCTCCAATAAAGGGTTATAAAGGGTTAAGGCAGTACGGGGTTAATAGATTGGTTTATCTCCTTTATAAATGTTATTGTTATGTCCTTACTATAATGCTGCACAAAAAGACCAACTTAAAGTACCATTACGCCGCATAAATCTGAAGACACATTTCAGCACTATTTGTGCGTGTTATGCCTTGTCGACAAACCGGATGAACTTTAACAGCAGTTTGGACACACAGCAAAAGCACACGCGTAATCGCACGTATTTATTCTGCGCAGCTGTTAGTGTGTCAGTCTATTTTTAGCTGTTTCTCGTACTGAAAGCATTGTATTTATAGAACGGAATGGAGTCATTGTCAGGTTACATGATATAAAGATGACGTGTGCTGAACTGGATCGTCCTGTGTCTAAATGAACCATATATAGACCTGTGTGCAGCGTTTCGTAACCATCTGTTACAGAAGTGTATCTTTGAACAATTACGGCGGTAGTGGGCCTTTAACTTTTGTATGCTATGAATGCTGAGTAACGTGAAATGACTTTGAAAGATTTCTTCTGCTCTTCTTGTCCTCGCTATGCAGAAGAGTTCCTCCAGTGAACGAAAGAACAACAGCGACAACTCTGTTACGTGTACCTATTCGCATAGCTTGTGAAAAGATAGGTGACAAGTCTTTAGTTAAGTTGCAGAAACATTGAAAACCCGTTGTACTGGTGAATTATAAGACGCAAAGCATCGCATTGGAGGGGTCACCTCCAAATACCCTCACGCAAAAACTGACAACTGGCACCTGCTTAATCCTTTTGCGTGTGATCGACCACCAACAAAAACTCTTTACTTAAAAATAGACGCCGATTTCCGGCGATCAGAAGTAGGTCGAAATTACACGTGTTTGGACGAAAACGATGGAATAAAAGCCAGGTCAAACGTGCGATATCGCATGTTTGTCCTGGCTTGTCGAAACACGTGCGATTTTCACCTACTTTTGATTTCCGGAAATCGTCTATTGAATTTACAAAATCTCCTACAGTGACAACTACACTTTGGACAAGTCAACAATTACTATAAATAAAAGACCACAAGGCCGTAAGAACGTCTTACTCGCAGAGTGAAATTCTCGCACAACTGAACTAACCCAACACTCTGTCACCTGTAGCCGCTCAACGTTAGGCAGAAACGTCCTACAGAGGTGTTGGGGGGTTTGTTCGGGCTGAGTTGCACGACAACTGCCGGCAGTTAGCAAAAATTTTTAATGACGTCTATGAATTCTGTTTAAAGTTGCATTCTAAAGTCAGTGCTTAAATTCGTCAACAACGGGATTTCAATGTTTGTCCTGCCTTAACTAAGTTTTTGCTAACCACCTTAAAACATGACAAGTGAGCAGGCACATGTGACGTAATAGGTATCGTTGCTGCTTTTCACCCACCGGAAAGTCGCCTATATATACTGACGAGCAAAAGAAATGCGACATTTCTGGAATCATCTGAAACACTAAAGTGTTTCCAATGATGACAAAAAGTCGCTTTTTTTTTGGGGGGGGGGGGAGGGGGGGGGGGGGCTCGTTATAATATATCAAAATGAAAGAAGAGCAAAAAGGTGTTTCATTTTACCACATCAGTTCTAGCACACTGAAAATCATAATTAAGCAAACGATAAGTGAGTCCTTTCATGTAAGACATATCAAGAGCATTTACAAGTATAGATTGTGAACTATTAACGCATTCTTCCTTTTAAAAAAAACTGACAGTCACAGAGCGTAGCAGACGTGGAATAGGAGGGTGTGCAGATCGTGTAGTGTGTGTGTGCGTGCCTGCCTGTCTGCGAGCCTGCCTGCCTGCGTCGTTCCCCTGCACATCAGTGTGTGCAGAGTGCAACGCGCCCACGAATCGCACAGTACGCCCGAGATCTTGTATAAGTACACTAGGACTAGGTCAGGTGACATAAACATCAGAAAATGTCGACTCATTGTCCACGCGAAGGTTGTGTGAAACGCACGTGCACTTGTACTGGGGAATCATACGGTCTACATACCGAAACTTCCTTCCGCAAGAAACTGATTGGAGAGCCGCATGACAGTTTACGCTTCGAGCACAAGTAGAAAGGCACAATAAACTCAGTTACTGCAAACATTTGCCATGGGCATAGATTCTCATAAGCGCCCGCAGGGTGCTTAGGCGCATGAGAATCTGTGTCTCATCGTGACCCAAACTGCCTCTGTGATTAAAGTGTAGCTCTTGGGTGCCGTTTGTACAGACAGAATGCACTTGTGTGCTTTGTAACTCTTTCAGCTATGAAATGTACTAGTCAGTGTTTTTCGGTTTTTGTGGGTGTGCTCAATGTTTTGTGTATCACATATATGTGTATTTTGTATGTTTTTAAAAAGACTGCTAACTTCGCGTTCGTGTGTGAGTATAGCGTACATAATAAATGGCAGGTCGAAAATGGTTGACCCTTTCACTCACGAGAAAACGTGAACACAATCCGACGATAAGAGACATAGATCCTCATCAGTCTATGCCTCTTGCTGTTACCAATTTCCAACCATGTTCGTTGGACGCTTGAGGCTTTTGGTCGTTGAATGGAGAAACTTGGCAAACTAAACGTCCAGTGGCAGTAACAATTACTGTGACGGTCTGTGAATTTGGACTGGCTAATGCTCATTCAGTTATATATATATATATATATATATATATATATATATATATATATATATATATATATATATATATATATATATATATATATATATATATTATATATATATATATATATATATAGAGAGAGAGAGAGAGAGAGAGAGAGAGAGAGAGAGAGAGAGAGAGAGAGAGATCATTGATGAAACGTTTTTATTTAGGATAAAAAGTTTTAGGCATAGCAATGCCTATCTTCCAAACTGTCCTGCTACTCTACACATATAAAAACTGATACATCATCAGACGATACAGCAAAAGATAAAACATATATAAGTAAAAAAAAATCCCCATCCCCCCCCCCCCTCAGAATATATATATATATATATATATATATATATATATATATATATATATATATATATTATATATATATATATATATATATATATATATATATATATATATATATATATATTATATATATATATATATATATATATATATATATATATATATATATATATATATATATATATATATATATATATAATATATATATATATATATATATATATATATATATATATATATATATTAGGGAGAGATGAGAGAGAGAGAGAGAGAGAGAGCCTAGTTTTCGACTGACCTGTTCCACTGACCTAGTCTGGGTGTTGTCTCAACTGTGTCATACCCTGTGTAGCAGCATGGATACTACATTACGTAAATATAGGTCAGTGGTAGCAGCGTCTTTTTGCCCATATTGACACATATAGGCACAGCCCCTACGCAATCTGACACTAACACATCATGGGTGCGCGCGCGCGAGACCGGAGAGAGAGAGACTGAGAGAGAGAAGACACGCCAAACACCAGCCGTCGTTTCATTATCTTGTGAACAGCTTTTGACATCTAAGGCGTTGAACAGTTAGCCCATTTAGCCCCGATGCAATACAGCAGGAGATTGATCAAACATGATACTTCAAGCCGGGTAGGGCCAGATTTGCTTGGCGCCTGATGGCACAACCCTTGAATTATCATGGTCGATGCATCTCATCCTGCAATTGGCACTGACAACGTCGTCATGTGTCACCTCCAAAACTATATGGGAAATGCGGCCCTGGGGTTAAATGGGTTAACAAGATCAATTTATGTAAGACTCGCTTCAAGTTCCTCTTTGTTATTTAAAGCCAATTACTTGTGAGTGTTTTTGACAAGCGTCTATAACTGAAATAGTAATCTTTATTATCAGAATCCGTTACGGTACACAATACTGACATCATCCGTAGTGTCAATCGTACCCAGTGCGCAAAGGCGTAGGCGGTTTGATAACGCAAAATGGACTTAGTCTACACCTATAATCCACGACTGACCAAACGTTTATGTTGTTGTATGGACAGGTTTGCCTTTTTTAGCGTAGGTGGGGGAGCAAAATGCTTTCGGAGGGAGGCGAGGGGGGGATTGTCAAGCCAAGCCGAAATGGAGAATCAGGATAAGGGAAACAACTACTTTGAAATGGGCCGATGTTCTTTTGCACCGTTTGCAATAGGATACATAACATTGTACCGAGTTACATCCCCTCATTCAGCACAACCACTGCGAGAAAAGTGAACACAACTGACAAGCCAATAGCACTGAAAAGACATAGATCGTCATGATCCCCGCAGATACGAGCGCTCATGATGCCTCTTGTTGAATCTACTGTGCGTCTACGTTCCTTAGACTGCTGGGGTCTTTGGTTTTAAATTAACAATAGTTTCAGAAACACAATCTGCGTCAACTGGCAGTTAACTTTCGTCAATGAAAGGGCTGTTTGATCACTTAAAAATTGCTGACAACAGGCAGTGGCATAGTAACCCATGGGGGTGGGGGTGAAGGGGTGGGTGGTGGGTGGTGGGTGAATATCGAACACCATCTAACTGCATAAGGAAAATGCTGCAAAATTTGATGGATATTTCTTTAAAGAACAAACTTGAAGGACTTGTGTCCCGGCTGACTGCCGTGTCCATGTGCCAATGAGAACCGACAAGTAACATGCCGACTGATTGATATAAAGTTCGATTATCACATCCTGCCACCAGCATCAAACAGGTAATTCAATCAAAATTATTAGACTGCGTGAGGAAGTGTGAACTCTTTCAGTTACCACAGTGCGCCATGGACAACATAGCCAGACAGACACCGGCGCTTCCCAGTGGAGTACGAAACAGGAAACTGCGCGTGTCTTGCTTTGTTCCCTTGCATCACATACACTTGACTGTGACTTGTTTGGTCTGGATTCTAGTTAGTTAATTGATTTAACTCTATGGCCGCATTTCCTAACTTTTGGAAGGGTTACCTAACCAGGGGCGGATCAGTTATCTCGGGGGGGGGGGGGGGGGGAGTTCCAACTTTTTGTTTGGGATCTTCATCCTCATACTAAAGGCCTTCCCGACTAGCTTTTAGACTTTGTTTCCAGGGGCCGAAAAATCGAAGAGCGGGGGAGGGGGGGGGGGAGGCGGGGAGGAGGGAGAGTCCGAAATTCAGTGGTAGTGGGTTTCCAATGGTGGGTAAAATGGCGCCTCCGTCTGCAGTCACTTAGCTTATCTGGCGCTATATCTATAACCAATACTAACGGGGAGAGGGGGGAGGGGAGGAGGAGGGGGGGGGGAGAGTCCGGAATTCAATGGTAGTGGGTTTTCAATGGCGCCTCCGTCTGCAGTCACTAAGCTTATCGGGCGCTTTATCTATAACCATAACTAACGCTGGAAGTGCCATACAAAAAATAAAGAATTTGATGAATTATTTCACAGAAGTGTGCTCCCTGTATATGGACTGCCGGTCTACTACATATGATGCTAGTAAATATTTATTCGATCATAAGGATATTCTCTGGGATATTTCATAGCCGTGTGACGTCTCCATATAGACTGCCGGGATGTGTTGCACGCGGTGTTAATGCAACATTCATTTCCGCAAAGGGATATACTTAATTCTGGTCGGATAAGCAAACTGGTTGCAGAAACTGATAATAAACGACGCGTAACTGCACGTAATTGGTTCTTCAAACAAATACCGTTATCGACCGAGGATCAATGTTTCCACAAACTTTCCTGGACCACTTCCAGAAGTCTTGGATCTCACGCCTCCAGCAAGTAAGGCAGGACTTGGATTTACCGCCAGTGGTAGGTCCTGGGTATTGGTTGATCAGTTTGGTGATTCCCTGTACGCGAAAGGCTATCGGGCCGATGTCGGAAGCAGTGGGCCCGCGCATTGTCGTGCGCCGGCCCATTGCGGCCGACTTCGGCCCAATGGCCTCTGCGTACTGACTTTTCATATACAGAGAGACCCCATCTCCTGTGACATTTTGATATTGTCTGTTGCTATTGTCTGTTACTGTTGCTGTTACTCAGCAAATAAAGAAGCGTAGTTGCGCGTCTTTTCCACCTTCGAGGGGTATCGCCAGAAGTAGTCAAATGGGTTAAGACGATAGGGCGATCAAGCACTGCACTTGCGGCCTTCCTGGTCGATCAATAATCTATCTGCTCCGAACGGTATACGTCTAGTGCTGAACAGACGGCTGTAAAATGTGGACACCGAACATGTGAAATGTGCGCATACGTCTCTTCCAGTCCTAGACTCCTAGTGGGGACGTGAGAGCGTGTCCTTCTGACTGAAACTCCTGTAAGCAAAGGTGCTCGGGACGACATCAGCCGCAGTGGGCCCGTGCAGGACTGTGCGCGGGCCCACTGCCTCCGACGTCGGACTCCCCACGGTCAATATCGCAAACCGAAGGAGTTAGATGTATTCAAAGCATCCCGTCCATTGCTGTCTTTATCTCGTGCCCTTACGTATAGTTCACCAGAGGCCGGACGTTCTTAGCCAAAAAAACTATAACACCGGTGAGGTTTCGTTTGCAACCAACGACGACCAACAACGAACGAGAGCGACGGCGGATAACCGGATTGTACCATAAGCATAGACAACACCCCAAACATATGATCTTCAAGAGGCATAGGTCCTCATGGGCCTGGAATGTACAATAAGCACTGACAACACTCCAAACATCTGCAAGAGGCACAGATCCTCATGGGCCCCCGGGGCTCATGAGGACCTATGCCTCTTGCAGATGTTTGGAGTGTTTGCCTATGTTTATGGTAGAGGTTGCATGGTTACAAAGGCTCTAGAAACGCTTCGGTACACAAAGCGGCTCTAAGGTCGTTGGTGGTTATCCACAGTGATCTCGCTCTCGTTGGTTGACGGGAGTCGTTCGTTGAAAACGTAACCTCACTGAGCGTTTAGTGGACACAACAACCAAAACAGAAACAACAGTATATTTACTGGTTGTCTGTAGACTCTGTTGTGTTGAAAACGAATAACGCAACGAAAAGAAGTTCAGAAGGCAGTTGAGGCATTCTGATAATTACAACATTTTTTTGGTTCCACAGTACTCCATCAGCTAAAGTACATTGTTTCCATCCCTACGTCACACGACCAATCTCTTTAGAGCAAACTGTACCACGTGACCGAGCTACAAAAACCCTTGTAGCGACTAATGGCGGACTTTTTTTTTAGCTCTCTTTCTGACGCGTCTTGGATGGCAGTTTTGTTCTATAAAAGATGACCGTGCCAAAACGTTCTAAAGTACAAAGTTGCTTAGTATTGCTCGAAACTAACGGCATACTTCTGGAGACGGCAACGTCATGAAAGATTTTTAAATTACGTTACAAGCCTATTATGTATTTAATGTATATTCCTTTGACGTCATTCATGTCTGGCGTGATCCAGGTCGGAAGATTTTTCTTGATTTCTTTTACGAAAATAGTGCAGGAATGAAAACAAATACGTTATTGGTAGCTGGGGCTTGCTGTACCGACTCGTGTACGTCTTCGGGGTACAATGGTTCTTTTGACCTCCCTCACTTTCCAGCTGGTGCGGTAATTATGGAGCTATATATTAATTCAGCAGTGCTATATTGCAATATAAAACAACGCATTAATTCGAAGTCTTTATGTCAGCTGTTTTAATATTGAAACATTTAGCCTTCTGACGCGTGATTAAAAATAAACAATTTCAGCTCTACCGCATGCTGTAACGTATTTCACTTTCTGATCTTTCCCATTTTCATCACATTAATTCGTCGGCAACAGTGACAGATGTCAGGCTATAAAACTTGCAAACCTGAAACTAATATAAGTTTGTCCACAGGTGGGGGAGGGAGGGGGAGAGTGGGGAGGATGAGCGGCAGACTTTGCGCCTCTTGTGGGAGACAGTTCGACTTAGCAAGTTTATTTTGGTAGTGCCGGATTAGCATAATGGAGGGACGTCATTAAGAGACTGTGTCCAAAGTAGGCGGTGTATCTCACTGCTTCGAACAAGTGTCGCCACATGGACCGACTGAGATAGTTCAAGGGTAGCGCCAGATAAGCTTGGCGCCTTCTAGGCGCCAAGCTCATCTGGCGCTACCCTTGAACTATCTCAGTCGATCCGTCTCCTGATGTGTGGTGTAATGGGTGAACGGCTTTTTGAATTTAATGTAAACCCAAACGTCATTGATTCCCGGCCGTCAAAGTAACGTGGACACAAAGTGGTTTCAGCAAGAGGCATAGATCCTCATGAGCCCCCGCAACTGCTGGGGCTCTCTCTTGCAATTGGATAGACGGGGTTAATTCTTTTGCAACATTAATCGGGCGTCGGGCATATTGACAGCAGAGCGGAAATGATCTACTTCTCAAGCACTTGCTGAACTTCAGACGGAAGAAAAAGTTAAAGTTTGGAACACGTCTAGGTTGGTTGGAGCCTTCCATCAGATTTTCCGACGGAGTGGACACTAACCTTATTTCAAAGATATCCCTTTAATACGTCAGGGTCCGTTCGCGCCATGGCTCGCATTAATTTTTGAAATCGTCTGCTGTGAACAGCGTTCAAGTGGTTAAGCCATTTAACTCCGACGCACTAAGGCAGGGGAGGCACCGACCATGATAATTCGAGGCTTGTGTTAGATTAGCTTGGATCCTAACGGCGCCAAGCTAACCTGGCACAACCCTTGAATTATCATGGTCAATCCATCTCCTGCAAATGGTAGGTCTACATGGTCGTTGTGTGACACCTCCAAAATTTGTGAAATGCGGCCGTTGCGTGACATGCAGAGGAAACACTAAAACCAGACCCCAAAGGTGACTGACAGGACAAGTGAAACACAATTTATTGTCTTAATTGTCCTTTCTAAACGCATTTCTTTCTTTATTGGGAATTTCAGGGAAAATACTAGACCAGTAAATACTGAAACGAGCTGAAGCTTATTTTTTTCTGATTTTCTGTGAGTCAGAGATGGATCGACGGCAGAAGCTCAATGCACGATGGTCAGGCATTGCAAATGAACTGTCGATTCATCCTGTAAGGGTGTGACGCTGGAAATAAAATCCTTTTTATTTTTTAGCATACAGCCATACTTAATTTTGTTCACGCGATCATTTCTCATCTCCGATTCACTGCTGAACTAATGATTCAGCACTAAACCCAAAACTGACGGACATCAAGATTGAAAAATGTCATTTAAACGGTCAATTTATCTCTGCCACTAATGTTCGCAAGCACCTAAACGTGTGAAAGGACGCATGTGAGAGAGAGAGAGAGAGAGAGAGAGAGAGAGAGAGAGAGAGAGAGAGAGAGAGAGAGAGAGAGAGAGAGAGAGAGAGAGACAGACAGACAGACAGACAGACAGACAGACAGACAGACAGATACAGACAGACAGACAGACAGAGGGAGAGAGAGAGAGAGAGTGAGAGACAGACAGACAGAGGGACAGACAGACAGACAGACAGAGAGATGATGATGATGATGAAACTTTATTTATCAACGGTAAAAAGTTTTGACAGAAACAAATCGTCATTTTACAAACTTGCCGTTGCTAACATCTACAACATAAAATAGATTAAAAGATAATAATAATAATAATAATAATAATAATAATAATAATAATAATAATAATAATAGTAATAATAATAATAATAATAATAATAATAATAATAAAGAATTATATTTACACATATTATTTCATGCAACAATAAAATTAAAAAAAAAAAATAAAAAATAAAAATAATAATAATAATAACACTCAACATTCATCTTATACCACACACACACACACACACACACACACACACACACACACACACACACACACACACACACACACACACACACAAACAAACAATATAGATAAATGCAAATATTACATGAAAGCATTAACCATCAGGGTTTGTTTAAATGCCCAGTGTTGTTATGTTTGGCTCATCAGGTAATCGAAAAGTTTCTTTTTAAAGATTCCAAGCGAGGCTATAGTCTTCAAAATTAATGTGCAGGAATAGTGTTCCATACAAACGGTCCAGAAAAGGGAGAGAGAGAGGGAGAGAGAGAGAGAGAGAGAGAGAGAGAGAGAGAGAGAGAGAGAGAGAGAGAGAGAGAGAGAGAGAGAGAGAGAGAGAGAGAGAGAGAATAACCTCCGCCCTCTTCACACATACACATACACAAAACTAAGTAGTTCAAATTTGGACCCAACATAGAAAGAGAGAGAGAGAGAGAGAGAGAGAGAGAGAGAGAGAGAGAGAGAGAGAGAGAGAGAGAGAGAGAGAGAGAGAGAGAGAGAGAGAGAGAGAGAGAGAGAGAGAGAGAGAGAATAACCTTCAAACAAACTAAGAACAACAACAAAATATCCCTTGCTTTTTCTTTTCCTGTTTTAGTGTTCTCCGTGTCCTGTCCGCGGCTATTCCCTACAGGGATCGCACGACGACAGGCATTTATAATGCAAGATGCACCCTCCCCCTCCCTGCCTACCTCTCCCACTCCCGGTCATCCCCAACTCCATCTTTCCCAACCCCCCCCCCCCCCCCCCCCCCCCAGCTCAGCAACTCAACAAACACTCAATTTGACCATCGAAACGCATGAATCTGTCCCTTCTCTTGTCTACTGTCTCAGAAAATAACCTTGCCCAGTAAGCAAAAGACCCTCGGGCCGACGTCGCCCGCAGTGAGCCCGCGCACGGACGTGCCGTGCACGGGCCCACTGCAGTTGACGTCGACCCGAGTGTCTTTTGCTCATTGGGTGTATATTTGTCATTTGTCACTGTTATTCTCCCCACGTCTTCGTGTCGCTCTCATTCTTATTGCTCGACGAAGCGCACTTGGCCGTATTTGTCACAGTTCTTTTCAGCAGGATAGAGTATCAGGACATATCTTGCCACTCTGGAACGTCTGTTTGGGCTCCACCTTATGTCTCTCATCACTTCTCCTAGACTGAGTGGGCCTCGTACTGTCGCGGTGCTCTGTGTTTTTTTGTCCAGATCACGCTGCGACAGCTAGATTGTTCACCACACAGCATCCCGCGTCAGAAAGAACGTCAACTATGGATTCTGTTATTAATGTCTGTGTGTCCACTTTCCTGGGTCGTATTGGACTGTTTCATAACACCGGTTCTTCTTTTATTTTATTTCCCTGTGGAAGTGTTCAGGAAGAAGGAATGGGGGAGAGTGTCGAGCTGTGAAAATAGAAACCAGCGAAATATTCATCTTGGATCATGGCTGTCAACGTAACCTTATTACTAACCACTTCCGAATTTTATTTGAGCCTATCAATCAAATCTTTCCTCATCTGGTGTTAAACTGTGTGTACGGTAAGCCTCTGCGAACATGCTGGACATAGAGATTAAAATTGGTGCACTTTTTAAGTGGCTTTTATTTATAGAAGGGACTTTTTAGGATGGTCGCGGTGGGGTGAATTTAATAGCATGTCCATGATGTCAAAGGCGGGCAGGCTAAACCTCTAACAATCGAAGTAACAAGATAAAAATTACGTCATGTCTAGTTACGCTAACCTCGCTGCTGAACGTACATTTGGCACGAAGCGCCGTATGTGCGTATGTATGTATGTATGTACGTATGTATGTGTGTGAGTATGTATGTAAACAAGAGAATCTCCGATATTTCCGTACACACAAGCTTGAAACTTGGCGAAATACTTTCTTAAGTGGGTGGCTAAGAGAGCCTCCGAGCATATTGTAATTGAATGTCTCATTGAAGACATAAACAACCGTTTAGAGGAAGTCGGTTGACCCAGATTAGAGTCCGTAATTATTGTCATATTTTATTTACTTGAACTTTTGCATATAGCTAGTTTGGAGAAAGCCATTGGATGAGTTCGTTAGCCAGCTTTTTTTTTTTTTCTTTCAACTTCTTCAGTAAAAATAA
>BTPG01000002.1:259275839-259280839 GCA_036245525.1 Semisulcospira habei | reverse complement strand
TACTCCTAAATGGCACAGTCACACCATCCTTCATCTCCCCCACCATCACCCCTAGCGAATCACGTGGGTTGTTGCTCGAAGTCTCCTTGGCAGACACTCCCATCGTTCCCATCCGCTCCACTCTAAAGGAAACCTCAGGAGTTTCCACCCGCTCAACTCTAACGGAAACCTCAGGAGTTTCCCTTCTAATGCTGACACCGAAGGGGAGTAACCTGCTAAGGCCGATCTCGCCCCAGCACTTGACATCGTCGGTAGATCGTGTCTCCTTTACAGCCACACCCCTTACAGATTCAGCGTGTGTTGTTCCTGTTATGGCAGCCGTGAATTATTTGCAAGTGTCATCTCCTGGCATGCAAACCCTCCTTCCCTCAAATGACTTTGAGACCAGCCCGTCAGAGGCAGAGTTACACACCGTGACTTTGCTCCCTGCGTCTCACCCAGCTTCCTGTCCACCTGAGATAACCAACAGCAGCGACCCAGCTATGACCCAGGCAGCCGCTCATGCTACCTCCATAAACACCGTGCTCCCTCTCCGACATCTTGCCGCTCTACCAGCTCTACAGAATTCCTCGCAGCTGTACTCCCGCCTACGCGATGCTTATAATATCATCGCGGGTCTCCGTGCTGATGTGGACATTTTGTTTAAAGGGCTGTCAGCGGCTCTCGTCAAGATTGATCAACTTGACAGCCACATCCGCGATGAAGCAGTGAGGAGAGCCAAGGATCTGCAAGCCACAGAGTCCTGCATGGGCGAGATGTTGTCTGGTCTCGACGAAAGGATACATAGTGTGGAATCAGCTCAACACGCTATGGACAGCACTGTTAACGGTTTATCTACGGCTAAACAGAATCACAAGCAGCGCCTCCGAGATCTGCAAAAGAAACTGAACAAGGCATCAGCCCATACAAACAGTCGATCAGTGACTGATAACTCTGACAGTACACCTACACATCAGTCTGCTGCCCTTGACAGCAGTACCTTCCAGAGGTGTGCAATGGACATAGAAACAGTTCCATCCCCCCTCTCCGCCCCTCCGCTTCTTTCACAAGACGACATCATGGCTGTGTCCCTCCAGGCTATGAGAGTGGGTGAGAACGAGAGCCGGGAACGCCGCATTCCTGTCCGGTTAACCGCAGGCCAGCCCGAGATCACTCAACCAAACTACAGAAGCCAGCGGCCAACAGCAGCAAAACAACAGACCGTCTCACAGGCTGTCTCCGGAGAAACAGATACTACAACACTCGGTACTCCCTGACACCAACACTCTAGTTATCGGAGACTCCGTTGTTCACTACATCAAGGCGGAGAAGATGTCTCCGTACCCAGAGGAAAAGGTGCAGATCATATCTGTGTCTGGCCTGAAAACTCCCCACCTGATTGGCTGGCTCCGAAGTCAAGAACCCTCTCACACAGTCTCTCTTGTAACCTTCCATGTCGGAGTGAACGACTGTAAGCAGACAGAAGTGACCAGCGCTGTTTGGGACCAGCTTGCCCGGCAATGTCGGCGGGTATTCCCCAGCGCATGCATCCAAGCTTCCTCCATTCTGCCAGCCCAGAGGGGACAACAGCTCAACAGGTCTATTACTGCCTCCAACGGAAACCTATACCACATGTGCAAAAAGCGTGGGGTAACATTTGTGGACAACACGCTGATTTTCTCTACCTCAGATGGATTTCCGCGCAAAAGGCTCTACAGGCGCATGACCCAATCCACCCTAGCCGGCAGGGCACAATTAGCTTGGCCATTAACGTGAAAAGAGGTGGGGTGCCTCCTGACACCTCCACAGCCATCCGTGCTTCGAGCAGTGGCCGAGACCGTGGTGAGAGGCGTAGCCGCGGCAACTCTTCAGGCCTGTATTTTGAAATTGTGGCCGGGACTGCGTCCTTTACATCTACGTCCTACCCAGGATCACTGTATGATGCAAACAGCCACCAGATAACAGGAGACTGTTTCAACAGCACATCTCAACAGCAACAGCGATGGGCCTGTTCAGCTTTTGTCCCCTCTGGGCTGGCGGAAGGGAGGCAAGCCAGACACATGCAGATACAAGACATGTCACCCCCACAGCAAAAGGAGGCACCAGATCAACAACGACAGTTCATGGCTATGTGGCAGTCACCTAACATACTGCAGTTCCCGACAGTTCCTGCAATGTATCCGCAGTATCGTGCGGTGCCAACGGACCACTTTTCGGGGAACACTATGGCGCAACCCTACCCATTCAGCGTCACCGCACCCGCACACACTCCGTATATACACCACGACTTCTGGGCTCAGTACAATCGCCCAGCTTGTGTTTACTGAGACTATAACCAGAGCATCCTACTTTATACATCTATTAAACATTATATTCTATGAATTGTCTGTTGGGCCAGTTGTTCAGCAGAATTTCAGTGACTAGACATTGCTTCCTAAGTGATCTCTTACATCATAGACATTGCTTCCTACTGAGTGATCTCTTACATCATAGACATTGCTTCCTAAGTAATCTCTTATATCGTGTGCGCACTGTAACGGTGTTTCCTATCCTTGGTCTATAACAACAACAGTAACATTATCACTACGAGAATACATTTACATTTTGAGCGATTTGGGAAGCTGGTTAGGTATCTTTGTGTAAGCGTACCGTACATCGAGTGCACTGTGACACTGTTTTTTCCTTGTGTGTTTCCCAGCACACCATCAGTCATAAGCGATTATTGACGCTTTTTGGAAAACGTCGAGCAACTCTTCATCTACTGGACAGTTGGTCAAGACACATTAATGTGTCAATGTATAGACTGCCTTGTTTTTCCTCTTCTGCACCGAAAAACAACGCGCGTCTATACAATAATATATATCTTTTTCTCTTGTGTTTATAGGTGTTGATTTATTGTTATCTTTCTATATCAGATATGTCTACAGACAAGCCTGATACGCATCAGTTGCTGATAGGACATTTAAATATATATCATTTGTATAACAAGGTTCCAGATTTATTTGTGATGTTGAGTCAACCAAACGCTTTCCACGTGTTTGGAATAACTGAATCACGACTGTGCTCTAACATCAGTGATGAAGCCATTTCTATCCCGGGTTTTCATGTATCCTGTTTCCCCTAAACACACGGGTATAGCCGTGTATTTAAATAATTCTATTAGGGATGGCGCTCGTAGAAGGACAGATCTAGAATCAGACCTAGTGGAAAGCGTTTTGATTGAATTAAAAGCAAGCAAAGCCACCCCATTATTAATCTGCTTTGTTTATCGAAATCCCTCAGCCACTTTTGAATGGTATGACGCATTTATGGAAATGATGGACAATGCAACCAAATGTACTTCTGATCTATTAATCTTAGGCGACTTTAACATCAATTTGTTTTCTTCCAATCCTGCTTGGGAAACTACTCTTACTTTGTTTGGTCTCAAACAGTTGGTCACTAAAGCAACAAGAGTAACTGCCAATTCCTCAACATTGATCGACCATATTTACGCAAACAACAAGACTAGAGTACTAGGGGTGCAGGTGCCCGAGGTTGCTATTAGTGACCATTACCCCGTCTGTTGTAGCTGGGCTCTGAAAGGTGACCGACGCCCCCAAAATCACCAACACATCACTATTAAATTCAGATCTTATAAACACTTTAACAAAGACGTTTTTCTATCGGATCTCTGTCAAGTATGTTTCAGTCACGTTTATAATTACACGGATCCCAATACTTCGCTTGCAAAATGGTATGAGCTTTTCCTAAGTGTACTGGATAAACATGCACCATATCGAGAAAAACGTGTAAAAAGTGCACAGTCTCCCTTTGGTTAAATAAAGATATCAAGGATGCCATGTCAATTCGTAATGAACTTAAAAAGCACAAGGAATTTGATATCTATCGTAAACAGCGAAATAAGGTAAAGTATCTTGTCCGTGAAGCCCAAAAGTGTCACTTTAAACGGATCATTGATGAGAAAAGGGACACAGTTACAGTGTGGCGCGCTCTGAACACATTTACAAAATCTAAACAAAAGTCGGCATGCACCAGTGTCTCAGCGGATACATTTAATACACATTTCCTATCTGCTGCTGATGTCCTATTACAAAGTTGTCCAAATATGTCACAGATATCAGACGTACTTGATAAATTCTGTGCCGAAAAGCTCAAGTCAAGTATTTTCAACATTCCTGTTATAACGGTTTATAACGTTGGTAAAACTATATCTCAGCTACAAAATAAGAGATCAACTGGTCATGACGGCATTAGTACTGCAATACTAAAACTTGCTCTCCCATATGTCGTTGATTCTCTGACGTATATTTACAATCTTTGTATTCGACAGGGAACATTTCCGTCCAGCCTAAAGAAGGCAAAAGTCATTCCTTTGCCCAAAACTAAAGATCGTTCTGAGCCAAATAACTTTAGGCCCATTTCCTTACTTTCGACTTTGTCGAAACCAATAGAAAAACATATTCACCATCATTTACAGCAGTTCCTGGAAAATCATCAAGTTTTACACCCCTTGCAATCAGGCTTTCGACAACGCCATTCTTGTCATACAGCGCTGATTCATCTGATTGATAGATGGCTCGATGCAATGAACAGACTGCAAAAGACAGGGACAGTATTCTTAGATTTTAGCAAAGCTTTTGACTTAGTCAATCATAATCTACTTATACAGAAACTTAGAGCATATAGGCTTAGTAGCAACGCTGTGGCGTTTTTTTCAGTCATGCCTAGAGAATACAACTCAATTTGTTCTTGTAAATGGCAAACAATCTGCAGATGGTATAATTGGTTATGGTGTGCCACAGGGATCAATACTCGGCCCCTTATTATTTTATCTTTTTATAAATGATCTTCCTCTACATATTTCTCCCACTGGAGTCACCTGCAGCCTTTTGCAGACGATGGCACATTAGATTTTTCTGATGCAAATGTTTTCAGTGTCAACCTCACTCTTTAGCAAGGTCTAAATGTTACATCAAAATGGTGTGCTGATAATTTCATGATTCCAAACACTGGTAAAA
>BTPG01000002.1:259260839-259270839 GCA_036245525.1 Semisulcospira habei | reverse complement strand
AGCTAACTGATTATCATTTCAAATGTGGTAAAGTTAACAACATTATCAAGTCCGGTTCGAAAGCAACTTTAAAATGATATCCAGATAGTTTAGTTCTAGTTTTTGATTTAGTACTGAACTGTTTGAGATATATCGATTCTTGGTGTTTTGAAAGGGCTCATTTTGTTTTGTATTAGTTATTTGTTTTTTTTTTTTGTTTTTTTAAATTTGGTGCTTTCCTTTCCCTTCAGTTGACCTTCTTTCGCTACAAAGAGGTCACTGACCATGAAGAAGAGCACAAGCAATATGAAAGTGTTTCAGTGGAATTGCAGATCTATTTCAACAAATTTCCTATCCTTCGAGAATCACATCTCACAGTCAGAGTATAGCATATTAGCGTTACGATCTCTGAATGTAGAAGGTAAAAAACTCCCAAAACTTCGAGGATATTATTATCCTCCTCTATACAATTATGACGCTATATCGAATAAAGTCCAAACTGCGTTATACATTCGAGATGACCTAGAATATTCGTCACTAAATACGTACTCTATAACCAAAGATCTAAATGATATCTATATCACTGGGGCCATGGTAAAAATTAAAAATCAAAATACTTTAAATGTGATATCTGTATACCTACCTAGAGGGCCAAAAGATGACAACACTGACTGGCTAAAAGATATTGATTCTCAGCAGACAACTTCCTGTCAATGGATGGTCCTAGGAGACTTCAATGCTCATGCACCTTTCTGGGAGTCTGGATGTACGATAGTTACAAGCAATCGTCTAGTAGAAAATATTTCAGACTCTAAGTTAATCATTTTAAATGATGGTAGAATCACTAGAATCCCAGATGTATATACCCATAAAGCATCTGCTCTTGATATATCACTAGTACGCCCAACCACAAACTGCACTTGGATCACTGAGGAAGATTGTTTGGGAAGTGATCATCTTCCAATCATTATACAATTAAACGTTAAAGATAAAGATGAATATTGCAATATGGAGGACAGAATTCCAAAGTTTCAGTATGTCAATGCTAATTGGGAACTGTATGAGACAATATTGATGTCCCATAATATTGCAAGTATAGAACATGAAAGTATAGATACATTTTACGGAAATATTACAAAAGCTGTTCTTTCTGCTGCGGAGAAGTCAATACCAAAATGCAAAGAAAAATCAAAAGGTAAATATTCAGGTAATGTTTGGGGGAATAAGGAATGTGAACTAGCAGTAAATATTAAGAAGGAACACTTTAAAAAATGGATAAGAAACAAATCTGAAGAGAACTTTATGGAAATGAAGAAAACTAAAATACACTGTAACAGAATTGTGGCGAGAGCCAAAAAGATTCACTGGGCTGAGTTCTGTAAAAATGAGGTGTCTGAATCAAAAGATACATATAAGGTTTGGAAAAAATATCAGAATTACAAAATGGATACAAATTACAAGTGTATCCAATCGCAGTAGAAGGCAACACATTTCCTAGTGCAGTAGATAAAGCGGAGGCCTTTGTTAATATGTTTGCAGAAAGTAGTCTCACATCAAGTCTTAGTTTACCAAACATAAACCTCAGAAAACAAGAAGAAGTCAAAGCAGATTATCAAGATCCAGTTTCTAATCATTCTCATTATATCAATGCTCCAATTCAATATAATGAATTCCTAGACGTTTTACAGTCGTTTGCAAATACCTCTAGTGCAGTGGGTATAGATAGAATTTCTTACAAACTACTTTATCATTTACCTGAGTCGTGGAAAAACTACTACATAAATTTTACCAAAAACGTTGGTTTAATGGATCTCTTCCTACTATCTGGAAGCAATCAGTAGTAGTTCCAGTACTCAAATCGGGTAAAACACGTACATTGATTAGTAGTTATAGACCTATTGCACTAACATCACAAGCTTGCAAAGTAATGAAAAAGATTATTTTAAATCGGCTATTTCATTACTGTGAAAAACAGGATATAATTCCAGTTCATCAAGCTGGTTTTAGGAAAGGTTGATGTACGACAGACCATTTAGTTAAACTCACAAATAATATTAAAAAACAAATTTCTAGACGAAAACGTATATTAGCAACCTTTTTTGACGTAAAAGAGGCTTATGATAGTGTTTGGCATGCTAGATTATTATACAAAATAAAACAGATTGGCATAACCGGGTTTATGTATGAGTACATTAAAAGCTTTTTGTCTGAAAGATCTGTCTGCACCAAAGTTGGTAAAAGTTATTCAACCTTTAAGAAAATAGATATGGGTATTCCGCAGGGATCAATAATTTCACTCTTTTTATTCACTGTGTTAATTTACGACCTCCCAAAATCTCTCTCACAAGACACAACTGTGGTACAATATGCAGATGATATTGCTATATGGATAAACACTAATCTCAGGAAAAAAACCACCCCAAAAAGAATCGTAGATTACGTTAAAAATTTTTATCAGATTGAATTGGACAAATTATCAAACTATATGAAAGAAAATGGTCTAGAACTAACTGGGGAAAAAACATGTCTAATGCTTTTCAATAATGGGGAAAGTGCTAAAACATTCCCTAAATTAGCCCTAAATGGGACGCCTTTAAACTACCAACATTGTGTAAAGTTTTTAGGTGTACGTGTTACATCAAAATTATCTTGGAGAATTCATATTGAAGCCATATTAAATAAGGCAAGAAAAAGACTTAACTTGTTAAAAATTATAAACTCACAACCATGGAGTCAGGACATTAAAACTGTTTAACACCTTGGTACATCTTTAGTTCGATCAACACTTATCTATGGTCAGGAAGTCTACTTTACTGCCCCAGCTACACTTCTACAGAAGCTGCAAAGCATTGACAGTAAAGCAGTTAAATTAGCCCTTGGGGTGCCAGTTTATACTAATACTGTAAAACCTACAAAGAAGCAGGTATTCTGTCTTTATCTGACCAACGTAAATTAGCAACTGCAAAATACATTGTCCGAAGCCTGTCCGTCAAAAATTCAGTACGAGAAGACATATTTTTAGACGCAGATTTAGATTTCCCGAAGAGAGCGCAAACAATCCCGTATCTTTTACCTATACGTAATTATGTCAAAGATGCTATAGAAAACTGCAATATAGCTATCAAGTCTATTCCCGTTTTACCAGTAACTCCTGCTATACCTTCGTGGGAACATATTAATGCTACTTTCGATATAGATTACACAGATTTGAAAACAAAGATGAGGATGTGAACGTTTTAGCAAATTTAGTGAAAGAAAAATTACAGACAACATATTTTAAACATTTGAAAATATTCACAGATGGGTCTGTCTTAGATTCTTCAGATTGTGGTGCAGGCTTTGTTATTCCAGATCTCAAAGTGAAGAAATCTTTTTATCTCGGTAAAGGATTTTTGTATATTTAAGTCTGAACTGTATGCGATTCTCATGGCACTATATTTTATTCAACTTCTACCTTATGATATATTTAACATTTTGATTTGTGTCGATTCTAAATCTGTCCTATATAGTCTAAAACGCTGGGATTGTAACACTAGAAAAGACTTAGTATATGAAATAAAACATATTATGAGCTGTATTATGTCCAGAGGAATAGGGATCGATTTTCTTTGGATACCCTCACACTGCGGAATTTATTGAAATGAAATTTGTGACAGACAAGCAAAAAAGGGAGCTATAAATAGAGAAAACTCAGCAGTTTGTAATAATATGCAATAATATGCAATTATCTCTACACGAAATATACTCTGTGCTAAACAGCTTTTTTCACAAAGATGATATGAAATATACTTATCATGTTCCACCTTGTTCAAGAAAAACGGCTTCATTGATATACATGTTAAGACTAAATTCTTGGAAAACAAAATTCGCAAAAGACATCAGATGCGAGTGCTTAAGCCCCATCTCTGTTAAACATATCTGTGAGTGTCCTATTACATTGAATCTGTTGAAAAAAAATAACATAACAGTTGATCACTTAGCAGAAAATGTGTATGACATCTTACATAGAAATATTGCCATTACAATAGTTAATATAATAATTCATAGTCTGGTGGGTAAACTATTATAATAAGTAATTTGTGTGTGTGGTTGGATGTTAATTATTGCTATTCTTTGATATTCATAAGTTGTATGTTTGGTTGATTTTATATATATATATATATATTATATATATATATATATATATATATATATATATATATATATATATATATATATATATATATATATATAATATATATATATATATATATATATATATATATATATATATATATATAATATATATATATATATATATAAATTTTTCTAATATCACCAATGTGTGAAAAGACGTTAAATAAATTCCTGATCCTGATCCTGATCTTATTGAAGACATAAAAAAGACCGTTTATAAAAAGTCGGTTGGCCCAGATTAGAGTCTGCAATTTTGATTATATGCACTTGAAATTTTGGATATGGCTCGTTTGTACAAAGACATTGGATGAGTTCGTTAGCCAGCTTTGTACCTCTTCAACGTTTATAATTAAAAAAATCAATGCTGAAAAAATGTCAGAAGCAAGACTCCTTGATTTCATCAGAAGAATCAAACAGTGACGGTGACTTAAACGCACCAAACGCATCAGTGTTTTATACAATGTTCCTAATTGACGCAAATCACCAGCACGTCAGTGTTTTACATGTGTATGAGCTGGCGCGATGTTCTCCTTCGTTTATATTTGGCTCACGTGCGAAGCAAAAGTGAGTCTATGTTTTGGGCCAGTGGTCGTCCGTCCGCCGTGGACCGTCCGCCGTCGTCCGTGGTAAACTTTAACGCTGGCATCTTCTTGGAGACTATACAAGCCACAGTCTTCAAACCTGGCCCATGGATACTTTGTGGCAAGACCTTTCTAAACATTTGAGTGACCTCTCACAAAGGTCAACCCCCACCCGGGTCTGCCCTGGGGAACTTGGGTGGGGTTAACTACTTTTTAGTTCCCAGGGTCACCCTGGTCAGCCCCACAGGGTGGGTTTTCCTCTCTATTCTGGGGCATGTGTTTCTGTCTACCCTTGGTCCATTCTTAGAGTTATAATTATTATAAGATAAGCGCATTATAAATACCGTAATTAATTAATTACATTAAAATTAATTAATTATTAATTCTCCTGTATTTGCCTTTTTTAAACTCTCAGCATTGTCTGCGCTGCCTGTAGCTCTTGATATTGGATGTGTGTTGCGAAATGGTCTTAGCTTTATCTAGGCCCCATGTCGTAGGTTTATTTAACGTATTGGACCGGCTGGCGACATACATTCAATATTCTGTTTAGTTGGTTTTTTTCACAAGCAGTGCAGGCACGTCCTGAGAAAGCCTTGTTGCTGTCGGGACGTTAAGCAATGTACAATCAATCAATCAACAAAGGTCAATGTGACAGGGGATCAGGAAATAAGTCAAAAATAGCTATATTTTGACATAATTTTCATTTCTCAAATACTATTCACAACTTCAAACCCAAACTTGGTACACAGATACCTGATGGTGAGACCTTTTTATGCATACTAATTTGGGTGATCCGTCGGAAAGGTCAAGGGTCACAAGAGCTCAGGAAATAGGCAAAACAAATAGCCGTATTTTGACAAAAGATGTTTTTCTCCAGTACTATTCTTAACTTCAAAGCCAAACTTGCTACAGACATACCTGATGGTAAGACTATGCATACTAATTTCGATGACCTCTCGGAAAGGTCAAAGATCACAAGAACGCGGGTCCAAATAGCCATATTTTTACAAAAGATGTTTTTTTCTCAAATGCTATTTACAACTTCAAACCCAAAGTTGGTACAGAGATACCTGATGGGAAGACCTATCTACGCATACTAATTTAAATGACCCCTCGAAAAGGTCAAGGGTCACAAGAGGCCGGCAAATGTGTGTAAAATGCCAATTTTGGATAAAAGTGTATGTATTATCAACATTTTTGCATTTTTCAATCAAATTTGGCACAAAGGCAGCTGATGATAAGACCTTCTTATGCATACTAATTTAGTCGACTCATCGCAAAGGTCAAGGGTCATGGGGAGTTGACAGATATATGAAAAATGCTTATATTTTGAGAGAACATGGATTTTGCTGGTGCAGAAGCTATCCCTTTACTTATTGTCACAAAAGTTCACACATATGTAAATCGGTCGTACACGTGAGCCATAATGGCTTTGCCTTTTTTGTTGTAGGATATTTTCGAACGTACTGTGGAAAAGGTGGAATGTGTATGCAAGATTATACAGAAGAGGCTTTGTGGGCATGGGCCATTTCACCTTATTCTTCAAAATGGCTGCGGCTACGCCAGCCCACAAAACGTATAACCGGTAGGAAGCGCCGTGTGTCTGCCGTCTGTGTTTGTGTGTGCCATTCTGCGCCGTCTGTGTTTGTGTGTGCCATTGCCGTGCGGATCAGGCGGGGGGGGGGGGGGGGGGGGGGGGGGGGGGGAATTAAGGGGAGATACTGTATGAGTTCGTAATCAAGCGTTGTACCTCTTCAACTTTTTCAGTAATAATTAATTCATTTTTGCAAGTTTTGGAGCCACCATTTACTCCCACCAAACAGTCAGCCCTGGAAGAGGCTGTGTGGAACAAAACAGTCAGCTCTGGAAGAGCGTGCCTTTCGGATGAGTAACGTGAAACATCAAATTCGTCACAGTGCACACGGTATCGTGAGACCAGCGATGCCATGACGTGAAGCTTATAGTGACGTCATTTTGCTGCTCGTGCTATTGTTCTTCTTCAGAATTCCTGCCGCTACTCCAGCCTACAGAGCGTACTAATGGCGGGAAGGGCTGTGGTAGATCATCGAAAGCCGATGATGTCGTCATTGTGCATGACTTCTGTTTGTGAATGCGGGTGTGGCTGGCCAAGCCAATCCTGGAGCCACACTTGCGAGGGCAATGGGGGCACTGGAACGTAGCTGTGGGGAGAGTCAACGCTGTCTTTCTGCGAGCTCTGGCACGTGTGATCTTTTCGAGCCGATTGTGTTCAAAGAGCGTGCAGGCTTTCCTGGTGGCGGCACGCCAGCCAGATATGGCTTAGAGAGGAGGGAAATGGATCAGAAGGATAAACTTAAAATATGAACAACCCTGAATGTTCCTAAAAGAAAAACGCACGTGAGCTCCAAACAATACCGACGGTAGACTTTGGGATGAAATCTTCATCTTGTTAGCTACTGCGAATGCGATTTTACAAGGACGAGATGCAACAGTCTACGCTAGACTTAATCCATTCAACCCAACGGCCACATTTCCCAAAGGTTAGAGGCGTCGTCTAACAATTGTTTATCTGTTCCTGACATGGCTGGACAATGCAAATTCAAGGGTAGTGCCAGATTAGCTTGCCGCCTGATGGCGTCAAGCTAATCTGGCACTACCCTTGAATGTTCATTGTCCAGACATCACATGCTCTTAGCGCGTTGGGTTAAATGGGTCAATGTCACACATGAACTGGTTAAACACACCACCTCAGCACCTTCATTTTCTTTCCATGCATAACTCTAACGTCTACTAAAAAGAAAATCTCAAGAAAGAAAGAATCGCGCGTAAAAAGAAGACAAGTGCAACACTGTTTATACTGTGTAGTACTTGTCCTTTCTAAGCGTGTTCCTTTCTTTGTAATGTGCACCCTTGGCAGTCACCTGTTTGGTCTGCGTCGCCTAACGTTGATTGTCTCTGCAACATCCGGCTGAGGGGCGAGGACGTCTGAAGATAGCAAGTGTAAACAGCCAGTGAGGACGCCGTCCCACACCTCAGCAAGTCCTCTCAACGCCACAACCAAAACCTTCAGCCTCAAGAAGCACAGATCGAAATGTGTCGTCGTATGAGGATCGTTGCCTCTAACCGACTTCAACTCATTCAAGGCTCCTCGCATCGTATAGCGCTGCGGACACACTACGGCACTTCATCCTATCTCGTTATTGTAAAACAATAGCGAAAATGCTCAGATCTTAATTTGAAATGTACTAACTAAATTGACGTATTCAAGGAGCCCCGACTAAATAGCTATACATTTCCGCAGCTATTGATGCGGGAAGCCTTGAATGACTTCAGAATTCACAAACTCGTGATTGCTTTGACTATACCCCAGCCTGCAAGCCCATGAGTACCGAGGTGGGGGCGACGCGGGCTGTGCGTGGTTTGCCTGTGGCTATCGTCCGCGTTGGCCCCCACCTCGTTACTCATGGGCTTGCAGGCTGGGTATATTCCTCCCCAGAATGTGTAGTTACAACCATTATTTGCCCCGTGTAAGTATTTGCGCATGTCCTGCGGGAGGTCATTGGGAAGCTTGTCTGAGACTTCCAAGAGGTATTGCGTACGTCACAGTGTTTGTCGGAGCCGGTAGGGAGGGGACTTCTGACCGCGGGCGCAGCTGCGAGCGCATCTGCCTCTTCCTGAGAGTGGTTTTGCCCGGTACCATAGTTACACACCGGTGACAGCCCTCCGTCCATAGCAACCCCAGTGAACAAATGCTATTCGGGCGTGTGACAACGGGTCAACGACGCCCGTTCACTGGGGCGATGCAAGGACGTGGTGAGACAGACTGGTTCAAGAGATGCATAGATATTTTTATGAGCTCCTGTGACTGCTGAAATGGAGTCAGTCTTGGGCTATCAGCGTGAGGCATAGTTCAGTTCAGTTCGCTCAAGATGGAATTCTGCGCTGTAAGGTTGTGTTTTCATGCAACTACCGGACAGCGGTGCGGTAAGCGACACGGTAAAAAAGAAAGTAGCTGAGCAGCAGGTGGAAACTCGCTTTGTGCGTTTCTATACGGCGGCGCAACAAGCGGCATCGCGCCCCTTTATTAATTATTTAGAACGTAACGTACTGAAAACCACAATACCTTCACAGCGAAACCGTGGCTGGATCGCGTTTTGATCTGCTCGATCGGGCGATAACATTTTGTCGCGTCGGACCGCTCGCCGGTCGGACCTCAATCGCTGTCGCGTTGCGCATATAAGAATCCTGCTTTATTTCTATGTTATCAATTCGTGTCCCTGTCGCGCCGCTATTTTATGGAAACGCACTAGGGGAAAGGCCTCTACGAGCTCCACCTCATCTCTCGAACGTCTTCCAAGGGTTTCTTTCGAGAAAATGCCAACATTGGTCTGGGCCACGTTTTTTTTTTTTTTTTTCTGTGGTGCTTGACCTGGATAATTTCAGCGCAGGACATGAGACTGGCCGTCCTGGCGACAGTCTCTTATATCTTTTCAAGTTTGTCTGCGCCTCTTCTCCGGAAGCGATCGATCATGTGGTACCTTTAACGTACTAAAATGCTTTCTCGGGTTTCTCTCAAGCAGCAGCGACTCATCCGACTCTATGCCTCTTGAGGGAAGTGGAACGAACGGGTGTGCTGATCATGTGGGACCGCGTGCGTCCACTTCTTCCGGGCCCGACCCTCAGGGCGTTCCGAACCTGACACTATGAGTTTCCAGACTTAGTCGGGCAAATACACTCGTCTGTGTTTGCCCAAGCTATCCATCCAGTTTGTCAGGCTAAATCTCCTCCCATTTTAAAAGGCATAGGTTCTTATGAGCCTTTGCAGATTAGCACGTCTTCGCATTTTGGTTATAACTGTACGGAAATGGTTCGCCGAAATGACGGGTGCTGGTCTGTACTTAATAAGCTTTAAGGAGTTTCAAACTATTCAGTCGTCACACACTACAACAAAATGTGGATCAACAATGTTTGTTCACTGAAGGATGGTACCAGAAGAGTTTAGCGCCTGTAGGTGCCCTGATAGTTTATAGTGGTGTCAGAATAGCTTGGCACGTGTAGGTGCCCTGGTGGTTCAGGAGTGGTGCCAGAATAGTTTGGCACCTGTAGGTGCCCTGATGGTTTAAGAGTGGTGCCAGAATAGTTTGGCGCCTGAAGGTGTCCTAATAGCTCACGAGTGGTGCCAAAATCGCTTGGCGCCTGTAGATGCACTAACGGTTCAAGAGTGGTGCCAGAATAGCGTAAAGCCTGTAGTTGCCCTGATGGATAAAGAGTGGTGCCAGAACAGC
>BTPG01000002.1:259253339-259258339 GCA_036245525.1 Semisulcospira habei | reverse complement strand
CTTGGCGCCTGACGGTGCCAAACTGGCACTGCCCCTGAATTATCATGGTCGAACCATCTTCTGTAATTGGTACACAACCGTTAGGTGACACAATCCAAAATTTGTGAAATGCGGTCTTATGGTTATATGGGTTAAGTGTTCTTCAAACAGAGGTCGGAGGAAAGAGAAACAGCCGCAGTTAACCCCTTTGTACACCAGTAAATTCGCCCCTACCCTGCCATTGGACGCATACATGTAATTGATTCAGCGACCACAAAATCAAGGAAGATGGCCGCAATTTAGTCTCAGCAGGAGACATAGATCCTCCTGATCCCCCGCGAATGCTTGGTCTCATAAGGATCCATGTCTCTGGCAGCGAAGATGTCATGGCTGCGGGTGCCATATGCACAGGGGGTTTAATAATGCGATAACATGACCAACAACAGTATCGACTATTGTCTTAACTCATTCAGCCCGACGGCCGTATTTTCCAAATGTTGGAGGCGTCATCTAATGACTATGCACCAGTTGCAGGGGATGGATCGACCATGATAATTCAAGGGCAGTGCCAGAATAGCTTGGCGCCGACAGGCGCCAAGCTAATCTGGCACTGCCCTTGAATTATCATGGTCGACCCATCTCCTGCTGTAGTGCGTCAGGGCTGAATGGGTTAACTGGGTACTGTGAATATGGATCGCATGTTTTAAGATTTCATTTGTGCCCAAATGAGCAGTTTTCAACAACAATAAAACATATTCGTCGAAACCTTTTTGGGCCTTATATATGGCTCTAAGCATAAAGAAATAAAATCATGGATCATCACACATATACATGCATCATGTACTATTTTAACTCATTCGAAGCGTGCCGCATCCGGATAAGCGGCAAAAATATACCGAGCATCCGGA
The DNA here is from genome assembly GCA_036245525.1 of Semisulcospira habei. NCBI lineage: Eukaryota > Metazoa > Mollusca > Gastropoda > Semisulcospiridae > Semisulcospira > Semisulcospira habei. Next base: position 259,257,452 of record BTPG01000002.1, on the reverse strand, counting down.
AGCGGTACATGTCGAAGGTAATAAGAGTCGGACAGACATTACTTTTGTAAGCTATATAAAAGGGTCCATTCACACGATTCAGACGAAATACGAAGCTAAAGTAGGATAAATAGTCTTGTATTAACTCATCCTCTCCGCGACACACCACAGCAAGATATGGCTTGACCATGATAGTTCAAGGGAGGTGGCAGAATAGCTTGGCGCCTATAGGCGCCAAGCTATTCTGCCACCACCCTTAAACTATCACGGTCGGTCTGTCTCCTGAATTGTAATGCAGTCCTCGGAGGATAACTCCAAAATGTGGGTATTTTGTACCTCGGGCACAATGTTAACTGCTTCACTGCAAGTAGGCGCGGACTGAAATTGTAAATTGAATGTCAAAGAGCGCCAGCCTTCAACGTGGATACAAAATAGTTTTAGCGAGAGGTATAAATCCTCTTGAGCCCACGCAACTGCGGGGGCTCATGAGAATTTATGCCTCTTACAGTTGGGTGGCCGCGTTCACATTTTCTCGGCAGTGGTGAGGTTAAACCGCCACTCCTCGCAAAAGACACACATCCTCAATAGGTCCCGCAGTCTGCAGGGGCACATGAAGATCCGTGCCTCCTGTTGACTATTTATATCTGTGCGCCGTGTCATTGGGCGTTAAAAAAAAAAAGGAAAAATATACAACAGATCAGATTTGGAGTCCACATCACAGACACGTTCGATAAAAAGTAAAAAAAAAGTAGACGCCATAGCATTTTAACACATTTAGCCCCGATGAGATGAGCATGAGATGGATGGACCATGATAATTCAAGGGTAGTGCCAGATTACCTTGGAGCCAAGCTAATCTGGCGCTACGCTTGAAATATCATGGTCAACCCACCTCCTGCATCTGGTACATGGTCGTTGGGTGACTCCTCCAGAATTTGTGAAATGCGGGGTCGTGGGGTTAAATGGGTTAAAGTTACTGTTCTTGTGCAATATGTGTGTTGTTCCAAGATTGTGTACATTACGGATTTAAGTCGGAAGGTTCAAAATCACAGGCCAGCTTATATAAAATACAGTAGAACTTGTTTTGACCGACCAATGTTCTTGTCAGAAAAATGCGGCCCTAAAATACAACGAGGATGCATTCTCAAAAAGAAGTCTTGAAGGGCACACATTGTCACCCGTACCCACGTACGTACGGCGACAGTCAGGGGGTTGAACGCCATGATAATCCCTATTAGCCTCAAGATCCCATTTATCAAACTTTGGAGGTGTTGCCTAACGACTAAGTACGAGTTGCGGGAGATGGCATGACCATGATAATTCAAGGGTAGTGCCAGATTAGCTTGGCGCCTGAAGGCGCCAAGCTAATCTGGCACTACCCTTGAAATATCATCGTCAATCTCCTGCTGTAGGGACATGGGGCTAAATGGGTTAAGTGGTGGCTACAATGGTGGTCTTCAATAACAGGTGATTTTTCACACGGGTAGTCGCTCAGAACAGGTCTATCAGGCCATGGTGCACATGCAATAATACCCAAAAATTAATTTTTCAATGTGAGCAAGAAACAGTTTAAATGCTGAGAATAAAACCCGACAATGACACATCATCAATTGTACATTAGATTCCGCCTGTCAATGAAATCGGTGCTCTCATTTATAACTTAACCCCTTGCGACTGCAGCCACCTGTGCTGTTTACAGTAAATTCTGTTTTCAATTCTGTTTACAGTACCGGTGCCTGCATGCACAAGATTAACACTTTGGCTGTTGCCAGCGTTCTTTGTCGCGATGATTCCTGCAGAAATGATCGCGATTTTAAAAAAAAATAAAGCGCTACCGACAGACAAAATGTTACATTTTATCTTAATCATGTGGGAAAAAAAATGTCGTCGTAAATCACGCGAAAAAATGCATGGCCTGGTCTAGATGTTGCACGAATCGGAGAGAAACTTAACTAATTCGAGGGGCCCCGCATCAATAGCTGTGGATGTGTCGTATATTTCACAGCTCAGTATTGATGCGGGACCTCTTGAACGAGTTAATGCGTTAGACTCCCCTACCTTTGCGCTGGTCTGTGATTTTGAATCTTACTGCATTGAGCTCTAACGTCCTAAATTATAGACCAGAAAAGCACATCATTATAAATTAAAATTCTCAGTTGCAGAACTACAATGAAATCCCTTTTTAACAACGTGCTCTGTAAAATATGTACAAAATATTTATTACCATCACAGACATAAACACCCAGATAATACAACAACATAGCATTGAATAATTCTGTCACTCGGATTTAAAGTATAAATAGCACGGAAGGCGTCAGGATAAAACCTTTGTAAGCGTTGGTATCAATACAGGAAAAGTCAAAACAGTCAATATGTCATTGGTGACCAATTAGGGAGCAGTTAGTTTACGGATGAAAGAAGTGTCGTCTGTTTCCGTGAGAGAAAAAGAAATCTGACGAGCAAAAGAAATGCGACATTCTGGAATCATCGGAAACACTTTATGTCGCATTTACTATGCTCGTCAGTATACTTTCGGAGATTTGTCGGATCGCACTGTACAGTATCACACTGGCAGACTTTTTGACGTCAGCTTTTCAAGTGAGTACGCCAATTGTGTCGTCGAAGATTTAATATATAAAGTATGCGTCCAAAACTACCCTCTTTTTTCTTCTATCTAGCAAACGCACTTGACTAATAAAGCGTTTAGTCATGACAACACCACAACAGGCTATTCTGGCACCACCCTTGAACTATCATGGTCGATCATTCTTTTTAACTTGTATGTGGTCTTCACTTATCAACTGCGTTATTTCGACCTCAGGGTTCACACATGCACCATTAACACATTCCAGTCGTGCTACGTTCGTTCGAATATGCGGCTATGATCCGCGTATTCGAAAGCGGCACGTCTCGAATGAGTTAATTTAAGAGCAGTTTTAACAATAATTTGTGTTTGCCATCAGAAGAGGCACGGTTATCTTTTGCAGGTAAACCGTTTTGACGTTTGCCAAATACTCCAGGAGCGCCATCTGCAAACTTGAAAGCCCTAGATACAGAAATGAGTTCTTAATGATATTGTGTACGACTTCATTCAAAGAATGCCTCCCAAATTATGTCTGGCAGGCATTCTTGAACGAACTCGTCCCGTGCTTTAGCTGCAGGAGCGTAAAAAAAAAATCCCTTCATTGCCAGTGGACGCAGATTGTGTTTTGAAATCATTGTAACTTTAACGGCAAAGATTCCCAGCCGTCAAAGAAAAATAGATGCTGTGTGGTTTCAATTAGAGGTATAGATCCTCATGAGCCCCCGCAGTTGCGGGGGCTCATGAGGATCTATGCCTCTTGCAGCTGGGTGGCGTTCAATTGTTCTCGGCAGTGAAGGGGCTTTACAGCTCAACGGAAGTACCTATGTCGCACGCGTCCGAGACTTCGTAGTCGCCACGCTAATCAGGCGTATCCCTTGAACTATAGTTGACAACAGACGATATCCAGAAATCAGAAGTAGGACAAAATAGCAAGTATTTCGACTGACGAAAACGGCGACGTAAAAGCCCGGACAAACATGCGATATTGCATGTTTGTCCGGGCTTTTAACCCACTGTTTTCGTCGAAACTCGTACAATTTTTTATCTATTTCTGATTTCCGAGCAACGCGTATTCAACCGCTGCAGTCTGTCATTGCCGTATGAAATGATTCGAGAATGCAGTGTTCCAGTCTGACACATTCCTGATGAACCTCGCAGCCAGTTAAAGGTTCTTGTTCCGAAAACGGCCTAAACTGGCTTCAGCACAGCCGTACATAGGTCAGCTATGGCTGGCATCGGACCATGGGTCTTTCGCTCACGATATCATCGGTGCATGGCTTTGCGTACAACGCAAACAAACAAAAAAAAAAAAAAAAAAAAGGAGAGAGGGATGTGTTTAAGGTAATGCCTTGATGTCATCAAGTTGTCGGAGGAAAGATCGACCGCTATATTTAAGGAAAGTGTTTGTCCACTATAAAATATGATCGATCCATCTCCCGCTTTAGTTCACTGTCGAGGACTGATCATCAAAGGAGCCGATCTTGCTCCTCGGATCAGGCTAGACCGTAGTCGTTTAATCCGTTGGCTGTCGGTGGCGCTTTTAGTCGAGGT
>BTPG01000002.1:259245839-259248339 GCA_036245525.1 Semisulcospira habei | reverse complement strand
CAAAAGAAAATTCGAGTCTCCTTGTGCACTAGCGCCGGGAATGTGAGGGTTCCAAGATCTGAAGTAGCGGACAAGACGCGGCACCAGTAAACAAAATTGCGTCATGGGTTATTGGGTCACTGGCAGGACACAGAGGACAGCGCGATGCGCCCAAAAACAGTCATCTTTCAAATTAATTAAATAAAGTGGTGAGATCGGAAAGGAAAAGGGGGAGAGAGGAGTGAGGGGAAAAGGGGTGGTGGGCTGATAGAAAGAGAGTCATAGGGATCGAGGGACAGAAGTCTTGATAGGGAATTCCATGAAACCCGTTGCGGAAGCTTTGGCATTGTAATTCCTAGAGGGCGTATGTGGAATGGCGAAACTTTTTACCGACGCTTTCAGCCGACTTCCACAAGCGTTGCTGCATAACTGAGCTAGCGCATAAACTATACATGTCACAAAGGAACACATTTTTTACACCACCACCCCCGCCCCGCCCCCCGCCACCCCCCACCCCCAGCCCACTCCCCCCCCACCCCCCACCCACCCCACAACCCTCACCCCCAGTCTTCGCTGTGGCCTACTGGAAAGCTGAACGAACATTTATATATCTAAAATAGGCAGTTCTCATATCAGGCAATTATCTATTATATCAGTTTAGCACTGACGCACTACAGCAGTTTATGGATCGACCATGATGATTCAAAGGTAGTACCAGATTAGCTTGGCGCCTGATGGCGCCAAACTAATCTGGCGCTACCCTTGAATTATCATGTCGATCCATCTCCTGCAACTGGTACAAAGTTGTTATGTGACACCAACAAAAATCCCCAAATTGGGAAATGCGGCCTTGGTGATACATGTGATTAAAAGCGATCTGCAAGATACAAGATGCAAGACACAAGATACATTTATTGACCATATTGACAATGCCAATCATCAGGACGTGAAAGAAAACTGCTACACTTTTTCCTACGAACAAAAGGTCCTCAGGCCGACGTCAGTCTTAGCTGGCACGCGAACAGCCCGACGTGCGCGGGCCAGCTAAAGCTGATGTTGGTCCGAGGACCTTTTGTTAAATTCCTGACTTACTGAAGACAATTACACAATACGTTCACTTTTCTGAGACCACACCTTGCTAACCATGGCCGGCGTGGGTCGAGGACAGTTTGCCCTACGCCCTAAGCTACAAACACGCCCACTGTGGATTTAAATGACCATACCTGAGTGTTGGTAAGGATCTTGGAGAAGACCTCCAAAGGAAACACGGGCGGCGTGGGTTGGTAGATGACCAGCAAAACCTGAAGGCCGAACAGGGGGATGAGGATCCCCACAGCCTTCATGGCTCGTCTGAAATTTATATATAATATATATATATATATATATATATATATATATATATATATATATATATATATATATATATATATATATATATATATATATATATATATATATATATATAATATATATATTAAACTGTTTTTAATGCAGCAATGAAATATGGTACTGTGGTGCAGTTTGCATTTAACTCATTATACAACATTTTTGTGAAATGATGCAAGACCACCAACACCCACCCCCCTCTCCACCCCCTCCCCCACCCCCTTCTCTCTTCCTGCCACTGGTCATAGATAGTGTTTCTGAAATCTTTGTTAAGCCATTCAGCCCTGACGCACTACAGCAGGAGATGGGTCGACCATGATAATTCAACGGTAGTGTCAGATTAGCTTGGCGCCTGTCGGCGCAAATCTGACACTGCCCTTGAATTATCATGGTCGAGCCATCTCCTGCAACTGGTGCATTGTCATTAGATGATTTGGGGAAATACGGCCGTCGGGCTGAATGAGTTAAGGTGAATGCACTTAGGCGCACTGTGATTTCAAATTCATTTTGTCGACACAAAAATACGAATGTAAAATTACGTTCTCTAATGGTAACATCGAGTGTCCGGAGAGCTTGGGAGGGGTAGGCATTGTGTCTATTAAAAGGCTGGGACCTTTGGGATCTTTAAAAAAAAAAGTCATTTCTAAAGCGTTTTCGTGGATTTGAAATTACAGTGCGTTTCAGTGTTTCCACCTGAACTCAACGCTTGAGAACCTCATCTTTCCAAGGAACGTGAACGCAAAGTGGGGTCAGCAAGAGGTATAGATCCACATGAGCCCGCGCAACTGCCTCTTTCATTGGGCTCTGCTGTTTGAGTTCCGGCTGTCAAGGGGCTGACCCCTTCACCGTAAGAAAGCGCAGATTGTGTTTTTAAAAATCATTGTATAGTCAACGTTAAAGAAATCCCCGCGCGGCTCATGAGGATCTATCCCTCTTGCAGTTGGGCGATGTGCATTTTGTCTCGGGAGTGACTGGGTTATAATCGAAAGACATGGCCTACCTGTAGCTGCTGGGTTCGTTGGGGTGAGACTGGAGCTGGTTCAGCATCACCCATAATATTTTGCCCAAGAAAAACACGTTCCCCTGTGGAGAACAGAAAACAAATATTTTAACCCTGCAGGAATCATCGCGACTA
>BTPG01000002.1:259117848-259245819 GCA_036245525.1 Semisulcospira habei | reverse complement strand
AAACCGCTACCGTCACCCAAAGGTTTGACAGTTCCGTCAAAGTTTATACATATGTATAATTTGACCAAGCCTGCGACGCCCACATCCTTTTCAAGCACGATTGCTGGCAAGCGGTAGAAAAGAAAAGAAATGAAAAAGTCGGACAATGGAGAAAATGAACAAAAGCCAACATCGATTGAAAGATTCACTAAGAGTAAAACTGCAGCTGTGTCTCCTGTACACCACAGCTGTGCTACTCCTACACATACGCACACGCACACATACGTGTGTGTGTGTGTTTGTGTGTGCGTGCGTGCGTGCGTGTGAGTGTGTGTGTGTGTGTGTCTGTGTGTGTGTCTGTGTGTGTGTGTGTGTGTGTGTGTGTGTGTGTGTGTGTGTGTGTGTGTGTGTGTGTGTGTGTGTGTGCTCTATGGCAGACTTTGGTTGCTAAAATGCGCCGATACAATGGGTCATATGTCAGTAGGGACACGTACCAGAGGTTTTCCACTACCTTTTGAGCGTACATACAGACAGACACACACACCTGTGCGCGCGTGCGTGTGTGTGTCAGTGTGCGCGTGCGTGCGTGGTGCGTGGTGCGTGGTGCGTGCGTGCGAGAAAGTGTAGGTGGCTCACCTTATATCCAGATCATCCGTGGTCGACCTTATGATGACGTAGATGAGGGTAGGAACCAACGGAGCCGCTGAAAATAGACAAAAATCGTGACCTCAACACAATACATAGTCTCCAGTCTTTTCTTCACTGCCTCAACCTTTATTTTTCAATTATATGTCCCAACGAAGAAAAAAACAGGCATAGAAAAGACAATTACGACACAATTTATCAGATTTATTCTGTCTTTCAGCAAAACAATTACAACACTATATATTAAATCTATTTGGAAAATACCCGCAATATTAACAAAGTGTGTTATAACTGTTTTTTCTAAGCGTGTTTCTTTCTCCGTTGGGTGCTTTTTAAAAAAATTATTGTAACTGTCTTTTCTAAGCGTGTTTCATTTTTGGTTGGGATCGTCTTTGCATTCTGCATGCTTGGCAGTCACCTTTTATCGGTCTGGATTATTTGTTGTTGCAATTGCAAGACTACGTGTTTTAGCTTCCGTGATTGTCTTTGTGTTTGCAGCTGCCTCTTGTTTAACTCATTCGCCGCCAGCCGCATCCGGATGCGCGGCATAAGCAACGCATCCGGATGCGGCTGGCCGCGAATGAGTTAACCCATTACATCCTGAGGTTGATTCTAAAACTTTGCTTATTGTCCTAACATTACGGGTTAGGAGATTGATCAACCGTTTTAGTTCAAGGGTGGTGCCAGAATAGCTTGACACCTGAGGCGCCAAGCTTCTGTGGCACCATCCTTAAACTATCAGTCAACATTGGTTTCAAACAGTGTACCGGGATGAAAAGGGTTAACTAAGAAGGAAGGAAACGAAACAGAACATAATATTCAGCACGCATTCAATTTACTGAAGAGCATTTATGTTTTCTTTCTGAAAGAAACAAATGCAGACGCAATAACCCCTTCACTGCCGAGAAAAAAGTGAACCAACCTATCTGCAAGAGACATAGATCCTCATGAGCCCCCGCAGTGGCGAGGGGGGGGGGCTCATGAGGATTTATGTCTCTTGTTAGTCCTGTGTTTTTTATGCCTATTTTTTGTCCCATTTACATCTGTTTCTTCACGCGAAAGTCGGTCAACCTGCAGTGAGATTCGCTATCACTGGCAGCGAGGCGGTTAAACAATAAACCACTGGTTTAAGGGAAGAGAGTTCCCCCCCCCCCTCACCCAGCAACATCTTTATCTTCAAGAGCCAATAAATTACTTCAGTATAATAATCGTTTGCGAAGAAAGAAGCCGGGTCGACTACGTTTGCAGTCAAGGGTAGTGCCTGAAGCGCCAAGCTAATCAGGCATTATCCTTGAGCTGTTAGAACTGATCAATCTCCTGCAGTTGCGCTGGACGTGAAAAGAATTGTCCTACAGCGAACGGAAACATAAAAAAAATTCCAGCGGCGACGGGGAAGGATGCACTCGCTGTGCGATCACGTGGTCAAATGCATACGAATGAGCCTCTGCGTAATTTGATTTGACGCACGTGAGCCTCGTGCGCTGATAAGGTCACCATGTTCTCAAAAACGAAACGCAGTCGGAACTTAAATACTGCACGACGTAATAGAACTGATGTGTGTGCAGACACGCCAAACGAACAGTTAGTTAGTTATTTGGGTATAACGCCGAACAGGCCAAAATGAGCGAACAAGGAAGGAAAGGAATCACAGGTGATGCTATAAGATGCTGTTTTCTCACTAAAAATTTCTTAACCGCTTCCCAGCCACTCTACATAGACTGTACGTGTATATTTGTTTCTGCAATCTTGGGTCATTCAACTGCCAAACGCCAACACCGCCCAAGAAGCACGGATACATAATGGTCTCAGCAAGAGGCATAGATCGTCGTCATGAGCCCCCGCAGTCGCGGGGGTGCATGAGAATCTATGTAGTCTCTTGCAAGTGGATCATCAAGTGTTCACTTGTTCCCTCGGCAGGGAAGGGGTTCATACAGTGTACAGTTGCACGATTTCAGTCACAGCATTCGGAATACTACTTGTGCATACACATTTAACTCATTTAGTCCTGACGATATATAGATCGATCGTGATAGTTCAAGGGCGGTGCTAGAACAGTTTGGCATCCATAGGCGCCAAGCTATTCTGGTGCCTCCCTTGAACTATCTTGGTCGATGTGTCTTCTGAAGTGAAACAATCCTCAAGGACAACTCCAAAATTTGGGGATTTTGACCTTGGGCCACAATGGGTTAAGTTTCCGGGGAATGTTTTCTCTGGAAAATGGTATGCCGGTCGTCAATGTTGAACTCATTCGAAACGTGCCCCATCCGGATACGCGGCTTTCAAGCCGCGTATCCGGATGCGGCACGTCTCGAATGAGTTAAACTATGACTATAGTCAGCTACAGTTTCCACATTGAACGTGAAGGTGGAACAGTTTTACTACAAATGCATATTTCAATGAGGAAACATTTCGTGAGAAAAGAAAATAACACAAACTTCTGCAAAATGAGCGCCAACGGAAGCAACTGGTCTGCAAAGCAAAATGAGTCAACATCTGTGACGGCCCACCCAGCTAGCGCTACCCATAGATAGTACTGACTTAGCACCCCATTCCAACTTCTTCCCCAAAGAGAAGTGATTCTTTCAAAAAACTAATGCAAGCAAATCCATGGTTAACGAAAACAGGACCTAATCCCTTCACTGCTAGTAGACGCACATTATGTTTTTGTTTTTTTTAATTATTGTAAATTCAACGCCAGAGATCTGCAGCCTTCAAGTGGTTTCAACAAGAGGCATAGATCTATACCTCTTGCAGCTGGGTGTTGTTGAATTTTTAAACGCCCCTCTAATAATGCCTGTTAGTAACTGGACGTGTTGGGATCGGATTCGCCGCGGTCTCAACTGATGCCCTCTGCTTACAACAAACTTGTTTAAAGACCCTACAACGCCGTCGGCGGCAAATATTCACGCCTTTATGGGGTCAGACTTGTTGCTTCCTGAGCATTAAGTTCACTTTATATCCTCAGCACTGCTGCCCGACCACGGCGGAGGCGTTTTTACTCGCGCGAGAGTCCGGTGTAACGCTTCAGAGTGACCCCTACATGGTGCGGACCTGGCCGCGTCGATTTTGCGCAGAAGTTTTGTGTAATAGAAGATCCGAAACCTTAGTGCACACAGAGGTTTGACTCTGGAACCAAAGCGTATTCAGTCAGTGGCCGGGGAGCTGGGCCACGATACTGAACCAATAAAAATGGCCGCTTAGCTCTCCCGAAGGCAAACTGAAGCATGATATACCCATACACAATGCAAGTCAGCCTGTCACAGAACACCTGCCACCAAAAACCCAAGGGGTGTCATAAGGAAGGCAACCTGTTTGTATCCCCGGACAATTTTAATGTACCCAGGGAGGCCATCACTGCCACTGGTGTATGATAGTTATACCAATAAGCACTGAGGATAAAAGTATCAAATTTTGGAAATATCCCCTGAGGTCTACATTAAAGCCAGTGACTGCCCAACCATGACATTTCAAGAGTGGTGTCGGAATAGCTTGGCGCCTAAAGGCGCCAAGCTATTCTGATACTACCTTGAAATATCATGGACCGTCCACATTCCGTCTTAGTGTGTCAGGTCTTTATGAGTTAACATTTCAATGTCACACGTCACAGGACTATGACGCGAAAACGACTTTCACGCCAGATAAAACTGGAGTCATTTTCGCGTACGCCAAAGTGACCACGGGTCTATCTGGCGTGGGAATGGATTTTACTCGCATGAGAACCCAGGCCCGTAAAGCAGCCTGTCCAATTCAAGTGGTAATAAGTTCAATTACCATTTATGAAACATGAAAACGGCATTTCCAACGACTAAATTAATAACATTTTCAAATTCGGTTCTACAGCAAAAAGGATCTGCAAGAGGCACAGATCCTCAACAGACCCCGCAACTGCGGGGTCTGTTGAAAATCTATTCCTCTTGCTGGTCTTCTTTGCATCTGTGCTCCTCAAAAAAAAAGTCATCGGGTGTTGGATAACAGACTGGAACACTACTGGAATAAGGCTCTCTGTCATCCGGCCGTGAGAACAGAATTGAAGAATATCGACGTGATTTTGGACCTTCTGTACCCAAGCCGTAAAGTACAAACTCTCTGACCAGCACACATATTTTATTTTTGTCACGGAATCTCATTTTAAAAAACTTAATGGAAATCACCGGACGCTTTCTGAATTCCGTATTTTTAAGTTTATTGAAACTTGTTGTGTTATTTGCATTTAACCCATTTACTGCCAGTGGACGCATATGGTGTTTGTGAAATCATATTAAAATCCACAGCCGTCAAAAGGAACATGGATATAAAGTGGTTTCAGAAAGAGGCATAGATCTTCACGAGCCCACGCAGTTGCGGGGGCTCGTGAGGATCTATGTCTCTTGCAGTTAGTGTGTTCAATATTTCTAGGCAGTGAAGGGGTTAGGTCTGCTGAATATTGGCGAATCAGCTCCTAAAACTGTAATATATTGGGAAAGTGCTGAAATTCTCCTGTTGACGACAGACAATTTTTTTTCTTTGTGGCCTATTCACCAGAACGACACGGAAATGCATCCAACAGGAGAAAGTTTGCGCGATCAAACCATTTTTAGGGCAACTCATGTTCCTTCAAGAACTGCTAATGGACAGACGTTTAACGATTTGTAGATGCTGGAAAGAAATGTCATCTGAGGCTTAGGAATCTGCAGATTACTATTTTTTAGATGGGGATTCAGTTTTATTGTTTGGCGGAAACAACGGAAAACCCCGACAAAAAAACGACATTCAACGATTTTCCTCGTGGGAATTACAAATCTTTTATTACCTTTTTCTTCTTTCGGTGGTGTTGGTGGACATTGCTGTTAGAATAAGAGGTTTATGACTCATAAACGCTCGAGTGCCGCCACGCAACAAGCAACGCCAGTATGCAAGAGGCATAGATCTTCATGGGGCCCCGCAAATGCGGGGCCGCGTGAAGATCTATGCCTCTTGCTAGCTTCATTTGTATCCGCGTGCCTAGGGCAGACTTGCTTATCTGGCAGTAAAATTGTAATGGTTTCAAAGACACAGGTTCTAGCGGTAGGCAGGAAAGATTATACGCGCCCCACGCTGATACATTTGTATTTGCTTCCTTACTAAGCAGTCACACTTCCGACCATCATTTAAAAAAAAAAAAGTTTCTTTCTTTCTTTTCTTTCTTTCTCCCTCCTTAGGACACAACATTATTTACCATACTACATCAATGACATAGAAAATCCCTTTATTTTAACGACTTTCTGCAATTTCCTCAGCCGCGACCTTTTTTGTCAACTTTCGCGTAGCGCCGCATCCTGAATCTGTACTAAACTGACATTTCCTTCTAAATCCTGTGGCGACGTCTCGGCTTTTCGGTCTATTTTCTGCCTGGGGATTTCAGCAAATTACACACTCACCCTGGATAGATTCGAAAGGGAAGCCTAATGACGAAGAGCGAAAGAGCGGCGGAATTGCTCGTTTGAGAGACAGCCTGTTATTGTGTCAGGAAATCACGCCGCAGATGCAGGTAATGTGTTCTAGGAGTGTGAGGGGAGGGGGAGGGGGAGGGAGAGGAGGGCTCTGACCACCAGAAACCCACTAAGCGAAGGTCCTGGATAGATTTTCCCAGTAGGACCTTTTGCCTACTGGAAAGCTAGTTCGTAAGCTAAACGTCCTTACTACAAGATGCCGGTTGTTTTTTTTGTTTTTTTGGGTTGTTGTTTTTTTTTTTAAACAGCGGTAATGTGCGCATTACAAATGAACATCTGGATTGTGCTGGATTGAACCACGGTATTTAAGAGAATGAGAAGGACAACTTCGTATGAATAGGTCCAGAGATATACTCATGAGTCCTCGCGACCTGCTGGGGCTTATGCAGATCTGCGCTCCTTACGTGTCAGTGACGTTCGCTCTGAAAGCGTTGACATTACTCTGTTCTGAATAATTGTTAAGTAAACGCCGCAAGAACCAGGACGGAGAACTGGCGCCACAAGAAGACATTTGCACAAAACGTTAACAAGAGGCCGCTGAATACATAGATCCTCATGAACCTCTACAGCAACATTGTGAGAGACAAGGCAGAGTTAACACGATTGTGAAAGACAAAGTAGATTAACCCTTTGGCTGTCGTTAGCGGTTTTTGTCGCAATGATTCCTGCAGGATTCCTGCAGGAATCATCACGACAAAAACCGCTAACGACAGCCAAAGGGTTCAGATCTCTCCAAGTGGGACAGATCCTCATGAACCCCCGTATCCTGGAGCGTGCCATGGCGCTCTGTGTTTCTAGTCGTGCATTGAGGACGTGTTTAATCTACTTTGTCTATCGCGGTCCTCGCAATGATTGCGTTAACATCAGAAGCATCCCCAAGGAGGACGCAATACTGCGAGGGGGTAGATGGGGGGGGGGGGGTGGCGCGGGGGGGTAGGGGGGGATGAGAATCTATGCCTCTTGCAGACGGATTTAGCTTGAAGACTAAGAGGTCAGTCCGCAGTCTTCACACTGATTGCGTTAACATCAGAATTTCCCCGAAGAGGACACAATGATGAAAAAAATACCAGCAAGAGGCATATATCTTCATGAACCCCCGCATCCTGCGGGGATTCATGAGGATCTATGCCTCTTGTAGATAGAGTAAGACTGTGTAAGAGGTCAATCTGCATGCGGAAGAGACGTGGGAGGGTTGTCCAATTTTCTTATAGAAATACACTTTGCGGTCTGTCCCTGACACACGCACAAGCGGACGTGCGCGATGTTGTTAATGTAACACGCTGGAGGCCACGGTGTGAAAAATCAGGAGCGATTGAGAGTTCCCCCCCCCCCCCCCCTTCCCACCCCGCCTCGAAACCGCCTCTCCTTTTGTAGTGGGTGTGCAGCGGAGAGACAAAGAGCGAACTATTCTTGCCATTGGGGAGTCTTCCTCAATGGTCTTCAGTATGGTTCCAAGTCAGTCTGTCATATCCTTGGCGGGCTTTTTTTGGCCACCGATTTTAGACAGATCTGCATAATGAAGGCAAAAGACAGAAGTCCATTTTGTGAAAAGCAAGGTTTTCATTGTAATACAATGAGAATCTCGCATTTCACAAAACATTTTAATGAGCTTATGTCTCTTATGTCTCGTGCAGCCGTCTTTTGCCTCCACAGGGCAGAACAACAATTGAGTAGTGCAATAAGGCAACAATTGTATGCAATATTGGGCAAGTATCAAGTGATCAAGTATCTATAATCTTGCGTTTGCTGCCTGAACTGATAGATGTTCACGTACGTCTACAAGACGGGTGTGTAATATATTCTTCATAGATAAATAGCAATAATTATTGAATGTGACTTCATAGTTAAATATCAATAATTATTGAATGTGACTCTTTGAACCTTCATTGTCAGTTCATAATCTTTATCTAGCACAGAGGTTTGTAGACGCCATCTGTAACTCAGCAGTCATTATATTACTAGATATGAAAGTGTTTAGTTCATTCTGCCCGCGACACACCGCAGCAAGATATGGCTCGCCCATGATAGTTCAAGGGTGATGGCAGAATAGCTTGGCGTCTATAGGCGCCAGGCTATTCTGCCGCCACCCTTGAACTATCATGGTCGATCTGTCTCCTGAATTGTAATGCAGTCCTCAGAGGATAACTCCAAAATGTGGGCATTTCGCACCTCAAGCACCATGAGTTAGGAGTCGGTGCACATTGTTTGACAGATTGTAGTTTCGTACAACACAATTATCCAGACAAAAACAACTGTATGTCACGCGTTAGACAAAATTAACTCAACAGAAATCATGAAAGTTCATTTTTGTGAAAAGCGAGATAACAATGAAAATCTCACTTTCACAAAAAAATGACTTGCTGCTGTTTTGCCAAATTAGTGTATCCTATGTGTGTTTGCTGCTTCTGGCTGTTGTCTTTGTGCGTTGATAATAATATACTGTCGAGCAAAAGAAATGCGACATTTGAGAATCAGTGTTTTCTATTATTCAAAAAATGTCGCATTTCTTTTGTCTTCAGTGTACTTACTGAATCCACCAACGTAGAATCCGACGAGGGACCGAGGCACAGCGAAGGCGTGGACCATGAGGCGGTAGAGGTGGAAGCCCTCCAGCCACATCCACAGGAAGTTGGTCGTCCACGAATACCGGGTCAGGGCGTGAAGGATCCGGCATCCAACCTGCGGTACAACAGACGTGATACTGAGGTAATCCATTATGGTACCCCTTTCACTGCCGAGAAATTTTAACACAACCCATCTGCAAGAGGTGTGCATGAGGTACACAGTGGTTTTAGCAAGAGGCATTGATCCTCATGAGCCCCCGCAACTGCGGGGGCTCATGAGGATCAATGCCTCTTGTTGAAACCCTTTCTTATCCACGTTCCTTTAACGGCAGGGGATCTTTGACGATGCATTTTTTCAGAAACGCCTCCTACGTCCACTGGCAGTGAAGGGGTTAATGTGACCTGAACAATGGCGGTTTTTTATCCATAGTAAACCAAGCCAATATTGGTAAAATGTCGAAAGAAACTCTGAGAAGACTTCTTATAGGTGGGGTGATGCGCGTATGGGCTCTGTCCGAGCGCAGAGATCCCATCTTGATTGAATTGAACTGAACTATTGATTGCTAACATTTGTCGAAACAACAGAGTTTCAGAGTTGTCTTGCCTCAACTAACTGAAATGTAACTCCAACGGCACTGGTGAGAACTTGAAACTGCCACAATCT
Organism: Semisulcospira habei; assembly: GCA_036245525.1. Taxonomy (NCBI): domain Eukaryota; kingdom Metazoa; phylum Mollusca; class Gastropoda; family Semisulcospiridae; genus Semisulcospira; species Semisulcospira habei. The sequence continues at coordinate 259,236,499 of BTPG01000002.1, read as the reverse complement.
AGATAGTGTTTTGTCTTGCAATGAAATGTTCATTATTTTTTGCAATAACTTTATTCAGGATCTGAAACTCTTCAAAAATGTTTCGATGATTTCCCACAGCTTTTGCAGGTAATACGAAGCTGTTGAACTTTAAATCGTACGGCACGCAGGCTACATATATTGTAGTTCGTGACAGTCTTGAGCGAGATCATACGTCGATATAACTCGTGGAATATTGAAGCCAAAGTGGCACAATCAGAAGAATTCCTGAAGGTGAACGTGAGATCTGTCAGTACGCTATACTTTTCTCACACAACTGCCGTCTTTTGATTGTATTGGTGGGAAATAAGTTAGCTTAGTTAAATCTAGTATATCGAACAAGCCTCAATGACAGTAAAGAAAATCTATGTCCCAGAAGTGTTGAATCGGAATTGGACATGTTTATATAATTGCAAGAGGCATAGATTCTCATGAGCAGAGTGTGTGGGTCTGGTTAATAGACTTGGTCGACACATTGATATTAAATTAGTGGCAGCGACTTCTCGTATAGACCGACGTCAGATTTTCGTTAAACCTAACAGCGTGTGGTTCACACTGCTGGCCCGTGAAGGCAAAAGGCATCAAGTCCATTTTTATGAAAAGCGAGATTTTCATTGTATTAAAAAGAAAATCTCGCTTTTCACAAAAATAGACTAACTCTCTTTTACCTTCCTAGGTCAGAGAGCCTCCTCTTACTTCATTCATTTCTTTCTTCCTTATTTTCTTTGTTTGTATCCTTAGTTGTACGGTTTACGACCTCGCTCAAATAAATGAACATTTTTATTTTTTCCTTTTTTTCCGGTTTCAAAACCACTTTAACTCATTTTCTGACCGCGACACACCACAGCAAGATGTGGCTCGACCATGAAAGTTCAAGGGTGGTGGCAGAATAGCTTGGCGCCTATAGGTTACCACCCTTGAACTATCATGGTCGATCTGTCTTCTGAATTGTAATGCAGTCCTCAGAGGATAACTCCAAACTGTGGTAATTTCGTACCTCGGGGACAATGAGTTAAATCACAGTTTCAAATTCAGCGAAGGGGCTGGCGTCGCTGAGTGAATGAGACCAATGAAGGATGAACGGAAACGGAAACGCATTTCACTTCCAGATGAAAAATGCACAACCGTCTGCTAAAACGCTATACGCAAAAGGACTGCGATGGATCGACGATGAAAGTTGTGTGTTGGTGTCTGATGAACTTGACAACCTTCCTGCTGTCATACTAAAAAGACGCAATCTTAATAAGCCCTATAAGCCCACTATACCACGAGTGAAATCTGACCATGGTAGATCTGACTATGATCATAGTGGTTTAAGGGTAATGCCAGATCAGCTTGGCGTCTACAGGTGACAAGCTGTTCTCGCACCATCCTTAAACCATCAAGGTCAGACCTATCGCCTGAACTGAACAACTTAATTTTTTTTTAAATTTCATCCTCAGAAGTTAATGGGTTATTAAACTTGGTAGACACGCATTTGGCTTTGGGAGTGAAGAAATAAACCATAGAAATAATAACTGACGGACAGACCACCATCCAGATAATAACAACGCGAGGGTATTAACCCCTTCGCTGCCGAGAAAACGTGAACACAATCCAGCTGCAAGAGACATAGATCCTCATGAGCCCCCGCTTAAGCGGGGGCTCATGAGGATCTATGCCTCTTGCTGAGACCAACTTATATCCACGCTCCTTGGACGGTTTTAGCTCTTGGTCGTTGAATGAACAAAGGTTTCAGGTACAGAATCTGCGTACAGTTGCAGAGTTAATTCATTTCAGCAGATTCATAGACTCTCTATGGGTCAAGTATTAACGCCTTGTGCAAGCAACATACGATAGTGTTTACTGTATGCACGAAAGGGTTAACCACTGACTTGACTGGTACTGACGATACCGCCCGGGGCTAGGTTGCATGGATGAACGCAGTCCTGCGCCAGCCACTAAGCAAGGTGCTCCGCTGTAGCGGAGCACCTTGCTTAGTGGCTGGCGCAGGACTAACCTCGCTCGTGCAACTGGCCACAGGGGCTCAGTCAGTCTTTGAAAGCGTTAGTCTAGCGATTCCCTGATGGCTTTGCGGGTTTCTTTCCATGACGATAACACTGCGTAGCTGCCTCTGGCGAATGCAAATTAAGGTCCCTAATCAGTCACTTTGCATACAGTCCACCTTGATAGAACGGACGGTGACTATTGGCGGAAAATTAATGTTAATTACTAGACCATTGGCGGAAAATTAATGTTAATTTCTGTGTCTGCTATGTCTTCCAGGATAGAGCACGGTTCGCTTGAAACAGAAGTGAATAAATCGGAGGGCGCAAGGCTAATTTGACCAGCTACTCCCCTCCCTCCCCCTAAAGTGACCCCTAGGTCATTCTAACGTGTTATATCAATACAGACAATAACAACAAGATCAAAAAGAAGAAGAACAACAACAAAACACACGTGATTCCGTTACTGCCGAGAAAAAGTAAAATGAACTAACTGCAAGAGACAGATCTTCATGAGCACCCTGCAGTTGCGGGGGCTCATGAAGATCTATACCTCTCTTTGACCCCACGTGTTTGTATCCAGGTTCCTCGGACGGCTGGGGCTCCTTGGTATTGAATTAACCCCTTCACTGTCGAGGCAAGGCGAACGCTACCCAATCCAGACCAAAAAGGTGACTGCCAAGCGTGTAAAATGCAAAGAAGTGCCCAACGGAGAAGGAAACACGCTTAGAAAAGACGGGTACAACACAATTTATTAATATTTCGGGTAAATACCCTTTGTCAAAATAGACAACCAAACAAACAGAGAGATTAGCCGCTACTTATCTTCATTCGCAGAAGGAATGTGGCCTACCCAGCTGCAAGAGACAAACGCTACCCAGCTGCAAGAGACAAACACCCTCATGAGCCCCCGCTATCGCGGGGGCTCATGAGGGTGTATGTCTCTTGTCACTGCCGAGTTCTTTCTCGTCTGCAGTGGTTCCAGACACAAAAACGTCATGATCACTGGCAGCAAAGGGTCATAACACAGTCTGCGCCCACGTGCAGTGACGGGGTTAAAATAAATGGAGACTGTTGACCCAGCACAACTGAAAACAACAACAACCAACAACAACAACGAAATAAAATAAAATAAAGGGTTGAAATAGACCTTGATGACGATCCATGTTTGTGGGCACCCGAACTCTCGACCCTTTATTTTCCGGGGAATATTGGCCACAGACACTCACCGAGTTCTGATGCAGCACCGTATCTTCCATCTCGTTGTTTCGCCGATCGTTGACCACGATGACCTCCCATAGTATCATCAGAGCGTTGGTCAGGATGAAGGAGCTGAAGAGACACACGTGCAGCCTGATACGATGCTGGTTACGAAGCGACCTATGAAAAACAAATACAGTCATAAAAGGTACTCCGCAATAGAAAAACGTCTTCGGGCTCACGACGGCCGCAGTGGCCCCAGGCACAGCCGTGCGCGGGCCCACTGCGGCCGTAGAGGGCCCGAGGTCCTTTTCTTACTAGGCTATCACTGGTACTTTACTTACTTACTTACGTCTGTCACCCCTACCCGGGTATAGGCCGTCGACGAGAGACCTCCAGCAACTCCTGTTCTGTGCTTCTCCTTCGATTCTACTCCAGGTGGTTCCCAGTCTCTTGATGTCTGCTTGGAGGTCTCGACGCCAGGAGTTTCTCGGCCTACCTCTTTTCCTCTTTCCCTGGGGGTTCCATGACAATGCCTGCCTAGTGATACTGGAAGCTGGCTTTCTCATACTGTGACCGATCCATCCCCATCTTCTTCGCCCAATTTCATTCTCTGCTGTTATCTGCTCTGTTCTCTCCCAGAGTCTGACGTTGCTGATCTTCTCTGGCCAGTGGATTTTCAAAATTCTTCTAAGGCAACTGTTCATGAAGGTCTGTACTCTGTTGACTGTGGTTTTTGTCAATCTCCAAGTCTCTGCTCCATATAAGAGAACTGCTTTTACATTGGAGTTGAAAATCCGGACTTTGGTGTGTTGTGACAGCTCTCTGGCGCTCCACACTTTTTTCAACTGGAGAAAGGCTGCTCTGGCTTTACCGATTCGTGCTCTGACATCTGCATCAGTGCCGCCTTTTTTGTCTATGATGCTCCCGAGATAGCTGAAGGACTCCACCTCCTCCAACGGGGTGCCAGCAAGCAAGACTGGTTCTTCCCTGGTTGCGTTCTTCCTCATTGTCTTTGTTTTCTGTTTGTGAATGGTGAGGCCCACTTGGGACGAGATGTCAGCAAGCCTCGTGGTCTTGTCCTGCATTTGTTGATGAGTGTGGGACAGTAATGCCAAGTCGTCTGCAAAATCGAGGTCGTCAAGCTGTGTCCACAGTGTCCACTGTATTCCACTTCGTCTGTGCTCTGTGGTCATCTTCATGACCCAGTCTATGGCCAGTAGGAAGAGGAACGGAGACATCAGACACCCCTGCCTGACACCGGTTCTGACCTGGAGCTCCCTGGTGAACTGCCCTTCGTGGATCACGCGACATGTCATGCCATCGTAGCTGCTCTTGATCAGGCGGACGAGCTTTGTGGGTACACCGTAGTGTCGTAGGAGTTTCCACAGAGTCTCTCGGTCCACACTGTCAAATGCTTTCTCATAATCCACAAAGTTGACGTACAGCGGGGAGCTCCAATCCAGAGACTGTTCCACGATGATGCGGAGAGTGGCGATCTGGTCTGTACATGATCGGTTCTTCCTGAATCCTGCTTGCTGGTCTCTCAGCTGGGGGTCAACGGAGCTCTTCATTCTCTCCAGGATGATCCTGTTGAAGACCTTTCCTGGTACTGACAGCAAGGTGATTCCTCTGTAGTTGGAACACTTGCTGAGGTCACCTTTCCTGGGAAGCTTGATTAGGTACCCCTCCTTCCAGTCAGCCGGCATCACTTCCTCTTCCCAGATCTTTCCAAACAGTGGGTACAGCATCACTGGTACTTTGATTAGGGTAAAAGAGTTGAAGCGAGGTACCTAGGACACGTGCGGACACAAACGAGGACACAGCTTGAGTTTTAACTGAAGAACTTCGGTCATGAAGAAGTTCAACCTACCACTTATTATACTTCAGTTCAGTTTAGTTCAGTCAAGATGGGATCTTTGCGCTCGGAAACACCCATTCGCGCTCCTCCTTGCAATATACCAATATCGGTCTGATTTACTATAGATCTAGTATATAGTATATATAATATATAGCATTTTGAGACACTGAGAATCGGGACTACTGTTGTTATTGTTGTTGGTGATGGTGGTGTGTTGTTATTATTGTTTTTCTTTTTTAATCGTAAAACCATAAATACCTCCGACTCTAATTCGTCGCAAAAAAGTGCAACTGAACCTACTATACAGCATGCGGATGCTGAAGGCAAAGCCCCAGTAGCAAAATGTCGAGCCGTCGACGATCGCTGTAGGCCCGTGCACCGCCGTCGTGGGACCTTTGCATACTGCGTGGGAGACCGATAAGACATGAACAGACCTTTTCTCACAAGCTGATGGATGAAATCAGATACCAGTTATCGTCTAAATACAAACTAGACATGACCTAATTTTTATCTTGTTACTTCATTGTCAGAGTTTAAGGCATGCCCGCCTATGACGTCATGTGTGTGCAAGTGAAAGCGCGCCCATCCTAAAATCTCTTCTATAAATAGAACAGACATTTTATCATGATACAAAATGGATTTCTTTGTGATCTGATTTTAAAATAGATTTTTTTCCTTTAAATAAAAAAAACCCATAGAACATGATTGCGGGGACTCGTGAGGGTGTATTCTCTTGCAGCTGGGTAGCGTTCGCCTTGCCCCGCCAGTTTAGGGGTCAATGGCGGCAGGGTGGGAAGGAACTCGGCCGATAAAGAGATCAATGACCGCTGGAAAGCTTGTTTTGATGAAGATGAAAAACTTCAAATTGACAGATTAAAATTTTAAAAAAAAATAACTCTTTTCCGCTGTCGGTAGCGCTTTTTCTCGTGATGATTCCTGCAGGAATCATCACGAGAAAAAGCGCTACCGACAGCCACAGGGCTTATAATTATTCTCGTGATGACTCCTGCAGGAATCATCCCGACAAAAAGCGCTACCGACAGCCACAGGGCTTATAATTATTCTCGTGATGACTCCTGCAGGAATCATCCCGACAAAAAGCGCTACTGACAGCCACAGGGCTTATAATACAACTGTGGAATAGGCCTAATAAGAGTCCGAAATAACTCAGGCGGTTAAGCGCCGGAGCAGGAGAGCGAAGGGAATCGCAGGGTCGTGGGTTCAAATCCCCGTCCCGGCCCCGGTAGCTGGACACGCAATCCAGGGGGAAAAGACGGGCTTGTTCAATAGCATGTCCGTTGGAAGGTCCTGGTAAATCAAAGTGGCACAGTTGGAGTGCTCCTGAGTTGATTAGTGTTCAGGTCGTACTCCATAGGTAATAGATTTCCCTGTCCCCCATGACCCGCCCGTCAGGGCCGTCCATTATCACTTCGGTGCCGTGGACGTCAAACCCAAACTAACCACCAGGCCTAATAACAACAAAGAAATGTTGTGTATCAGCGCACCGATTTTCGGAATATAGCTGGACTTGTGTCTGTCTGTCTTTCTGTTTGTTGGTTTGTGTGTTTAGTGGTTTTCTAGATGGTTTATTTGTCGGTGTGTTCGCTTGTTTGTTTGTTTGTTTGTTTGTTTGTTTAATTGCTGATTTGTTTGTTTCAGATCAATGTAAATTGATACTGTGGGATTAGTGAGTGTCAGGTGAGCAAGAAGGACAGGAAACGCTCTCAGAAATGTTTCACAATCCCAGTATAAAAGATCTGCCAGCAAGAAAAATAAGACACCTGTTTTAATTGGAATAACACCTCCCCCCCCCCCCCACTCCTCCACCTCCACCGTCTGTGAGCTTTACTCTCCTGCTCTCCGACACGCCATCATCAGGCCCGACCCCTTTACACACAGCCCCTATACACACACCTGGCGTCCCGTGAACTAAACTCGGTTAACCCGTTTAGCCCCGAAGCATTACAGCAGGAGATGTATCGACCATAATTCAAGGGTAGTGCCAGATTAGCTTGGCGCCCTCAGGCGCCAAGCTAATCTGGCACTACCCTTGAATTATCATGGTCGATCCATCTCCTGCAACTGGTACATAACCGTTAGCTGACACTCCAAAATTTCAGAAATGTGGCGGTGTTAAATGGGTTCGCCCCCCCCCCCCTCCCCCTTGTACGTGTAGCAACGGGTACAGTATATATAGCACCGGTACCTGAAAACACAAAGGGGATGAAACACGTGTCCTCTGCCTGTTGCGGCATCTGTTGTGCGTGGCAGCTCTAAAAGGGGCTGGGAAATAATGCCTGCAGACGGAGATGCCAACATCCTGGGTACACACAATTAAGAAAGAAAATCAAACTGAACCGTGGACCTTAAACAGAACGCAAATTAATTCCTTGGATTCATGTTCATTGTTTAGTGTGTAGGCTGAAACTCGACGACCTTCACCGTCTCAGTAACGAACACGGACGTAAAAAGGGCTGCCTCTGGCCAGCGAGATGCAAAGTATATTCACGAACCCCTGAAGCCTGAAAGAAATACAAGTGCACATGGGTACATCATGTATTTCATTGTAAACACCCATGGTTCTTGCAGATGACAGACGAAAGCTGATTTGGAAGGAAAAAATGATAGTCTGCAGAGACATTGTTGCTGGTGCCGAGTGCAGCCCTGCATTCTGCAGGGACTCATGAGCGTCTGTGTCTTTTGCAGATGAAGGGTGTTCACTCATTCCATCTTATTTACATGACCGTGACCCAGTGTTCCCGAGGTCTGCGCAGCCGATCTTAACTATAACTTTGCACGTGCTTTTGTTCACTCCCGCTCAGCCATGATTTAAAAAAAATCCCGTTCGAAACGAATGAAAGATCAACTCGTTCAAGGCATGCCGCATACAGATACGCCGCGGCTGGCGGCACGTCTTGAATGTATTAATCTTTAACAATAATGCTGCGGGAGTAGTAATTTCAAGAAAAGGCGGTCCTCTGGGGATCATCATAGTAGTGACTTCGCGTCTCAGTGTCTGCTTGATTTGAATTGTGGGGGGGCATGACGACAGGTTCATTTCTCCCATGGCATATTTGTACCACACTCCAGGGTAGGTGTCTTGGCATACGCTGTTTCATGTCTCGTATCCGGATGCATCAGAATTTCCGCATCTAGCTCAATTTATTTATTATTTTTAATTCAGTTAGATGCGGTAGCGGCGCGCACGCAGTGGCGCAGCGGATTTGCATTTAGTCAAAGCACCATCGTCAGGCCCCTATGATCTCAAATTAGTTAAAGCGCGACAGTCACTGGATTATAATGAGCGATCCCACGGCCGCCTGGGATGTTTCAGTGTCTATTTTGAGATAATATTATTAATAAAATGTGTTGTAACTGTCTTTTCTAAGCGTGTTTCTTTCTTCTTTGGGATATACCCTCAAGGCGGCCCGAAGACTTTTGCTCACTGGGGATGGGTCGTTTGCTTTCCAGAAGTTCAGACGAAAACGTCCACTGGCTTTCAAGCCTTACTGCAAACAAAGGAATCTACAGACGCATGCGAAGGAACAAACTGCTCTCTTTATCCACACTTTCCACTGAACCTCAAAGTGCTGCCCAAATTCTTTCAAGTCATCTTCAAGTTGATTATGCCCTGTGTTCAGACCAGCAGCAGCCGCAGCAGCAGCAGCAGCGGCAGTGACAAGAGCAATGACGGCAACGGGCAACATCAGCAACAACACCTATAACTCCTTTAGGTCACGTTATATATTCAAATGAGGTAGGTGAGGCAGTGCAAGGACCGGTGTTTTTTTTTATAAATATTTTGCCTTCTTCAGCATTTTGTACAGAGGCAGCATGCTGGAATTTGCTTAAAATCTCTTGATAGATAAGTAGAGACATGTTTGGTGCCTTGGTTTAACCAGCGGACTCTTTTTGTCCTAGTTTGAGTTGCAAAGTGGATGGTGATTTGAGGTGTGTACCAGTTTTGGCTGCGCTTGTGCGCGTAGGGTTGGTACAGAATCATGTTGATAGCCAGGAAATGAGACGGGTGATGTGGGTTTTTTATATTTTGTACATGGCAAATGTGCGGCAAGTGGGCAATAGTGTTGTTTAGGGGACTGAAAAATTAGGGGATGACTGGGACAGACTAAGGTTAGGACATTTTAACAGATGGGACTGCAGGGGAGGCCCACTGTGTACTATGTACTGCAGTTGGACGCAGATTGTGTTTCTGAGAAATCTTTGTGAACTCAAACCTAATGAACCCCACCCCTCAAAGGAAGTTGATATGGACACAAAGTAGTTTCGGCAAGAGGCATAGATCTTCATGAGCCCCCGCAACTGCGGGAGCCCATGAGGATCTTTACCTCTTGCAGTTCGACGATGAAAGAACTGAACCCACTCGGTTTCTCAGGGGCAGCCACTCCAGTGACCAAGAAGTAGTCTCCCTTTGTCAGTCGTGAAAAGCAGAGCTTGGAGGCGCTTGAAGGGAAAAGACAATTTAAGGGGAAGTAATCAACTGAAGGAGCGATCACTCCGTCCTTCGACGAGAGAGCCATCGAGGATACTGTGACAACCAAATTATGGGCCAAACATGTAGGACAACCGGAAATCGTTTTCCTCCAATCAACACCAGTGTTTCAACCAGAATTTGGGCCGTCAATAGTGGATGCTTGGAAGTGGTTTCGGACCTTGCACTTGTAGGTCATTGATGATGAAGATATCTGCACTAGCAAGACAAAAAAGACAGCAAGTCCTTTTTGTGAAAAGCGAGATTTTCATTGTATGACAATGAAAATCTCGCTTCTTTCACAAAAATGGATTGTAATGTTTTTTGTCTTCACATGGCAAATATGCAACATCCTCTGAAAAATATATATGTGAGCTTTTCACAGGGCAGATATGCGACACCCTCTGATATATATATATATATATATATATATATATATATATATATATATATATATATATATATATATATATATATATATATATATATATATATATATATATATATATATATATATATAGCCTAGCTATATATATATATATATATATGTATGTGTGTGTGTGTGTGTGTGTGTGTGTGTGTGTGTGTGTGTGTGTGTGTGTGTGTGTGTGTTGGTCTGTGATTTCGGACCTTACGGCTAGAAGCCGTAAGGTCCCAAATTACAGACAATCTCTCAGACCTCGGAGGCTCTGTCGTACTCATATTATCTTCACCATCGATCTAAGAGATGGGTTGATCAGTCGTTAGAATCTGCATTCGTCGACGAGATGCTCTCAGCTAAGCAGGTCGATTCAGTGAATGAATCCCTGTAATCTGCGGAGGTTCACGAACATCGATGTCTCTTTGCATAGTTGAAGGCATTTGAAGGACCATCCTGATGATGTCATTTGATGAGATGCTGGACGGTGCCATTATGGGTTTCAGCGCTCGTTAGCCACTGCTGACACTCTACACCTGTCATCATGTACACGTTTCGTTCATCTGTCAGCCGTGAGGTGGTAGCTGGTCGGCCTCACGAGAGATTGAGCCCTGCGGTCGAAATTCACAACTTTGGGAGCAGCGGCTGTTTTTTCTCTGAAGACTACATTACAGCTACGTTACAATAGGGCGGTTTAGGTTTACACCGGTCCGGCCGGGAGAGCCTGGCGGAGTACTTCCTGTACGGGCAAAATGCGGGCGTTTTATCGAACGAGGAAAGATCGGCCATGATAGCTCAAGAGTGGTGCCAGCGGCTTGGGGTCTGGAGGCGACAAGCTATTCTGGCACCACTCACACTCGAACTATCGTGGTCAATCCAAATGTTGTGGATGTGTGTCAGGCTGAACTAAGACCCGCCGTCTTCAAAAGACATTGATTTATAAGCGAACCCCGAACTGTAGCCGGGAGTAATGTGTAGGCCTGAAAAAAAAAGACCACATACGATTTCAGTTCCACGCACTTATACAAATCATTTGCCGCTTTATGCTGCCACAAAAAAAAGTTCCAAGGCGGCCGTAAATGCTGCCGTTCTTTCTTTCAGCTTTGTTTCGCCGGGCTCAAGATCACTTCATCGGGACTCAGGCAGCGTTGCTGAGAAACAGCCTGGAGACCTCATAATCAGAAGTGACAAGAGAATGACTTGGAATCGAAGAGAGAGAGAGAGAGAGAGAGAGAGAGGAGAGAGAGAGAGAGAGAGAGAGAGAGAGAGAGAGAGAGAGAGAGAGAGAGAGAGAGAGATTCTTGCAGTCAATTCAGTCATGATGTCTATGTCAGCCTCAACACGGTCAGTGCCGAAAAATCTGAAGTTGACACCACGCAACTGCAAGAGGTATAAATTCTCATAAACCGCCGCAGTTGCGGGGGCTCATGACGATTTATGTTTCTTGCTGACACCATTTTGAATCCATGTTCCTGAGAAAGTGAAGATTTTAGTGTTGATTTAACCCAAAACATGCAGAAACGCGATCTGCGCCAACTGACATTGAACGGGTTAATCCATAATACTACGACAAGAGGATCGACTTCTAGGCTCCAAGCTATTATGTCACCAGCCTTGAACTATCATGGTCGTTCTATCTACTAAACTGGTAATCATTCTGAGAACAGTCCAAACATTCAGGAATATGAACCTAAGCCCTCAATGCGTTACTATTGGAAAAAGTTTTGAAAGGTCAGTATCAGTGACGTTTGAAACTGTGATGACGAAAGGCGAGACTCACTTGCAGGTGTTATATTCATTTAATTTCTTAGTCGGTTAACACATTCTACCCCGGGACCCAAATCCCCAAATTTTAAAGTTGCCCTCTGAAGGACTGTATTACAATTCTAGAGACAGATCGAGCATGATAATTCACGGGTGATGCCAGAATAGCTTGGCGCCTATAGGCGCCAAGCTATTCTGGCACCACCCTTGAACTATCATGCTCGATCCATGTCTTGCTGTGGTGTTTCGGGGCTGAATGAGTTAACTGGATCAGTGTGTGCTTGTATAACGCTTGTATAACGCTTGAAAAGGCGTGGAAGATCAGCATAAGTGACGCATGTAAGTCAGACCGGCGACGAAAGATCGTATTTTCTTCATCAAACAAATTTTAGGCGTTACTTTTTATTTTATTCCTAATTCGGTTAATTGGATCAAGACGCGTTTGGTCTCGGGAAAGTGGGTGTATGTTTCTTTCACTCTTTCTTTGGTTGGTTTGGCTTTGTGTAATTTTATTTGTTTATTTCTTCTTTCTTTATTTGTTTGCTCGCTTGCTAGCTTGCTTGTTTGCTAGCATGCTTGCTTAATGTCTGTTTGGGTTTTTTGTTTATTTGTTTGCTTGCTTATTTGCTTATTGTTTGGTTGTTTCTTTATCTACTGATTTTTGTTTCATTATGAGGTTGAGTATGTGTGTACAAATGTGCACGCGCGTGCACTTGTAAACAAAAAAAAGAGAGAAAGAGAAAGAGATAGAGAGAGAATCAATGAATCAATGAATCGTTATTTTACAACGGTAAAGAAGATATTAACAATACCAGAGGCAATGCCATTTTTTTTTAAATCTGCCGTTTAGAGAGAGAGAGGGAGGGAGGGAGGGAGGGGGAGAGAGAGCGGAGAGAGAGAGAGAGAGAGAGAGAGAGAGAGATCGAAGAGAGAGAGAGAGAGAGAGAGAGAGAGAGCGAGAGAGAGAGAGGAGAGGAGAGAGAGAGAGAGAGAGGAGAGAGAGAGAGAGAGAGAGAGAGAGAGAGAGAGAGAGAGAGAGAGAGAGAGATGAAATGAAACTTTATTTTCCAAGGATAAAAGAATAGGTGCGCAGACCTGTTTTCATTATTGTCCTTGCTACACACTACAAAACAAAATAACGTACATAAATCACTCTCTTACCCACACACACACGCGCGCCGGTGTGCAATTGCCGTGTGCACAGGTTTGTACCAGATCAGCTTGTAGCCTTCAGGCGCCAAGCCAAGCCTGCACAACCCTCCACACACACACACACACACACACACACACACACACACACACACACACACACACACACACACACACACACATATCATGTACACATACATTCTATTACTTAAGACTACACTACAGCAAATATAAAGAGTATAAAGGATTTTGTACATAAAACCGCTATTGTTCTCATCATAAAAATCAACACGGCTCACTCCAACAAACATACAACTCCCACCCACACACACACACACACACACACACACACACACACACACACACACTGACACACGCATACACGTACGGGGATGCGCGCGTGCACACACACACACACACACACACACACACATACACTCACACACACACACACACAGACAAACACACACACATGCGATAGCAGCCTCCCCGCGCCAAAACCGCGAACAGCTAGCTGCTTTAGTCTGCAGTAAAAGTAATGTATAGTGATCCCACAATTATCGCGCGCGATGGTCGACGCGAAGAAACTATAGCACTGCCACGCGGCGCGAGCGTTTATGTCTCAACTGCCTGACGGCATCCCGTCTGGCCAGCCGAGTCCATGGGATCATGGATATTACATAATGCGGCTTGCTGGAATGCCAGCGGTATATTACACGCGTTCATAAATTTTACAAGAGAACGCAGACTATCCGTGAAATGCCGCACAAGGCATGGAGTGCTACATGTAAGAATAAAAATAAAAATAAAAAATAGAAGGAAAAATAAAGTTTTGCCTAGATGTTTCAGCAGCTTGGTCTTGTAAGTTTTAAGCGATGGCGCGGCTCTAACATCCGCAGGAATCGAGTTCCATAACTTTGCACCAGAATAGGACAATGACGACCTATAATGCCTCAGTCGAGGCATCGGTACTACAAGATTGTTCCCTGGTGTTCGACTGGACCTCGTATGAGCAAAGTGGAACAAACTATTGAGATAGGCTGGTGTTTCTGAGAGGGTGATTTTGCGCATGAGCACCAACTTATTATACATAAACTGTTTTTCAAGTGGCAAAATGTCTAACAGCTTGAACTTGTTGTCAGTACTAATGACTTCCGAGGGTCAGTCAACAATGAGTTTAATGGCTCTTCTGTGGAGCGAATTCAGACTTTTTAAATTAGCATCGCTACTACCGTCCCAAATAGATGAGGCATAATCCAAATGTGACTAAATATGGGCATAGTAGAAGAGTTTCTTTGTTGGCTTATCAGCAAAATGTCTCAATTTCGACAGGAGGAATACATTTTTAGATACTATTTTACACAGTTTAGTAATGTGGCCTTGCCAGCACAACTTGTCGTCTAATTTGATTCCAAGCACGTGTTGTTCCCTGACTTGCTCCACAGGCTGGCCGTTAAGTGTTAGTTGAAGGGGGGGGGGGTTCAACTGATGCTTTTGCCGTGTGGTAATCAGCATGCATTTGGTTTTAGTTGGATTAGGTATCATGGCGTTATTTCTGCACCATTCAGATAACGTATTTAAACTGTCCTGGAGAATCTTCACCATACATGTTGCATCTGATGACGAAACGTCAGTGTTCCATCGTCTGCAAAAAGACTGCAAGTTACACTGGAGTCAGATATATGTAATGGAATGTCGTTTATGAAGACAGAGAACAATAATGGACCAAGAATCGATCCCTGTGGTACTCCGTGCTCCATCACCCCCTCAGGTGAGTTTTTACCATTCACGTAGACATACTGCGTACGCCCATGCAGATATGACGTAAGGAAGGCAAGTGTGTCTGCGCTTAGTTGATAGACAGTACGTTTTTGAACTAAAGTTTTATGATTGACGAGGTCAAATGCTTTTGAAAGGTCCAAAAATACTGCTCCAGTCCTTTGACTGCTATTCATGGCAGTAAGCCATCTGTCAACTAGGTGTACCAATGCTGTGTGACAGGAGTGTTTCCGCCGAAAGCCAGATTGTACTGGATGTATGAGTTTGTGTTTTTCTAGAAAATATTGTAAGTGTGTGTGAATGTGTCTTTCTATCGGTTTCGACAGTGTTGACAGTAGCGAAATGGGCCTGAACTTGTTAGGGTCGGCAAGGTCTTTCGTTTTAGGTAGTGGGATCACTTTGGCTGTTTTTAGAGAAGATGGAAATATCCCCTGCTTTATGCAAAAGTTGTGTATATTTATGTCAAGGTGTCTACAATATACGGTAGGGCCATTTTCAGAACTGAGCTACTAATATCATCATGGCCAGACGTACGTTTGTTCTTTAAGTACGAGATGGATTTACCCACGTCGTATATCGTTAACAGGGGAATGCTGAATGATGTATCAGGGTCCAGAAGTTCTGCATAAAACGTCTTTATCTTTTCTGACACAGCTGAAGACTCACTAGAAAATGTATTTTTTTTTAGCAACGTACTGGCAGCCGAGAGGAAATGCTGATTCAAGGTATCAGCTGATAACTGTGTACATTGTGCGGTATTTTTGGACCTCGTTAAAGCATTGATTGCTCGCCACACAGACACATCTTTCTTTCCGTTCATAAGACGGTGAAAAAGTGACCGGAGCTTTCCTCACTAAATGTTTAACATGGTTTCTTTGCCTTCGATAAGCTACAAAATCCTTCTTTCTTTTATAGTCATCTCGGAGCTGCATGGCATCCTTGATTTTCTTAATTAATAACCAAGCGAGAAGCTGGGAGTTCTTCACCCGTTTCTCTCTAAATGGAGCGTGTTTATCGAGAATACCAAGGAACAATTCGTACCACTCAGACAAAGCATCGTTGGGGTCATTATGGTAGTACACTGTATCAAAGGGTGCACTATTTTAAATCACAAAGAAATGTTTCCTTGTTGAAGTGTTTAAGTGATCTGTATCTAATAGTCGTGTGCTGGTGTTTTCGGAATGAATTATCCGCTTTCGATGCCCAGCAACAGCACACCGGGTAGTGATCGCTAATCCCTACCTGAGGCACTTCTACTGCCATCACCCTTGATTGAGTAGTTGTATATATGTGGTCTATAAGGGTGGAGGAAGTTGGGCTAACACGAGTTGCTGTTTTAACTAGCTGCTTTAAACCAAACATAGACATGGTGCACTCCCAAGCAGGGTTATTCAAAAACATGTTAATATTGAAATCGCCTAGGATCAAAATTTCAGAGCAGGACTGTCTGACCTTATCCATCATGACGGTAAAGTAGTCGAACCATTGAAATGTTGATGCTGGGTTCCTGTAAATGTACCCGACCAGCACGGGGCTTGATTTGAGAGAGAGAGAGAGAGAGAGAGAGAGAGAGAGAGAGAGAGAGAGAGAGAGAGAGAGAGAGAGAGAGAGAGAGAGAGAGAGAGAGAGAGAGAGAGAGAGAGAGAGAGAGAGAGAGAGAGAGAGAGAGAGTGAGAGTGCGGGCAAGACAAAAAAGGAAGACGTCTGATTAACCCATTACATCCAGAGGCTGATTTGATTAAAATTTGCTTATTGTCCTGTGAAAGCTACATTACAGATTAGGATATAGATCAACCTTGTCAGTTCATGTGTGATGTCAGAATAGCTTGGCGCCTGAGGCGCCAAGCTATTCTGGCACCACACTTGAACTATCATAGTCAATTTTATTTCAAGCAATGGCCGGTGTATTAGGATGAAAAGGGTTAACACATTGATCCCCTTGGCCGCATTTCCTAAAGTTTCGTTACCTTACGACTATATCAGTTGCGGAGATAGTTCGACCATGATAGTTCAAGGGTAGTGTCAGATGAGCCTGGCGTATGACACTACCCTTGAATTATCATGGTCCAACCATCCCCTGCTGTTCGGCGTTGGGGTTACATTGAAATGGGTTAAAATCAAATTCGAAAGTGGACTGCCATTTCTCTCATCTACTCTACGTTTCACCACCCAGATCTGAAAGGATTCCTGCTGTGCTTGTCTTGCCATAAGCACAAGAATAATTTCTAAATTTCTCTCTACGTCAGTGCCGAACTCACATCTTTGTACAGGCATCACATGCCTGCAAAGGCATGTGATGTCTGCGCAAGCGTGCGAGACCGAAACCGAAGTAAATTAAATTTAAAGGCATTCCTGTGTCAACCTTTGCCTGTGATCCCTAACCTGCGAGAATCCTTTCTGAGTAAAAAGCCGCGTGCGATTGTCTGTATTCATGTTCATACAACTATAGAGATCTATGAGCGAGGGGTCGCATAAAACAATCAAATGAATTAGTAATTGGTATTATCACATCATTGGCAAGTCATAGTTTCCCTGTAATTTCCTTACCCTTTGCATGTCCAGGGCCTACTGAGCACTTCTTACCCTTTGTATGCGCTCCATTTTTTTTTTTATCTTTGCGGGTAAGGGCTTAACCCTTAGAAAACGTAAACAAGGTCCAACTGCAAGAGGAATCGATCCTCATGAGCCCCCGCGACAAGAGGATCAATGCCTCTTGCTGAAACCACTCTGTGGGCCTATCCATGTTCCTTTGACGGCGGTTGGGGATCTCTGACGTTCAATGTGCGATGATTTCAATAACACAAGCTGCGTCCACTCGAAAGGGTATTTAGCCCGGCGCCTTTCCGTTGGGCATCAAGCAATTGAAATCAGATAAATTAGGCAGTACCATTTGTTTAACATGGTCGATCTACATTTTGCACTTGGCGCAACGCCGGACACTGAGCTCTCACTCTAAATCTTTTTCATTTCTTCGCGAAAGATTCTCGCGTGAAGAAATTCGCGTCGGAGGCCGTGAAGCACCAGTTTTCTTCACTGTCCAACAAATTTCTACTCTCTCTCTCTCTCTCTCTCTCTCTCTCTCTCTCTCTCTCTCTCTCTCTCTCTCTCTCTCTCTCTCTCTCTCTCTCTCTCTCTCTCTCACACACACACACACCGTGGCACACACACACATACACACACATACACACACACACACACACACACATACACACACACACACACACACACACACACACACACACACACACACACACACTACCCCCACCACTACCACCGTTGCCCCACCTCCTCTACACACCCACTGCCATAATTAGCAATAGTTCTTCGGGGCTGTATTCAGGCATTTTACACGCACACACTGACAAACTGTTCTGCGGGGGCTCATGTGGATCTACGCCTCTTGCAGCTGAATCATGTTCGCTTTTTCTCAGCAACGGACGGGTTAACAGGTTCCGCGTGACTGTCCGGCAATTCAAATTTCCGCTCAGATCGGTCAGGCTTGTGAGAGATGCGTCACCTTACGGCAGACTATCGAATGACCACAGGCCATGGACGCCTCTCCGTTCAGTCGAAGGCTGAAAACTACGGGGCAGTCTTCTTTTGAGAAATACAGAGGTAAATATGATTGAGTCATGCAGGCTACGTAACAAGACCTTGAGCTTGGCGCCCTATCGTCTAAATTATCAGGGCTAGTTTTTAGAGTTTTTGACCCCTTCACGGCCTGGGGAAAAATGCGACCACCACCCAACTGCAAGAGGCAAAAAACCTCATGAGCCACTGCAAGAGGCAAAAAAAAAAAAAAAAAAAAAAAAAAAAAAAACTCATGATCCCCCGCACATGCGGGGGTTCATGGAGTTTTTTGCCTCTTGATGACTCTGTTCATATTCGCGTTCCTTGGACTGAGGATTTTCCGGTGTGGAGTTTGCGACCCTGCATTCAAAGACTCGACGTAGTTTTGCGTGCACTGGCATTGAATGGGTTGACTCCGAACAGATCGACTGATCATGTCAGTTGTTGCAAATCTGGGTTAAATGAAACAGCAAATTCCGTTCAGAACTTTAACCATCACTGCAGGAGCAAAAGGGAACGCCCAATATCCAACTTCTAGATGCATAGATCTTCATGAGCCCCCGCAGTTGCGGGGGCCCATAAGGATCTATGCCGCTTGCGGACACCAATTTGAACCCATATCACTTGGACGGCCGGGATATATGCTCTGGTTAGACCTCTGAGATAATGACAATGAATCATGTTTGAGCTTTTCCGAATTCAGACACCTCTCCAGATGACCTCTCCAGAGAACAATGCCGTTCCACACGGTGGCATCACTGTAGGCGGTCGTCTGGCGCAGCTCAAGCGAGGCCGGGGAATGCGGCCGTAAAATCCGATATTTCTTTTCTGCGACTGTGTATCGTGCTGCCGATGAATCGTATGGTGGCAAATAACCCATCAACTGTTGCAATATGTCCGCCGAAGACAATTTATTTATGTCTGGGTGTCCCGCTACCCGGCGTTGCTGATGTGACAAGGGGCCGAGGCCAGGCTGAACGACTGATTGAGCCTGGGACGATTTTGATCGAGGCAAACAGATGTAAGCAAGCAAGAGACATAGATCTTCATGAGCCCCCGCGCATCATGAGGATCTATGTCTCTTCGTGATGAATAGCAGAGGCGGTGGAATGTGGAGGATGCTGTGAAAAGATCTTGGCTACATGGGTTAAACTTTTAATCGGTATTAAGGCTTCTGAATATAGGAAAGCATTTCAGTTCTTCCTTACGTCGAAAACAATCTAACTGTACCCGCTACGGTATTGCAGACTAACAGATGGCTCACAATTTAATTTGTTTACTGATTGATGGACTGATGAACGGATGGATCGATAGACTGATGGATTGCCTGCTTGTTCTTTGGCTCACTTGGGTGATTGTTGGGCTGATTGGTTGGTTGCTTGTTTGGATGGCTGGTTGGTCGGTCGACTGATTGGCTGACTATTGTCAGGACACCTAGCTACAAAACGTGGAACTGCACAACTTGAAAAACAACAGCAAACAAGCAATGACTATTTTATCGTCATAAAGACTAGTCATCTGCAAAGTAAACTCGTGTGTCGTAAGCATGCCGTACGCTTATGTGAGCTCTTGTTGAATTGGCTTCGTCTTGAAGGTAGACAACAGTAACATGTCATAATCGGACGTAAGATACGCTGTTTCTTACTGCGTGTGGCGTCAAATTATAAGTAGTATCGCATCTGCCTATATCCTTGACGTCACATGCAGAATTATTTTTTTCTCACACACTTTCTTTTATTGTGCTTTCAATTACCGAAGAATGAATAATTTCACAAAAAGAGACTGACGAAAACGTGGACAAGAAATAATTAACATTTTTCGAAAAAAAAAAATCCAAATGTTTCTTTATCTCGTACGTTAACTTCAGAAACCTATAAGTACCTTATATTGTTTACCACCCCTAAACTCTAAAATGCATAGTGTGTATGAGCGCCATCTTGAAAACGAGGGCCATCAGCAATCGCAGTCATATTCCACTATAATCAAACTAATCAAAAGCGGAAACTAAATAAATGTTCCTAAATTCCAAATGACACGATTTAGCTCCGGATAAAAAGTAATGGTGGTTAAATCGGCATTCAAGAGATGACGTCACAACGATTTTTGTAGAAATGTCATTGCCCGTGTCGTCAAATGATGACTATTGCGGCTGCCTGAGTCTGAGACAATGCCCATTAACCCCTTTCTTGCCACTGGTCGCAGATTATGTTTCTGAACAGCCATCCAAGGAACGTAAGTAGAAGTGATGTCAGCAAGAGGCATAGATCCTCATGAGCCCCCGCAACTGCGGGGGCTCATGAGGATCTATACCTCTTGCATCTGGACTGTGTTAACTATTTTTTTGCAGTGAAGGTGTTAAGAGTCCGTGTAAGCAGATGTCTTACACTGTCAGAGTCGGCAGAGAAAACCTTCTACAGTTGCGATTCCGGCAGTAAACAGGAATCAGAGAAAAGTATTACTGCCGCGGATCGAATAATGTGTCTGGAGAGAGAAAAGTAATACTTGCTGGAGAGGCCTGATAAAGCGTAGACGGGCCTAACACCTATTTGGGCGGCTTTATTTAACCCCTTCGCTGCCAATGACCACTCGAGTTTTGCAGTCTGAAACCACTTCCCGCTGACCGACATTCGCGTGAAGAAACAGATTTATGTCAGTTGGACCAAAAACAGGTATCAAGAGCATACGACTGACAAGAGACATAAACCCTCATGAGCCCCCGCGACAGCGGGGGCTGATAAGGGTTTAGGTCTCTTGCAGCTGGGTAACGTTCGCCTTGCCCCAGCATTTAAGGGGTTAATAGAAGTGCGGGCTACTAGTGTCTTTTTACTGCCTATTTTCCCGGCGGCTTAAGTACAGACAAGTTGACTCAACGACACTGTGGGGATTTGATACAGCCAGGAAAAAACATCGGCTTGGTGAATTTTTACAGCCTATTTCTAGACTGCATTTCTTAGAACTGCCGTCGTGGAAAAAGGGCAATAAAGTGACATTAAGCCAGTGTTTACCCTGGCCATTAGATTCCGTCGACGATGCTGTATCAGCTTTACTGCGAAAAAAGGGTCTGGGACTGGCCGTGGTTCAGCGAAGCATTATCGCCGAAAGTGCAGTAATCAGCTTTGCCTTTTACGGTAGGTATTAGAAAAATTCGATGCCATGGTGGGCTCTACTGAAATCTTGCCAAAAAAAGAAAACATTTGTAATAGTGACTGCTTTCGATACAAGAAAGACTTACTGAACATCATCCAACTGCAAGAGGTATAGATCCTCATGAGCCCCCGCAGTTGCGGGGGCTCATGAGGATCTATGCCTCTTGCTGGCACCATTTTGTGTCCATGTTCCTTGGACAGTTTGGGCTCTTTGGCGTTGAACTGACAAAGATTTCAGAAACACAATTTGCGTCCACTGGCAGAGAAGGGGGTTAACGGAGTACTAGTATAGACAAGAAAATGATCACATACAGATTCACCATTACAACAACTTTAGGACATAAATAAATAATTAAAAGCGGTCATAAGCTCTCCATAAGTTTCAAAAATTTGGAAAAGGTCAATTAGGACAGGTTTTGAGCAGCACCTGCTGACCTCTCTACATGAAAAGAAGACAGTTCAAGTGAAGTGCCAGGTCAGCTTGGAGACAGGAAAGGCGCCTATCACTGCCTTGGGCTATCATGGCTGCACCGGCCATCTTCAACAGATGGTACACACTTGTTTACATTAACCTTCAGATCGTTTGACGTGTAAACGAGTTACAGCCGTACGCTCACTGCATCGTGAAAGCGTACACAAAATGTGCCTACAAGCCACACAGGGCAATTGCTTCTAGTGCATGTAATAACGTTTAGGCAAGAAATGGTTTGTTTTAAAAGTCACCCTTTATGAAACTGTTTTAGGTTGTAAAACTTCCATTTTTTTACCCTTTGGGGCGTTTTGAGCAGCAAAAGGCGTGACAGGTGGTATGAAAAAGAGCTAAATTTGGGTAATTTTAGTCGACCTAGTGTGTTCAAGGCTTGCTGACATCTCGTCCCAAGTGGGCCTCACCATTCACAAACAGAAAACAAGGACAATGGGGCTGAACGCAACCAGGGAAGAACCAGTCTTGCTTGCTGGCACCCCGTTGGAGGAGGTGGAGTCCTTCACCTATCTCGGAAGCATAATAGACAAAAAAGCCGGCACTGATGCAGATGTCAGAGCACGAATCGGTAAAGCCAGAGCAGCCTTTCTCCAGTTGAAAAAAGTGTGGAGTTCCAGAGAGCTGTCACAACACACCAAAGTCCGGATTTTCAACTCAAATGTAAAAGCAGTTCTCCTATATGGAGCAGAGACTTGGAGATTGACAAAAACCACAGTCAACGGAGTACAGACCTTCATGAACAGTTGCCTTAGAAGAATTTTGAAAATCCACTGGCCACAGAAGATCAGCAACGTCAGACTCTGGGAGAGAACAGAGCAGATAACAGCAGAGAATGAAATTGGGCGAAGAAGATGGGGATGGATCGGTCACAGTCTGAGAAAGCCAGTTTCCAGTATCACTAGGCAGGCATTGTCATGGAACCCCCAGGGAAAGAGGAAAAGAGGTAGGCCGAGAAACTCCTGGCGTCGAGACCTCCAAGCAGACATCAAGAGACTGGGAACCACCTGGAGTAGAATCGAAGGAGAAGCACAGGACAGGAGTTGCTGGAGGTCTCTCGTCGACGGCCTATACCCGGGTAGGGGTGACAGGCGTAATTAAGTAAGTAGTGTGTTCATGAAAGCATGGGGCATGTGCACAGTTGTATGCAGGCTTGTAGACGACAGTTTCGTCATAGGGTACTGAGTACATTCATTAGAGTGTTGCGGAAAACGCTAAAAGACAATTTGTCATAAGAATTGCTGGAAATGTTTCTCCTGTGATATGCTCCACGTGGATTTTCTGTGTGGGCAGAAAGGTTCTTCGTTCTTTGTGTTGCAAGAGGCTAATAGAGAAGAGTGTGTGAAAAGGGGGCGTAACCTAATTGCCCTGTTGACCCCACAGCTATAGTATGGCGTTAGAAAGGGGCGGCTACTGAAAAAGGCAGACGGGAATTACCTCTCTTGCTGCCCATTCTTGACTGAAAATACATTACTACGCGATCAGAGAAGAGTAAACCCAGTGACTGGAAATCATTCACTGACTAGCCTTTGATTGTTTCTTGTGAAGAAACCAAATGAGCTGAAGATGTAAGTGGTTGTACAACTACGGTACAAGGAAAAAAACCAACAGTTATGTTTCGCCGGTCAGACACAGACTTAACCCCTTGTCTGTCGGTAGCGGTATTTGTCGCGATGATTCCGGCAGAAATCATGGCGACAAAAACCGCTACCGACAGAAAAAGGGTAAATTGATACCCAGAATCCACGGAATCTCTGTAATGAGCATTTATGGCGTCTGCCGTCGAGTTCAGTGGTTACATAGGTCACTGTTTATTCTCTTTCATTCACTTCTTTGTTTTTGGTGTTTTTAAGTCCCTTCTATTTATAGAAGGGACTTTTTAGGACGGGTCGCGGTGGGGCGAATTTAATAGCATGTCCATGATGTCAAAGGTGGGCAGGCTAAACCTCTAACAATTGAAGTAACAAGATTAAAATTACGTCATATCTAGCAAGCTAACCTCGCTGCTGAACGTACATTTGGCGCGAAGCGCCGTATGTGCGTATGTATGTGTGTGTGTGCGTATGTACGTAAACAAGAAAATCTCCTATATTTCTGTACACACAAGCTTGAAACTTGGCGAAATACTTTCTTAAGTTGAGTTGGTGGCTAAGAGATCCTCAGAGCATATTGTAATTGAATGTCTCATTGAAGACATAAACAACCGTTTATAGGAAGTCGGTTGACCCAGATTAGAGTCCGTAATTTTTGTCATATTTACTTGAACTTTTGCATATAGCTAGTTTGGAAAAAGACATTGGATGAGTTCGTAGCCAGCCTTGTATCCTTTCAACTTCTTTAGTAAAAATTAATTCTTTTAGTTTCAGAAAATAATTAAAACAGTATAAAAAAAAACTTGAATTCTACAGAAAGTCAGACAGTGCCGGTGAAGTAAAAGAGGCAACTCCGTCACCACGCAGACACTGATAATCTAAATATGACGTAATTCTCTCGCTCTCTCGCTTTCTCGCTCGCTCTTTCTCACGCATATGCGCGCATCTCCAAGAGGCGTAGATCCTCAAATGACCGGACGCATGAACATCTATGCCTCTTGAGGATGTTTGCAGCGCGCGCATGCACTCACGCACACGCACACGCATACACACACATCGACGCGCTTTCAGAAGAGCATGCAAGTGTACTTAGTATAGCATGTAGCTAGGTTAAGTCAACCTGATTTCACAAAAATGACGTTTGACAAACCAATGACGCGTATGCACTGCGCGCGCCCCTTCTAGGGTTTACTATGACGCATTGGCACTTCTGCGAGGCTTTTTCAGAAGGAGATATTTCAACATCAGAATCAAGTCAAAGACAAAAGGTAGAGACCCTTGACAGCGAAGAGACTTTGTGGGTTATGGTTCATCCCATCTTGTTTTGTACTTCGGCCCGACGTCGGTCTTAGTCAGCCCGCGCATGTCCGACGTCGGCCCGAGACTCTTTTGCTTTCCCGGGGGACCTATTTCAGTCTGCCCGTCCAGACGTGACCACTTTAGGTCTGCAGTGCCGAGTGCCCACAGGCAAAGTTGGCATAAATCCCAGCCCTCGCTCATCATTACATTCAACACCGGCTTAGCTCTATAAACATTGCAATCTTGTATTCACTTTTCAGTCGCGGAAACTTTCTGTCTGGGCAGCATACGCCGGCAGAATCGAACACTCCTCAGACAATCCTCCATAGACCTCCTCGTCCTCCTCCCTTCATTACCCAGTGAGCCGCGAAACGTCCTCGGCCCAATCTGGTCCGGTGTGGCTCAGCCTTACATCAGCCCGAGGACCCTTTGCTTACCGGGCGCACCATCCCGTTGTCCTACGCAGCCCCAATCTTCAATGTATGTGACAGATCTTCGAGTGGATCCATCCCCCGTTACATATATAGAATTAGCGACATAATAACTTCCTTTTACAGGAGTAGTTGCAGTCAGTATTGTTAATTAAGCAAGAGACATAGATTCTCATGAGCCCCTGCGATGCAGGGGCTCATGAGAATCTATGCCTCTTGCAGATGGGAGGTGCAGGGTAACCGGTCTGTCTTTCTCTGTATCTTTGGGGGGACACGCGCGCTTATTTCCGTGGAGGATCGTTTTTGATTTAGATAAGGGTGGTCAAAGCGACGTACTTATATACCAGAGCTTTAACTTTCAAAGCCAGCGCGGGAGATGGATCAGTCAACCACGGGACAGACCAAAGACAGTGGCAAAACTGAGGCTTTAAGATTTTCTTGTTCAACCTCCACTGATCTCCCAGACTCGATCAGGGTTGGTCAGAACAGTATCCCCTTTTCCGAGTCGGCCCGTAATCTTGGTGTTATCTTTGACAATAGGCTGACCATGGGAGAGCATGTCAACAAGGTTTGCTCTTCTTTGAATTGAGAAAGATCAGTTCAATTCGACACCTTCTCACTACTAAGCAACTAAAACTCTTGTTACCTCCCTTGTTCTTTCACGCATTGATTTTTGTAATTCCCTTTTGGCTGGTGTTCCTCAGAATCTTCTTGATAAACTTCAAAGAGTTATGAACTGCTCTGCTCGACTAATTTACAGAGTACCGAAACGTGAGCACATAACACCCTTACTTGTTGACCTGCACTGGCTGCCTTATCTCAAAGAATTGTGTACAAGGTCTCTGTCATTTGTTACAATGCTATTATCGGTTCTGCTCCCCCATGATTTGTCCGACCTGGTTCATATTTACACGCCTTCAAGATCCCTCCGCTCAGCATCGGACACGCGTATTTTCAGGGTTCCTAGGCAAAAAAAAGTCTAGCCAGGGCCAGCGTGCCTTTTCTTATTTCGGTCCCGCCAGTCACCTGGAACGACCTTCCAGCCCATGTCAGACATGCCCCAACTCTGTCTGCTTTTAAATCACTGCTCAAGACCTATCCGTTTTCTTATGCATATAGTTAAATGCATTTTCAGTGCGTTAGCAATTTTTAGCAGAAACTCTTCTTGTAACGGTGTGTGTGTGTGTATGTGTGAGTGTGAGCTTTGATATGTGTCACTTTAGTTTTTGTAACATTTATTGCAGCGATTTCTTTCTTGTACTTTTTGTTCTGTGATTTTTGATCTTGTAAAGCGCTTAGAGCACCATTCATTTGGAGGTTAAGCGCTATATAAATGTACATTATTATTATATTATTATTGTTGTTGTTGTTATTATTATTATTATTATTATTATTATTATTATTATTATTATTATTATTATTATTATTATTATTATTATTATTATTATTATTATTATTATTATTATTAAATAATAGGCGATTGCATGAAATCAGGCTGAAGTAGGTGAAAATGGCACGTGTTTCGACACACACACAAAAAACACAACAAAAAACAGTGGATTAAAAGTCAGATATCGCATGTTTATCGTGTAAACATGTGCAATTTTCACATGCCTCTGATTAAAACATGTTTGTCAGAGCTTTTGATCTATTGGTTTCAAGGATACAAGTTCAATGTTCAACTACTTGTGATTAAAGCACGTGATATTGTACGTTTGTTAGGGCTTTTAATCTCCTGTTTTCGTGGAAACACGTGCAGTTTTAACCTACGCCTGATTAAACTTTTAATCGTCTGTTTTCGTGGAAACTGGTGCAATTTTCACCTACTTCTGATTTAAACACACGGCTTTTAATATACTGTTTTTGCGGAAAACCGTGAAATTTTTACCTACTTCCGATTTACGAACAACGTCTATGGACACTACCTTTAGCTATCACGGTGACTTATGTACACTGCCTTAATTTTAGTGGTGCTGCAACTACGATGTTTTCCAAATAGCTGACGAAGTGACAGGAATGATAACCGAACAGAAATAAGCACAAATATTGGATGATCCGACAGTCCGATGATTTCACTTGGTCTGAGGGTACATAATTATGGGACCAGTGGATGCCCGCACGAGGCCTTGATAATTCAAAGTGGCGCACTTGCAGTGCGCCTGCCTTGATCGGTGTTCAGGTTGTACTCCATGGACAATATCTGTCCCTGTCCCACATAACCCTCCAGTTAGTGCCGTCTATTATCACTCTGGTGCCGTGGACGTCAAACCCAGAACTAACCACCCAACCCGCAAGAGGCATAGAGGCAGGTGAGACGCTGAAACCTGCAGACTGCAGTTAAAAACGTTAAACGTTTAGAGCTTAACGTCTTTTGTCCACAACCAAGGTGATTTCAAAGACGGGGCACCGAAAAGAGACCCAGCTGGATTCGAACCCACGACCTTTTGGACTTGAGTCGAACGCTTTACCACCGAGGCACCCAGCTCCCCGCAGACTGCAGTTGCTCGATCATGAGAATCTACGCTTCTTGCAGATTGATCGGGTTAACCCATTTAGCCCCAGCGCACTAGAGCAGGACATAGATCGACCATGATGACAATTCAAGGGTAGTGCCAGATTAGCTTGGCGCCTTAAGGCGCCAAGCTAATCTGGCGCTACCCTTGAACCATCTCCCGCAACCGGTACATAGTCGTTACGTGACACCTCCAAAATCTGGTGGGATGCGGCCGGGGTCAAATGAACGAATGCAAAAGGAAGATCACTAAAGAGTTGCCGCGCTGTGTGAAATGAATGTAACTGTTGTAAGAAAGACGCCGAACAGAAACAACTGACCAGATACAGACAGTGTTCTTCTTCAAGCAGTGTATTGAAGAAGAAGAAAAAAAACAACACCTTGACCTTCACTAAATTTGGCTTCACTTGATGTTTAACCCTTTAGCTGCTACTGACGAAACCGCTCGCCGACGCGTCTTTTCCGCCTAGCGGTATATCGTCAGTAGTAGCCAAGGCGTTGATGTGAGTAATCCAGATTTCAAAATAGTGACTGCCAAGCGAGTAAAATGCAAAGAAAACCTAACAAAGAAAGACACACGATTAATAATAGCAGGTACAACACAATATATTAATACTTGTGTGGTTGTTTCATGACTTTGTATATCTATAATGAAAAATGTTTTTTTTTTTTTTTTTTTGTAAAATAGACATACATAGTCTACAAACAAGTACACCATTTGCATCGTGTACTTATTTGTATGTCTATTTTGAAAAAAAGGATTTTAAACCCGAAATACTTTTTTTTTTAATTGTGTCGTATCTGTTTTTTTCTAAGCGTGTTTCTATCTTCGTTGGGTTCTTTTTTTTTACGTTGATGTGAGAAGCATGCGCCGAGAAATTTGTTTTTACAATGCATATAATGTATCAATGTCAATGATTAGTAGTTATCTCCTCGGTTCAGGTCACTGTGGGAAAATACTTCGATAGTACACCGGACGTAAAAATAGTGCATGTTCATCGCGGCAAACATGAGTTTTCTCAAACCACGCCGTGTGTGTAACGCTGAGTGGATTGATAACGGGCTGATACAGGTGATAAAGCTTACCTGAAATACAGGAAGATGAAGCAGGCAGGTGCCAGAAGGATCAGGCTGACTGCGTTACAAATCACGCCAACCCAAAACAGCGCTGCAAACCTCTGTAATGAAAAAACATTGAACATCGTATTATGTAGTATGAAGATCTTTCGAGGTTGTATTCAAGTTCCAGATAATAGTGAGGTTTCGTTTGCAACGAACGAATGGCAACAACAAACGAGTGCTATTATAAGCACAATCAACATTCCAAACATCTCCAAGAGGCATAGATCCTCATGATCTATGCCTCTTGGAGCTGTTTGGAGTGTTGATTGTGCTCATAGTAAGTGACTGTGTTTATAGTACAATGCTGGTTATCCACTGTGAATTCGGTTTCGTTCGTTGTTGGCACTCGTCTGGCGTAAACGTAATCTCACTGATGTTGGCTTTGACGAGGGCCATCTGGGGTCTAATGAATGAAGAAGCAATAAATGAAAACGTCGACCTGATCTAAAAAAAAGAAAAATACAGTTCGACATTTTAAAAACATTATTTCGTTGTTTACGCGGTTGTAGGTTTAAATTCAATTTTTGTGTTCAAATACTTTAGCATTGTGGCTGTCGGTATTGGTTTTTGTCGCGATGATTCCTGCAGATGATGATGATTCCTAGGATAATCCGTATAGCCAAAAGTCGTAGACAAGCACACACGAAAAGGCCGTTTTCTGAATTTGGACAGAATTTACCCACTGACGTGAACTGATCTAGACGGACATACAGGTTTCAGTTTCAACGGGTTAACCCCTTCCCTGCCACTGTACGTACGCTGTAAGTGCCGTTTTGTTTATGACATCTTGTTTCATTCAATGACCAAAAGCCAGCACCGTCCAAGAAACATGGATACAAATTGATCTCAGCATGAGGCATAGATCCTCATGAGTCCCCCGCTGTCGCGGGTGCTTATGAGGATCTTTGCCTCTTGTAGTTGAATCATGTTCACTGGGGTTTTTTTCGGCAGTAAATGGGTTAAGCCATATTTCCTAAACATAAAGACAGCTTGCAAACTCGCCACCTGGCATAGCACGTCTGCAGCGCCCTGTCCAAATCAGCCGTCAATCAACGATAGCGAGCAACATTTATTGCTGGAAATCTTTGCATATCATGCGCACATGAAAAGGTTTCAAACTTCGCGCACCTGTCCAAATGAAACTGAAGATATCTCTGCAAGAGGGAAACAGAATCAGTTTGAAATCTTGAGGATCTCTCCAGGAACCCTGCATGTGGTCTGCATGTGGCCGGCACGAAGATTTAGACACCGACGACTGAGAACCTGTACCTCTAGCCACACTCCCATCCTAAGGAGAACATAAAATATTTCTTTTGTATGTGAGTAACTCAGAAACTCACTGAGTTCACAGATTTAGTGGTTTAACCCCTCCCGCGCCCACACTATACTCCCTTCCCTGACGTTGGAAGCCGCATATTTTTGTGTGTGAAACCTTCAAGGTTTTTGTTTCAGCGACCGAAGCCCTAAGCCAAGGAACGTAGATACAAAGTGGTTTTAGCAAGAGGTATAGATCCTCATGAGTCCCCGCTACTGCCTCTATACCTCTGGCAAATGGGTGGTGTTGCATTTTGTGACTTATTCCTGCGATAGAACTTACGCTCAGCATGACGCATCCCGTGTAGTCGGTCCATTCTTGCATGGACTCCAGGCTTACGAACCACGTCCCGTTTTCCGTGCACTGTTTGGTGGCCTTGGCTGAAAAATAGAAGAAAAAAACTTTTGAACGAATGAACGAACGCAAAAACGAACGAGTGAATGAATGAATACATGAATGAATCAATGATCGAACGAACGAACGAACGAACGAATGAATGAACGAACGAACGTAAGAACTAACTGAAGAAAGAACTGAAAAAACGAACGAACGAATGAAAGGACTTCAACTCATAAGCATCTATGGGACATCTTTTAAACGGCGGTTCCGCCGCTAGATAACTAAGTTTACGCTACATATCGGGTTTTTTTTTTCTTCTTCTTTTAACACCGATATTCATGTGCACTGAAATAGCTTCTGTCGGCGAGAGGCAGTAAACTAAATTCACCAGCAATGAAAATAGATCCAAAGGATCCTCCTGCACCGGCGGTTAGCAGACGGAGCTCTGTGTAAACTGTCGTAATGATCGCTAAAAGCTTTTCACTCCTCGTTCTCCCCTGACACTAACGGGAGCTGCCGATTTGTGCCTGCCTGTTCACAGATTGCCCTTACAGGTGAGCGAAAGGTCCTTGGGCGGACTGCGACCAAAAGTCTCAGTCCGCCCGAGGACCTTTTGCTCACTCGTGTCTTCCCTGACACGACTCGTGAGATTTGTGGGTGGACATGGCGTTGGTACATTTAATTCTGTCCATATTAGTTATATCAGTTCCATATCAGTCCTCTCAAGATCCTTTCGCTGGTGGTCTATGCTGTTTGTTATCGTTTGGCTATCGGTAGAGCCGATTTTGTGTCGCGTTCATTACTTGGACGAATCACCTCGACAAAAAGCGCTACCGACAGCCAAAGGTTAACACCTGGGAGAGGCATGTTAAAACCGCTGAGGATATACAGGCTTTGAATTGGCCTGCGACACCAGACTAACGTTAAGATTGTAGATGGCCTCGTTGATTGCCCGCACTCCCCCCCCCCCACCCCCACCCCCACCCTCTCCTCCCACCACCCACCACCTCCCACCAATTCCGAAAATGAAAATACAAGAAGCATCATGAAGTCCGTAGACTTTTGCCGGCTGTAGTGACTAAATCCGTCATTTATATTTCCACGCTGGTCTGTGATTTGTACCTCATGACACTAGGCCATAAGAACCATAATCACAGACGAATACGTATTAGAATGGCAATGCTCTTATCTAAAAATAGTGTTTTCATTTTTTTTTTTAACTTCAAGACAGCTACTCATTGATTTTGCAGCCCGACACTAAGACTTACCCTCCTGTTTCCATTACGTCCCCATCACCCCATCTGTTCCATCTCCTGACCCACGCCCACTTCCCGTCAGTTATCAGTCATCACACGATAATTATATATATTAACCCCTTCCACCACATAGAAGCAGACTTTAAAAAAAAAAAATCATTGTAAATACAAAGATCTCCAGCCTTCAAAGGAAATAGGATTGATAGCGGTGAAAGCAAGAGGCATAGATCCTCATGAGCCCCCGCAATTGCGGGGGCTCATGAGGATCTACACCTCTTGCTCTCATTGTTCGTAATCTCTTTTCAGTTCTCGGCAATCAACAGTTAAATCACCGTGCATTCAAAATCAAAGATCTCCAGCCATCAAAGGAACTTGGATCTAAAGTGGTGTAAGCAAGAGGCATAGATCCTCATGAGCCCCCGGTGATTACAAAAACGGAATCTGCTTCCGGTGGAAGTGAAGGGCTCACAGCTGTCAACAGCTGCCAGCTGGTCGGTCTGTCTATGCCTCTTCGTGTTCACTTTTTCTCGGCAGCCAACACTGAGTTAAATCACGTTAATTTCAAAATCGACGATCTTCAGCCGTTAAAGGAACGTGGATTTAAAAGTGGTGTAAACTAGAGGCATAGATACTCATGAGCCCTCGCATTCGCGGGGGCTCATGAGGATCTATGACTCTTGCAGTCATTTGTTCCTGTTCACTTTATCTTGGCAATCACAAAGCTAAACGGTGATCTCACAAATTTAATTGGATATTTTTCGTTGTAATCGAGAGAGCCAGGGGGTTTCCCTCAATGGATTAGTCAAAATTTAATCGATGTTTCCACGAATGAGATAAAATAGCGAAATGGTTTACTCAAAATGTATGATAACCAGTGCAGTTTCTAATCCACAGACATTTTGGCGGCGGGACCACTAGCACCTTCGGCGTCAACTTGAAGGAGACTAGACTCTTGCGATAGCTTTGGGGACGTGACCAGACAGGCAACTCGGCAGCTATTCCTCTACTAGATACTAAAAATGTTTCAAGGTAAGCAGACAACACAAATTAACCCGGCATTCACTGCCGAGGAAAAGTGAAAACCACCCAGCTGCAAGAGACATAGATCTTCATGGGGCCCCGCAGTTGCGGGGGCCCATGAGGGTCTATCATGAGCCCCCGCAGTCGCGGGGGCTTATGAGGATTTATGTCTCTTGTTAGTCCTGTGTTCTTTTCGTCCATTTCGTCCGTCTTGTTCAAGCGCGAATGTCGGTCAGTTCACAGTGGTTTCACTCGGAGGCGAAATCCGTGATCACTGGCAGCGAAGGGGTTAACGGTGATTACAAAAACGCAATCTGCTTCCGGTGGAAGTGAAGGGCTCACAGCTGTCAACAGCTGCCAGCTTGTCGGTCTGTCTCAGTCTTTCACAACTGACGTCGCGTAGACTTGTGGCGATTTCAAAATCGATTTCAAAACGTGAATCATTTTGCACAGTGGAAATGAAAGGCTTGCAAAAACATATTCATGACTGCACTGATTGTGAAGCAATATGAAGTGGAAAAAAAAACCGATCTCCTAGGTTTGGAAACCACAGATGTAAACGAGAACGGACCTAGATAGACAGATGCGTAGTGCCCTAGTTAGGCAAAAATTAAAAAAAATAAAAACACCACAAAAACAACAACCAAAAACCAATAAGTCCATTTTTGTGAAAAGCGAGATTTTTCATTGTATTACAATGAAATCTCGCTTTTCATAAAAATGGGCTTACTGTCTTTTTCGGTCTTTAGAGTCCTTGAGTGCAGAATGGATCCTCATGAGTTCAAGAGGATCTTGCAGATGGGAGGAGAGATGAGAAACTTGGCGCGGGCCAATTGCGGTCGACGTCTTGCGAACTGGTTATATCGGTCAAAGGGTAAACAGTCTGCAGTGAACTTATCAAGATGACAGTTTTTCACTGTCAGTAATCAACATGGCGACGCAAAGGAATTTTCCCCACCCAAGATAAAAATATCCGAGCGGGAAAAAAAATTCAGGGAGAGGAAATTTTTTTTAATAAAAATAACGAAACGTGAACACAGAACCGTAAGGAGAATTATATTGATTCATGACTCCTGTAATGTTCACTGACTGTCGTTTTTTCGTTATTAAATGTGCGCAAAGATGTGAAATAGTGTTATTACTTCCATCTGCAAGAGACATAAATCCTCATGCTGTCGCGGGGGCTCATGAGGATTTATGTCTCTTCCAGATGGGCAGCGTTTGCCTTGCCCCGGCGGTTAAGGTGTTAATTCAGCTCTATAGAACTTCACCCGTCCAATAAGCATGGATACAAAGTGGGCTCAGCAAGAGACATGAACGCGATCTATGTTTCTTGCACATGGTTGGTGTTCACTTTTCCTCGGCAGTGAATGGGTTGACATGATGATGATATATCTTTATTGCCATATGTAATAATACATTAGGAAATCGTTGCGGTGCTGCGCAACTTAAAAAGAAGAACATTAAACACATCAAAATATAATTAAGCTACTCACGTGCACACACACACACACACACCACACACACACGCCACACACACGCGCGCGCGCGCGCGCGCGCGCGCGCCTGTATGCCTTAGTAACTAGTGTGGTCTAAACATAAAGGCAATAAACACGATTTCCCAGTAACACAAATCACACAGGACATATCGTAATATAAAAACACGTCACTTGCATCATAGACACAGCTGTGCAGTTAGCCCTATTTCCTACTCATTAGTTTGGCCAGCCCCCACCTGCTGCTGTGGTATGCATCCACTCCCCGCTGCGAGCAGGCCATCTAGGTCACTGTCTGGCATGGCCGGTGATGATGACCGTGCTGTTAGTGTTGTCGTTGTTGTTTGTGTTGTTTCTGTTTTTCTTTGGATACTTGTTTCTTAGGCGCCAGTTTTTTGTTCATTGTTGTTGCTCTTGTTGTTGTTGTAGTTGCTGCCGCGGCTGCACTTGTTGTTTTCGTCTGGTTAATGCTTTTGTTGTTTTGTTTGTTGTTGTTTCTTTCTTTCTCTCTCTCTCTCTCTCTCTCTCTCTCTCTCTCTCTCTCTCTCTCTCTCTCTCTCTCTCTCTCTCTCTCTCTCTCTCTCTCTCTCTCTCTCTCTCTTCTCTCTCTCTCTCTCTCTCAGCTCCGTCTATGTGTGGAGGGGGGGGGGGCGGGGAGGGGTGAGGGGGGTGTCTGTGAGTCTATGAGTATGTTTGTCTATGTGAACAGTGTTGTCAGTTGTTTGCAAGTATTATGTTTTACTTATATGAATGTATATTTGTAGTTAGTCTTGTAGTTGTTAGCAACGGCAGGTTTGTAAAATGGCTGTGTCGATGACAATATCAATGCCTAAACCGTTGTAAAATAAAGTTTCATTGATTCATTGATTCTCTCTCTCTCTCTCTCTCTCTCTCTCTCTCTCTCTCTCTCTCTCTCTCTCTCTCTCTCTCTCTCTCTCTCTCTCTCTCTCTCTCTCTCTCTCTCTCTCTCTCTCTCTCTCTCTCTCTCTCTCTCTCCTCTCTTTGATTACTCAAGTTGCTCCGCCTTAGCCGTCAGTCCGGGAAATCAAGTACTACCTTTGACCTATCACGGACGGTCCACCTCTCACGATCACTGAGTTTGCGTACAGAAAAAAAAGTTGCGGTTTTATTCATTTAAAAACATTGATTCGCAGAAAATGTATCTGTTACAACGGAAAAGGTTAATGCTCTTAGACACATCATTTATCCCCGCCGACAGTAAATAGCTTAACCCGTTCAGTGCCCAGAAAAAAATGAATACCACCCATCTGCGAGAGGTATATTTCCTAATGCCTCTTCCTGACACCACTTTGTATTCATTTCCCTTGGACATAATATTTGTGTGTGTGTGTGTGTGTGTGTGTGTGTGTGTGTGTGTGTGTGTGTGTGTGTGTGTGTGTGTCGAATTAATGACGAATGCAGAAACACACTCTGCGTCTGCTGACTCTGAACGGGTCAAGCCATTCAGCCCTGACGCACTACAGCAGGAGATGGATCGACCATGATATTTCAAGGGCAGTGCCAGAGTAGCTTGGCGCCTGTCGGCACTAAGCTAATCTGGCACTACCCTTGAATTATCATTGCCGATCCATCTCCTGCAACTTGTGCATAGTCGTTAGATGACGCCTCCAAAATTTGGAAAATACGTGCGTCGGGCTGAATGAGTTAACCCAGTTTGATGCAGATCTCTTGAGATCACGGCTTCCGGAACACAGCTTAACGAAAGCTCAGCATCCAAATGCAAGAGAAACAGTTACTAATCCCAAGCCAAGGAACCCCCCAGCCGACCAAGAGAAGTGGATACAAAATGGTGTCAGCAAGTGCAAATGGGGGGGGGGGGGGGGGGGGGGGGGGCTCATGATGTTCTATACCTCTTGCAGTTGGGTGGTGTTCAATTTTTCTCGACAGTAAAGCAGTTCACCCATTCAGCCTTGAACCACTACAGCAGGAGATGGGTCGACCATGATAATTCAAGGGTAGTGCCAGATTAGCTTGGCGCCTGTCGGCGCCAAGCTAATCAGGCACTGCCCTTGAATTATCATGGTCGATCCATCTCCTGCAATTGGTGCATAGCCATTAGATGATGCCTCTATAATTTGGGAAATACGTGCGCCGGGCTCAATGGGTTAAAGCCTGTACGTATTGCGCCGAGCCGTTTTCATGGGTGACAAATTACTGGAACATTTGTGGAGAAATCTGCCATAAAAAAAACGACACTAGCCCCTCCAGATTACAACTAAACTTCGCAGATTTTTTCTTCGCGCTTTTTTACCTGATGATGTTTTTTTTACCTTTTTTTCTGGTAGAAGGTGTAGATTCCATAAGGCTCTGCACCTGCAGGGGTTCATGTGAATCTATACCTCTTGGTGAACAGACGAGCCTCATTTACATCCTCACGCAGTGGGAAAGAGCAGTATTTAAGTCCACAAACTGCTTATCAAAGTGTAGGCTGAGAAACAAACATTGCTTAGATAAGCGTGTGCCTGCCACAGTTAATCAACAGTCAAGAGTCAATGCGAGTGCTGATCTGTGATTTTGAGCCTTACGGGGTCAGCCGTAAGGTTCAAAATCACAGACTAGCACACATAAAGTTCACATCGTGTTCTCGCTGAAAGCTCCTGAGAATCGAAATTTGTATTTTTGAAAATTAATTCTAGCATGTAAAGAGGTTATTGTTTATCGGGAAAAGACAACTACAACAAGGACCCATAAAGAGAGAAAACGTTTGACAGAAAAGAAGGAACACACAAAATCACAACGCAAATAAGCTGGAAAAGAGCAAAACGATTTGACATCTTGACTGCCGAGAAAAAGTGAACGCGATCCCAATGCAGATGGCGGTGCGCGTAACGACTGATGTTATATTACGACACTTAACCCATTCAGCCCTGACGCACTACAGCAGGAGATGGGTGGACCATGATAATTCAACGGTAGTGCCATATTAGCTTGGCGCCTGTCGGCACCAAGCTAATCTGGCACCGCCCTTGAATTATCATGGTCGATCCATCTCATGCAACTGGTGCATAGTCGTTAGAGTGACGCCTTCAAAATTTGGGGAAATACGTGCGTCGGGCTGAATGAGTTAATAAATTACCCGAAAGCGTTGCACGGTTCTAAATAGAAGGCAGTAGCTTTGTCTGGAACACACATAGAGATCTCCTAACAGCTGCTGGTCATTATTTTCACTTCCCATGCTGATACACCAGTTATTCCTCTGTCGCACATAAACCCATGACCATGAAAATGCTCATAACTGTCGTAGGTTATAATTATGTGCGCGCATTGTGATTTTTAATTTTGCTTACTTCCCAAAGTCAGTGCTTCCCAATAAGCAAAAGACCCTGGGGCCGACGTCGGCCCGCGGACCTCTGTTTACTGCGTGGGTTGTCGCCAGCGTAACCCGCCAGACAGAATGATCTGGGGTCACGGTCCAACTCGTCTACGCCATGTCCGACCATCTGTTGTGACGTGGCTTTTTTTTTTTTTTTTTTTTTTTTTTTTGGGGGGGGGGGAGGGGCGTAAGGGAGCAATACGTCATCAAAATGACTCTCACGCCAGATGGACTCGGGGTCTCTTTGGCGTACGCCAAAGTGAGCCCGAGTCCATCTAGCGCGAGAGTCTTTTGGCTGTGCTACACCGGTAACCTATCTCCACATTATTCTCGGCACTTGTACACAAAATGATGTTTCACGGACTGCGTAAGCGAAAAGCTGAGACGCGTACATTAATCACAGTTTTCAAGTGTTCTCAGTGTCCTTCCCGTCTATTTGAAACTGCCCCTCATGGAGTCATATATTTTCCTTTATCGGGTTTAGTACCGTATCTTGGAACTCACTGACAGAAGAACCGCGCGATATCATTATTCTTCGATCAGTCACTTAATCAGTACTGAGGACATTTTCCCAACGTAAACTGATTTGCATCTGGTACGAAATAGTTCCATAATTAAGATTAATACCTGTAGTGAGTTTGGTTTACTAGTAATTATCAGCCATGCTATGACCGCCTTACGAATGACGGAGAATATGTGAACCGTGATGATTCAAAGGAAGTGCCTGATTAGCTTGGCTCCTTAAGGCGCCAAGCTAATCAGGCACTACCCTTGAGGTAACACTCTAGATACAGCTCCTCAGTAAGCGCTGAAAGTGGAAATGCTAGAACTTTATGGCGCCAGGGCAATCAGGCACAAACCTTCAGCTCTGCCGTGGTCTGGCAAAAACCAGTAAGTCCATTTATGAGAATAACGAGATTTTCATCGCAATGCAATGAAAATATCGCTTTTTTTAATGGACATACCCGCTCTTGCCAAATCACGGCAGAGATACTGATCACGGTCGACATAGCTGTACCACATAGCGTTGGAAGTAGAATAGTTACACCGGTGTGTATGTCCGCTGGGACTGAGTTCCGACATTTTCTTCTCGTAAAATCTATGTCGCACATGGGGCCCAAATAACGGATCTAGTTTATACACAGTGGGACTGATGTGTGTGGTCGAAATTCCTCCTAATACGAAGTCTGGCCATAAAGCAGCACTGGTCTGGTTTCAATAGCTGCCATGTGGTGAATTTTGAACAGTGCTCAACTTGAATAAATTAATAGCACATGGCATGGAATGAAAATCACGTGGCTGTTTCCTAATGTACTATTACATATGGCGGCAATAAAGTTCTACCTAATCTTATCTTATCTGTATTTTGCACTTCTGGTAATCCCTGTCAAATCCGCTTTTTGAGAGGTGAAGTTATTTATTTTATTTAAGGCTGCGTCGTTGTTGACTACTCCTGCACACCGCTCTTAAGCCATACATTCCTGTGCAATTGAAACTAACAAGAGATGCTTTTACTTCTGATCATGTCTTTGTCTGGTGTCATATACTTAGCCAGTTCGCTGTCGGTGGCGCATTTTGTCGAGGCGATTCCTGCAGAAATCACCTCCATACAAATCGCTACTGACAGCCAAAGGGTTAACAAAATAGCCTCATCGTTGTAGCAATTTCTTAACCCATTCAGCCCTGACGCACTACAGCAGGAGATGGGTTGACCATGATAATTCAAGGGTAGTCAGCCAGATTAGCTTGCCGCCTGTCGGCGCCAATCTATTCTGGCACTGCCCTTGAATTATTATGGTCGATCCATTTCCTGCAATTGGTGCATAGTGGTTAGATGACGCCTCCAAAATTTGGGAAATACGGCTGAATGAGTTAATAGAAAGCATAACTCTAAATCTTCATATTTCCCACGTGCTTCCGGAATCGACACCAGACTCAGCGGCAGTGTCTGCTCAATTTATGACAGTGGGGCAGATGTTCCTTCTTTTTTTTTTAAATCTGTTACGAATGATATAGCCTGCCGCCTGGTTAGCCATACGGCTATCGGTGGCTCTATCTGTTGCGATGACTCCCTCAGTAATCATCGCGACAAAAAGCGCCACCGACACTGAGCCAAAGGTTTAGAGCAAATGGACGGCTATTCCGTTCCTACCCGGCAATACATCGTCATCGCTAAAGGATGCAGGTGCTCGCTATAATAAATTAGAGAAACAACCTTCACCTTGACCGAGATCCCTGAAAGACATTAAGCCCTTCACTGCCGACAAAAACAAGACACCCAACTGCAAGAGGCATAGATCCTCATGAACCCCCGCAACAGCGGGGGCTGATGAGGATCTATGCCTCTTGCTAGAGCCACTTTGTATCTACCTTCCTTTAACGGGCTGGGGATTTCTGACGTTGAACTTACCATAATTTTAGAAACCCAGCCTGCGTCCACTGGCAGTGAAGGTGTTCAAGCGCAATTCGTGATCACTGTACGGGGAGGGGTTAATTACCAATGCCAGCTTAATGCAGCAAACCCAAAGGTCACACCAAGTAAAAGGTAAGAACACAGTACAAGGACAAATCCACACTGGTTGTCTCCCTCGATTTGCTACCGCTGATCATCGGTAGCGAATCGAGGGTGACAGCCATTGTGGAACAAGTCAAGAGGCCAAAGGTTACACTAGTCCTAATTAATTTGACAATGAAAGACCAGTCGACCACCACACCAATCAAAATAACATTAATTTCAGCTTCAGGATCACCATAGCAAAAAAAAAAGTCGAGTACCAAAGATTACATCAACTTAAACTTTATGACCATCAGGACACGTCAAAATCCAAAGATCACACCAACTTGCACTCAGCTTTTCAACACACAAAGACAACACATTGAATCTCTGTACTACGCAAGTTTCAGCTTCAGGATCATCATAGCACAAAAAAATCAAAGTACCAAAGATTACATCAACTTAAACTTTATGACCATTAGGACAAATCAAAATCCTGAGATCGCACCAATTTGCATTCAGCTTTTTAACACACAAAGATGACAAATCAAAATCCTGAGATCGCACCAATTTGCACTCAGCTTTTCAACACACAAAGATAACACATTACAATCCCTGTACTACGCAAGCACAAGGAAAGGAACGGCAAAAACACCTAGGGAGCGAACCGGTATAAGTTAATCTGATCTGGGTGGAGGCCAGTAATTCAACCTCAGTGACTGATTGAAACTGAAATTCTTCTGTGTCGTCTAGACAGCTCCGGAGGGAATGATTGAAACGCAGACAGCGGCTTGCCATCAAGGGTCTTGAACTAGAATCACAAAACGTAATCGAACAGGGCCAGCGAGTGACGTTGCCTCTTGCCCTTCTTACTAACGTATTTGTCCCTAGAAACATCAAAACGTAAATCGAACAAGATCCCAGAGCGACTTGATCTTTTACAGTATTGCCTTGAAACGCCGCATGTGTAAGTCGCATAGATCCTAAGGAGCCCCCGCCGATGAGGAGGGGGGGGGGCGGGGGGGGGGGAGGGGGGGGGGGGTCATGAAGATCTATGCCTCTTACAAGATATATATGTGTAATGTATGTCCTTCAGTTAAATAAATGAGGATCTTGCCAATTCCAAGTTACCCGCCCACGGAGATGGTCAACCGGTTTCAACCTACATTGTCCAATTATCTACTGAAGTACATAAGTACAATCCTGTCACTGCCAGGAAAAAAAATGAACATGAGACAGCTGCAAGAGACATAGATCCCCGTGAGCCCCCGCAATTGCGGGGGCTCATGAGGATCTAGGCTGCTTGCTGACCACTTTGTATCTATGTTCATCGGACGGCTGAAGCTCTTCGGCGCCAGTTCAGGGTACAGCAGCAAAGATTATATAATATATAATATAATATATAATATTATTATTATTATTATTATTATTATTATTATTATTATTATTATTATTATTATTAAAGATTTCAGAAACAGTCTATGATCGCTGACTGGCAATGAAGGGGTAAGGTCTGAGAACTATCATGTACTGGACCGTCATTTTGGAACTGAAGGCCGTAGCGTGTAACGTTCAAAATCACAGGCGTGCACACAAACTGACGTCATGGCGTTAGCTCATTCAAGGCGCCACGCACCAATAGCTGCGAAAGTGACGCATAGCGTTGACAGGTCACTTTCGCACCTACTGAAGTGTGAGAACCTTAAATGAGTTTATCTTGATCATTCATACCCGCAAGAGGCACACTAACTTTCACCTGCATAATACATAAATTCTTTTCAGCAACTACTGACTTTCCACTGGAGAAATACCACTGTGGCAAGGTTGGTTGCTTAGTTAGGGGTTTAACGTTCACGGGACCGGAGTGATAACGGACGGCCCTAAAGGGTGGGTTATGGGGTCAGGGACACAGCTATTGCTTATAGAGTACAACCTGAACAGTGACCAGTTCAGGCACACGACAACTGTGCCACTTTGATTTACCAGGAACTTTCAACCCTTTTCATCCTGATACACTATCGCTTGAAATAAGTTGGACGATGTTAGTTTAAGGGTGGTGCCAGAATAGCTTTGCGCCTGAGGCGCCAAGCTATTCTGGTACCACCCTTCAACTGAAATGGTTGATCTCTCCCCCAATCAGTAATGTAGCCTTCATAGGACAATAAGCATTTTTTTAAAAATCAGCCTGAGGATGTCATGGGTTAACTCATTCTACCCCATCACCGAAATCCTCAAATTTTGCCGTTGTCCTCTGAAGACTGCATTGCAGTGCAGGACACAGATCGACCATGATAGTTCAAGGGTGATGCCAGAATAGCTTGGCGCCCATGGGCGCCAAGCTATTCTGGCATCACCCTTGAACTATCATGGTCGATCTTCATCTTGCTGTGGTGTGTCTGGGGTAGAATGAGTTAAAGCCCGTCTTTTTTCCCTGGCCCGCGGTAGCAAAGTTCAAATTTATTTCCCGCTAAAAATTGACGCTTTTTGCGCCGTCCTCAGGATGGCTGGCTCGTGCAGAGGAGACACAGCCCCAGGGAGTTCTCTGCCGGTAGGGAGAGCAAAACCCCCATTTCTAAGTGGTTGCCATTTGTGACCCCTTCATCGATAAACCTTTTCTGGATGCGTCAGATTTTCTCCAGCTCATCAGGTTTTTCTGTGTCGGGAGTCAACAAGTGCGGAGGAGGGCGTGCATGTATTGGTCGGCTGGATT
Source organism: Semisulcospira habei (assembly GCA_036245525.1). NCBI lineage: Eukaryota > Metazoa > Mollusca > Gastropoda > Semisulcospiridae > Semisulcospira > Semisulcospira habei. The sequence continues at coordinate 259,193,719 of BTPG01000002.1, read as the reverse complement.
GGCTGTCCTTCGATTCTCTGAGTTGGACGGCAAAATTAATGCAACGCAGACCCCATGATACAATCATTTGTCCAGGGGAAAGAGATGGATTTGTTCTCTGGCGTGTCCGTTGAAAGGTGGCGGTATATCAAAGTGACTCTGCTGCAATGCGCCTGATCTGGTCAGTGTTCCGGTGGTACTCCATAGGTAATAACCAATGCGCAAAAGGCCATCGGGCCGACGTCGTCTCGATGGCCTTTGCCCACTGGGTAGCTATTTCTGTCCCCCCCCCCCCCCCCCCGTAACCCACTCCTTAGGCCGTTCTGTATCACTCGTGTTGTGGACGTAACACCGTTAACTCAACAAGGCGCCCCACATCAATAGCTGCGAAAGTGTCGTATAGCGTTGCCGGCCCACATTGAGCGGTGCATGGGCTGAATGCGGCCCATATCGAAAACTCCAACGAAGAAAGAAACACGCTTAGACAGTTTATTAACCCATTTATGCCGGACGTTTTTGTTTTTTATTTTTCAAAATGGGCAAACAAACAAATACAAATTCGCTACTTATCTTGAGTGTGAAGAAGCTAAGTGGCAACTGAAAGATGCATCCCACATCGCCCATAGGATCTTTGGCGCACTGGGATAAGGGTTCCAGCACACAAAAGGCCATCGGGCCGAAGTCGATTGTGCGCGGACCCACTGCGGCCAAATTCGATCCGAGGGCACTTGTGTAAATGTGTTTTGGGAAAATATCTGCTTCTTTTGAAATTTTCCATCACCGCAAACATCTTCAGGCACCACACTTGTCACGCACCGCCCATCAGCTGTCATGTAGATCGACTGATTCATCTTCAGCAGCTTGCAAAGGAGTTAAAAATGTGTGAGACGCTCAACACACAAGCCGCTCCTGATTACTTCCATGAAATGTAATGCGGCCTAAGTAGTTCAGTTCTAGGACCACTTTTGTTTGCTAGGCTCCGCACATCCAAGATAAGCCGTCAACACACACTTAGTACTTGGGTCCTGGCCAGTGCCGAAGACAGACCAAGACCGAGATGCGACCAATTACAGACAGACGGACGGCCGCAAACAGACGGACATGGAGAGAGCAAAGGGCAATAACCGTCTGTACATACAGCAAGGGGGGTCACTCTACCCTGGACAAACAGTTAGACCCATTTAGCCCATTCTTATCTCAATTTACGGCAAAATCGTTTATTTAACCTTAAATTTCATTACATCCTGAGATGAAATTATCAATCTTATTCTGATATCCTGCAAGGTCTACATCGCCGTTCTGGAGACATATAGGCCATAATAGTTGAAGGGTGGTGCCTACAGGCGCCAAGCTATTCTGACACCACCCTTGACTAGGAACTATCATGGTCGATCGACATCTTATCGTAGCACATCAGGGCTCTATGTTAATCCCTAAAACAGCAAAGCTGCATTTCCCAAATTTTAGAAATGTCACTTCGCAACTAGTTCCAGGAGATGACTCGACCAAAATAATTCAAGGGTAGTGCCAGATTATCGTGACGCCTGATGGCGCCAAGCTAATCTGGCACTAGCCATGAATTATCATGGAAGAACCGTCTCCTGCTGTAGTGCGTCGGAGCTAAACGGGTCAAGATACCAAAGCCAACGACTGGCTGACAAGAAGGCAACGAGCACACCACTCTTCGTGTCTCCAATCAACACTTGCCTGTGGTCGCACAATACACAAGTAACAAGTGCGAACGTTTACTTCATTTCCGCTTTAACCCCTTGCTGCTGTTGACGATACAGTTCGGCAAAAAAAGACGCGTAAATACGTGTCATTTTCGCCGATCTGTGTCGTAAGCAGCAGTCAAGGGGTTAACTTACGTAAATCCACTTTACTTTCTCGTGACTGTTGGGAAAAGATTCGTTGCTAGGTAGAAAAGTTCTTTTTAATATGGTTGAAATACACGAAAATGTGGTAACCCGTTTAGTCCCGATGCGCTATGGCAGGAGACGGATCAATCATGATAATTCACGGGTAGTGCCAGATTAGCTTGGCGCCTGCTGGCGCCAAGCTAAGCTGTCACTACTCTTGAATTATCTTGGTCGATCCAAATTCTGCACAGTCTGTTACATAGTCGTAAATTGACCCCTCTAACATATTGGAAATTGGGCCTTGGGGTTAAATGGGTTAAATGTGGTTGTTCTTGTTATTCTTGAGAATCACTATTTCTGTCATCGCTGCTTATTTTTTACAACGGCGGACGTTACCCCAAGGCCTGGCATGCATTCGACTAAATCGTATTTATATACTCGGCCAGCTGTCACCATTTTAAAAGTCGGTCACCCAAGGCCAAGTCGCAAAACAGTTTTGCACTTTAGTAACGATTTTTATATCACGGTATTATCACCACAATCAGTAAATGTTGACCAAATCGGTCACCACGTGTGATGCCCACAGCAACCTTCTGCATCAGTCTTTCATATTATGTCATCATCAGACAGTACATCTATGCATCCCTTATCTCTTGCGTATAATAATAATATGGAATCTACATTACCCTTACTCAATTTTCACGATACCCCGCAACCGGATATATGTTAGCTCGTCCACAGTAGTTCCAGGGTAGTGCGCTAGATTTGTTTGGCGCCTTGCTAGGCGCCAAGCTAATCTGGCACTACCCTTGAACTATGATTATGGCCTGGCCATATTCCTCTGCCGGTCTACAGTTTTACATGTCTCTCAAAATGTTGTCACAGTTATTACCTTTTTTACGTTTAAGAATGACAGAAAATTCTCATGACCCCGCACGTGCACTAGGGCTGTAGTCCTGTGTCAGATTGTAAACGCTTACTGTCGTTTATCAACGCATTCCTGCGCAGCACCCATACGACCGTCTTTGTGTGTCTCTTGAACGTTTTACACTTTCGACATAACTCGATTAATCCATTTAGCTCGTATAATCCACTCCAACATATGGATCGACCATGATAGTTCAAGGGTGGTGCAGGAAAAGCTTGGCGCCTAGAGGCGCCAAGCTGTTTCTGCGCCACCCTTGAACTGTCATGGTTGATTTGTCTCCTAAACCGTAATGCATCTGTGCTCGGGCCCACTGCGTCTGTCGTGGGCCCGAAGACTTCACAAGTCTTGCTACTGGGGTACTGCAAGCTTTAGGAATTGCGGTTTTAGGGCTGAATTTGCAAACGTGATAGTCACCGTTGACCAATGACTATAGCAAAGCGTGGGATCAGTTTCCTTATGTACTAATCATCATCATCATCAATAAAAAAATAAATAAATAAATAAATAAATAAATAAATAAATAAAAACACAAAAAAGGAAGGAGGCGGGGGCGGGGGGGGGGGGGGAGGGGCTTGTCAAATTAACGTTTCGGGTCGCCGTCTTCAATACCCCCTTCTTAACAGAAAGTGAAACCTCAAATAAAACTTCATTTTTGTTCGCACTTGTTCGCTCTTGTTCGCACTGTCGGACGCTGAAAGTCATGACCGGACTTTCGATCAATTGTTCCACGCAAGCTATCAACGCAACGAACGGACATTTATAACTCAGCGGGCAACCACATACACGTGCACATCATGATCACAACAAACTTGTCCATCTTTTCAAATCCTTCTCTGACTCCAAGTCAGATCAACCCGATCTGACCTCTGCTCCGTTTAATTAGTACATGTATCTTTAAGAAAAATGTTCGCTGGCAGACAAGTCTCCTTGCATGCAGAATAAATTCAAGATAGTTTCCTTCGGCATGTCTGGGATACAATGACCGGGAAGAGAGGCCAGTAAGATGCATGGCTCCCCATAAGGCTAGCAAGATGCATAGATCCTCATAAGTCCCCGCTTTCAGCGGGGGCTTATGAGGATCTATGCGTCTTGCAGATAGAAATCACTTGCTGTAAGATTCAGACGCCGAGACGCGAACCGCACTCTTGATGATATTTTTGTTGACGCCGAAGAGAAGGGCAAGGGAAGAAAACGTTGCCTTTAATTTGTCGCACAAAAAGGGACGTTTGAGCTTCCTCAGTGCCTGTCTGAGACTTCCATCAAAAGGCATCTATCTGTCACAGACGCAGATGCTAAAGAGCTACCACGGGTTGCAGGGCTCGATAAGATTCAAGACCTTTGAATGATGGTTTCTTAGTCTGTGAGTTTCACAACTGGAGACGCTTCCCTCGACATACTTACGTGAAACCCTTCTCTCTTCAAACGGCACATATCTTCAAAAGCCCCGACATTCTGTAGTGCTTGCAAAGACGTGTTCTTCGCATTGCCGTATTTGTCCTTCCGATCCGTCAGCGTAAAGTGTGGGAGAATCACTCACTCTTTGACAAGGAAGGGATATTCAGTTTGGGGAGGATACAATTTTCCCGAAGTCAATTGGCGCCATTGGGATATTTGTCCTTTTGAAGCGGCATTCCCAGACTCAAACCCAAAAAACCTTCCTCACTTGGGGAGATACATGAGGCCGATGACCGCAAAAGCTGGAGGCCTAAATTCTCATGAAACCCTGCGACTGCAGAGGCACATTAGAATCTATGCCCCTTGCAGCTGGACGGCGACTGTGCTATGCTTTATCAAGGACTGCGCTGTGCTTTCCAGAAAAAGGGTTCAGCATCGTTTACCCCTTCAATGTCGAGGAAAATGGAATACCACACAGTCTGCAAGAGGTGTAGATCCTCATGAGCATGTGTGTGTGTGCGTGCGTGCGTGCGTGTGTGTGCGTGTGTGCGTGTGTGTGTGTGTGTGTGTGTGTGTGTGTGTGTGTGTGTGTGTGTGTGTGTGTGTGTGTGTGTGTGTGTTTTGATCATACTTGCAAAGATTACGAAATGATTCTAAAATGTGTCCGCTAATATAGCCTTTGGCAATAAAAACACGACAAGCACTAAGTGGCATATATATAATTCATTAATAAGATTCAAGGTCATTGTTGGCAACGGAATTTTTTTCGACTTTATAGCTTTCCTGATGAAAAAGAAATTTTATTCGACAATCATTTAAGTGTGCGTCCTTGTCTGGCCTGAGTTACTGACATTTTCCCTTTGCAATCTTTCGCAAATTTCGCCGACTAAAGTCTGTTTTAAACAAATTCCTTTGAAAATCTGTAGCTGTGCGTAGACAAGAAGTGCCCTTTTCAAGCGAAACCAAGTGCATTAGTATAATTCTCGAATTTAAAAAAAGTTAGAATTGTGCACTCAGTGTGAATGGTGGGGAAGTGGCTTTTTGATTTACCAGAAAAAGTAATGTACCAGAGACCTCAGTGTTTGATAGAAAACGATGTTAAGGCCAGATCCTTTTTACACACATTTTCCATAATTGAACGCAATTGAACCATTCACGGACTTTTCTGGAAATCAAAGCCATCAAATATGAATCTGCTTTAAAGAAATATTGGCGCTGAATTGACAGTTCCAGTTACAATGAAACTTGGTGCCATCACTGTTCAATGGATGCCATGATACATGAGTGAAATGTTATGATGGTCAGTTATAGCGGAGGCTGTATCACGTTTTCATACCAATTTACTGATTTTCCTGATTAGTGAGACATTATCCTAAACTACAGCAGATCTAACATCTAACCGTGTCATTACAGACAATTGTGACGTTTAGTTTACGACGAACGACGAACGATGACGAACGAGATCGAAATCACGGTTCATGAGGATCTATGCCTCTCGGATATGTTTGGAGTGGCGTCTATGCTTATGTACGAGCTAGTTATCAACCCCGGTTTTGCTCTCGTTCGTTGTCGGTAGTCGTTCGTTGAAACGAAACCTTACTATTCATGGCACGAACAATAATTGTGTCAAAAGTGACTTATTTTAATCTGTTTATTGACTATATACATCGATCACTGAGGTTTTGATATATGTGTCTCGGAAGCAATTTTAAATCAAGGTTGTTTTTTTTTTGTTTGTTTGTTTTGTTTTGTTCTTCTTTTTTTTTTTTTCTTTTTTTTTTTTTTTTTGGAGGGGGGGGGGGAGGTAGAGGGGGGCGGGGGCACCGGTTAGTTTGCCCGATTATTGCATTGTTCGTTCGTTTGTTAACCCTTCGGCTGTCGGTAGCGGTTTTTGTCGCGATGATTCCGGCAGAGTTACGCATGCGTGCGTTGCAAAGAAGGCCTAAGTACGTGTCTGAGTGAGCACACTGCGTAGCGTCAACCAACAACAGACCCAGCGGCCTATATAACGTGCTTTTAAAATCCATTCTCATCCCTCACGACAAACTGCAGCATTGAAAAAAAAAAACTAACTGTGAAATTCAATCCACTCATTTCGGATGTAAACGGTCGACAGTCGATTTGCCCGGGCCTCTGTTCTGATGGAGTGATTGCCGGGTATCTGATGCCCGTAGATCCTTTCATCAACAGGGATAAAAGAAAACAAGCGATCAGTAATTGGGAAACAGACTTCCCTTGCTTACGAACATCCGACATTCAGCAAAAGGTGCACGGGCCGACGTCGGCCGCTTGTTGGCCCGCGCACCGTCGTGCGAGGGCCAACAAGCGACCGACGTCGGCCCGTAGATGTTTTACTTGATGTAATTAGTCTAGAAAAAAACACTGGGCTGGGTTTGACGAGGAAGGAAACGTTTTCAATTTCCATAGCAATATAATCGCGTGGAGGATTGTTGTGTTGTTGTTGCGTTGCGTTGCGTTGCGTTGCGTTGCGTTGCGTTGCGTTGCGTTGCGTTGCGTTGCGTTGTGTTGTGTTGTGTTGTGTTGTGTTGTGTTGTGTTGTGTTGTGTTGTGTTGTGTTGCTGGGTGGTGCTGGGTGGTGTTGGGTGGTGTTGGGTGGTTTTGGGTTGGTTGGTTGGTTGGTTGGTTGGTTGGTTGGTTGGCGTGTTTGTTGTTTGTTTGTTTTTGTTTTTGTTTGTTTGTTTGTTGTTGTTGTTGTTGTTTTTTGGGGGTGTTTTGTTTTGTTTTTGTTTATTTGGTTTGTTCGTTTGTTAATTTGTTTGCATGTTTGTTTGTTTTATGGCTGTTTGGTTGGTTGTTTCAAGTTGGTTGGTTGGTTGGTTATTTGTTTGTTTTAGGGGTATAATTATTAAACCCATCCAATTTCACAGCGAAGATGGATCGATTTGACAGCTTAATGGTGATTAAAAAGAAGACGACCCTCCATTGAATTGCGCATGTTAGGTCGATCGCTGAGATGCATCAAAACTACCCCTTACCCCTGAATTGTATTGACGCCTTCGGTATCAGTGGTCACGAAATGTGCGTCTGAACCCAATGCACGCTGACCCAGAAACATTCGCGTGAAAAACACAAATTACAATGGGACATAAAGTAGGTAACATTAACGTAGGCCTAACACAAGACATAATGAGTGAACACTTTTTATTTAGAAAAAAACAGGAATAACGATGGGCAAGTATTCAGCTCTGCCTGTGGAAGGGTGGGGGGTGGAATAAAGTAAAGCTATACGATTTCGATCCGAATCCGAAGCGGGTGCGAAACGGAAATGTTAGTGGAAGTCCATTTCATGCTTGTGTGTTTCCAAATGTCCGTTGGGGAAACGAATTCGCATCCGACTTCGAACGAAAATGGCGCAATTTTTTTTAAGGAAATTGCATCACCGCCTCAATGACAACGTCGTTTCTCACAAAAATGGATTTACTGTCTTTTTGCCTTCACAGGGCTGTACAATCTAACACAGGTAGGTGACAAAGTTTCTATTCAGTGTCGTCACTTTAACTACAAGTTAGTGGTGAGGTTTCCGTTTGCTTCGAACGACTACTGACAACGAAAGAAAGCGAAATCGCGTTTAATAAACCAGTTTGTGCCATAGCCTAGACAACACTCCAAATATATCCGAAAGGCATAGATCCTCGTGAGCCCGAATAACGATCCAAACAATCCGATCCAAACAAGTCGACCCGCCTCGGATACAACAAGCAGGTTTGACGTCATTTCAACGAACCTCCTCATAACCTCACACATTTCAGCATACGCATCCTTTGGCAAAATACATCCAACTTCATCCGCCGCAAAATGACAGAATCCTTTTTCGCGGACAGGCTTGGCACTTAGTACCATCCGCGCGGCTTGAACATTCGCCCCTAGGGATGTATGCTCGGGCTGATGGGTGGTTGGTGGCAGACTTGACCTCACTGCTGATACTTGATGCTACCGTTGATACTTGATGCTACCGTTGCACTGATTAGTGTGTGTGTGTGTGTGTGTGTGTGTGTGTGTGTGTGTGTGTGTGTGTGTGTGTGTGTGTGTGTGTGTGTGTGTGTGTGTGTGTGTGTGTGTGTGTGTCTATGTGTATGCACGTACGTGAGCGGGTGCAGGCACGAGTGAATGCGAATGTATGCAGTGACGTGTATGTATGTAGACGTAAGTTTTGTGCTACGTGTTTTGTGCATGTGTATTAACATTATTATGTGGGTTTTTTTTAATTAATATTTTACGTCATTCTAAATTTTTGTATACAGGATGACGTCTTTTCTTTCTATCGTGTGTTCTTTTCTGTTCTACGTTTGTTTCCATGTCACCCGGAAGAAAGATCTTTGATCCGAAACGTCGTGTTCCTTATATCTAATTTAATGGGTTTTCAACCTCTTTTTTCTGTTTTCCTTTCACATGAAAACCTAGCGGCAACAGTTTTACTACATAACGATCCAAACATTTCCAAGAGGCATAGATCCTCACGGTCCCGGACAACACTCCAAACATCACCGAGAGGCATAGATCCTCATGAGCCCTGTCAATGTTGCCAGCCGGTAACCTACCACCTTCCCAAGGATACGCTCCTTCCAAAACTCAGAAGCTCATGTTAATCTTTGCTTTACCATCTGGCCTTGGATTCGTACGAACACCAATTAGTAGAAGTAAACCCGCTCGGACATCATTAATTTCTATGTCTCAATTTCAGCAAACGCTCATTACTGACTCCAGTAGGCTGCCCACGACGAAAACCACCCATCTGCAAAAGTCATAGACCCTCATGCGCCCAGACAGGCTGCGGGGGTTCATGAGGAACAATGCCTTTCGCCAGTTTCCATTTGCTTTAACATTATTTTCAGGCTTTCGGGCCGGCGTTTCAAATTTACGATGGAAAATTTGCACTGTGCAAATTTCAGTCAGATAAAGTTATCCTGTCAGTGGCTGAGATAACCATCTTAGGAAACAGGCTGTGCCTTATTCAGCCCCTTCCATCTGCAGGAGACACAGATTCATATGGTTCCCTGCAGGCACAGGGCCCATGAGAATTTATATATATGTCTCTTTCTGACCAAGTCTGTTGTTCCCGAAATTGATGGCGTATCGGGTTTTGCGTAAATGGCCACAAGCGAAAATGACCATCTGCAAGAGGCATAGATTCTCATGAGCCCCTGCATCGCAGGGGCTCATGAGAATTTATGTCTCTTGCTTGATCATTATCATTCTATTTAATTCGGGGTCCTGCTTACAATGTCTACAACGCAAACGGCCGTTTTGCCGATGATCCTGTTTACGTATGTCCCCAAAGCAAGTTAATTGGCCGGATATGCCAACATACGATATTTCACACCAGGATCGCGCATGCGCACGCGAGAATCAAAGGCATATCTGATTGGCCAGAGCCCATCGATCGGAGTTATTGATTGGTTGCAATTTTTACGTTCGGTTGACAATCTGCTCGTGTAATCAGCATGCTTGACTAGAAGGTACACGGCTTAAACAAAAGAAAAGCAAAACCTTGACTAAGAAGCAGAAATGATTGCCGTTTTTTATTCGTTTTTTCGGGTATTAAAGGATGGCCTGTGGCAAAGTTCATTACGCCTGTCAAAAAAAAAAAAAAAAAAAAAAGGGGGGGGGGTGAAAAAAAAACGGGAGTCAACACGCTAAGTCAATAAACCGTGAAAGTGTTAATGCGCCGCGTCAAATAAAGAGCCGGAGTGTTCCATCAGTCAATGCGCCAAATAGCTCGAAATGTATGCGGCCATTTTTATTCTACCGGCGTTCATGCTTTGGACAGGAAGCTGGCCGAAGAAATTATCAACCATTCCAACTGCAAGAGACACACGGGGCTCATGAGAATCTATGTCTCTTGCAGGTGCGACCAGAACAAATTGTTTCAAGATCTGGGATAGGAAACTGACCAAACACTTGAAATATATATATAGCGGGGTCTATATCGGTTTCTCCTTGTAGTTTCTTCTTATCAGACCCTCCCGTCTGCGAGAGGTATCTAGGTTCACAAGTGGCTCTGCAGCAGCAGGGGCTCAAGAGAACCTCTGTCTCTTGCTTGAAGGACGTGTCTCATTTGCGTGCATCTTTGCTTCTAAGAGGGAGAAAGTCAGTGGTGGGGGTCTATTCCAATAACATGATGTACGGTGATTGAATCGGCTTGCTGTGAGCCTTTCGGATCTTTGTCATTAACGCTAGGTCGCCATTCTATTTTTTTTAAATTCTGACTGATTGATTGATTCATTGATTAATTCATTGATTAATTCATTGATTAATTTAAATAATTCATTGATTCATTGACTCACTAACTCATTTATTCATTCGCTCGCTCGCTCGCTCGTTCTTTCGTTCCTCCGTTCGTTCTTTTGTTCGTTAGTTTGTTAGCTCGTTAGTTCGTTTGTTCGCTCCTACCTTCATTCATTCATTCATTCATTCATTCATTCATTCATTCATTCATTCATTCAGTCATTCATTCGTGTACTTATGTATTTAAACCTTTAGGATCTTTTGTTTAGTATTCATTTATTCATTCATACTGATATTTCCTTCTCGATTATGTTGAGTTTGTGTGTAAATCGTACTGCTTTCATGGCATCGTTTCGAAATAAGCACGAAATCCATCTTCGAGTGTTAGCGTCCAAAAAACATCTTACGTTTGAACCCTACCATCGTTACAGTACAGTACAGTGCCAGTTGCCGCAGTTTTTTTTTCAATCTTTTTTAATCCAACATAAAAATACTTCAGCTGTCCCAGGAACGTGGATTCAGAGTGGTGTCAGCAAGAGGCATAGATCCAACTGCGGGGGCTCATGAGGATCTGTACTTCTTGCAGTTGGGTGGTGTTCCGCAAATTTTCTCGGCACTGAACGCATTAAACGGGAGATTACTGGAGTCGAAGAGTACACTTTATGGCTTTAAACTGCTGAGCAGGGGTATAACCATTCACCTGCATGGCAGTTCAAACGCTAAATTCAAATAAAGTTAATCTTTTAGTTGAGTCTAGGGCTCTCGTAAAACGGAGCAAGCGCCAGTAAAATTCAATCAGAAAAAAACGCCAAGCTGGTGCTAAAGTATTATCTTCTTCCGTCCCGAAAGCCATCTCCTTTCCTCCCCAGTATCCGCGACAGTGCACCTTCCAATTTCATCTCAATACACGCTTCATTTCGTCTAAAAGCGTGAACTGGTCGATCAGTTTTGAAATGAAACATGGGACACCAAAAATGGTGTTCATAATCAGCGCTTCCTTTTAATGGTTTTTAATCCCTTTATAGACACATCACATATTATTGACGCCCACGCTACCTCCTCCCCCCCCCCCTCCACCTGCCCCCCCCCCACCCACCCCCCACACTCCCCGCCATCCACACACACACACACACACCGTTCTCGTCCCTCCGCCACCACCCTCCACCTTCCCACCTCCACCTAAAAATAAAATAAAATATAATAAAATGTTTGTTTGTTTTTTAAAAACACCGGCACACGTGCATCAGAACGTTAATAACACAGATATTAACTCCTTCAGTCCCGACACACCACAACAAGCTATGGTTCGACCATGATAGTTCAATGGTGGTGCGCGTGCCAGAATAGCTTGGCGCCTATAGGCGCCAAGCTATCCTGGCGCCACCCTTGAACTATCATGGTCGATCTGTCTCCTAAATTGTAATGCAGTCCTCAGATATTAACTCCTTCAGTCCCGACACACCACAACAAGATATGGTTCGACCATGATAGTTCAATGGTGGTGCGCGTGCCAGAATAGCTTGGCGCCTATAGGCGCCAAGCTATCCTGGCGCCACCCTTGAACTATCATGGTCTATCTGTCTCCTAAATTGTAATGCAGTCCTCAGAGGACAACTACAAAATGTGGGTATTTGGTACCTGGGACACAATGAGTTATGGATACAAAGTGGTGTCGGCAAGAGGCATAGATCCTCACATGGGCCCCCTCGATAGCAGGGGCTTATGATGATCTATGCCTCTTGCAGTTGATGGACGGTATTAACTGTGGAGGAGGCTCGTTCGCTGTGTCCCGGTAGTGAAGGGGTTAAACCTTGAACAGGATCCCTCTTTTCTGTGCAATTTCCTAGCAGCCGCACTCCCCCCTCCCTCCCCCTCCCCCCCGAAAAAAAAGTCTTAAAAGAGATTATAATTGAAACGGAGCAAAAGCATTTTTTAAAGTCTCCTGAAACACTTGTGGGAAAAAATGAATTCAATTTGACTGAATTACTTTCGATCTGCAGAAGACATAGAGCATCATGCGCCCCTGGCGCACGAGGATCCATGCTTCTTGCGGCCCCCGAGAACGTCCCAACATGGCAAACATGTTCGATCTGCAAGAGACGTGGATCCTCAAGATCCCATACAGGCTTTTTTTGCGGCACTGACGATTGAAGTTGCCTCCTGTGGCCAGTGTTATCCCATAGCGTCAGTCGGCCCTATTAACCCCTTAACTGCCGGGGCAGGGCGAACGCCACCCAGCTGCAAGAGACATAAATCCTCATGCGCCCCCGCAGTCGCGGGGGCTCATGAGGATTTATGTCTCTTGTTAGTCCTGTGTTCTTTGTGTCCGTATTTGGTCCCATTTCATTTGTATTCGATCAGTGTGCAGTAGTTTCATACGCAAAAGTCGTTATCACTGGCAGCGAAGAAATTACGCTGAGACTGACGGCAGACTACATGCGGGGTAAAATCAGGGGTGTAATATGACAATACCGCCCCTCTCGGTGGCATAGCTAAGACGACTTACAAATATGTTTCTGAGACAGAGGACGTTGTCGGGAGTTTAACGCCAGTTAAACTAAGAAAAAGAGATTATGATGAAAGCTGCACAAAAGAAAGAAAGCAGAGCTGCATGTCTGTGGCAAGCTGATTCCAGTTCACGCTTCCAAAATAAATACCAGCCTCTCAGACTCTGTCCTCTCTGAACATGATGAACATGAACGCATATGGTTTACCAAGAGGCATGGATCCTCATGAGCCCCCGCGAATATCCGGGGCTCATGAGGATCTGAGCCTCTTGCATATGGGTGACACTGGAGCAACTTTCACACTTCTGGCGCCGGTGCAGCACTAACGCGACGTGACGCCTGATGCGTCCGAGTCCGCATTTGAACCCAGCGTGGATCTCGCTGACAACTGGCTGTAACCTGTTCAATGCCAGCCAACGCAGATTTGTTTAAATAAAAGTCCCAGTAACTTCAACGTCAAAGACGCTCAGTCTTCAAAGAACATGGTTACGAAGTGCTTTCAGCAAGAGGCATAGACCCTCATGAGCCCCCGCAAATGCGGCAGAGGTTTATGGGGATCTATGCATCCTGCAGTCGGGTGATGCTCGCTTTTTCTCCGGCGGATAAAGGATTTTAACATTCGCCACAAACAACGATTAAAATCCGAACAGTTAACGTTGAATAACACCCTGATTTTGAGGAACAGCTAGAGACCACATTGGTTAGTAGGAGCAGTGGTGTAGAGACCTGGTGTGGAGGGGAGTGTGGGGGGGGGGGGAGGAGGGGATCATGTATGATATGGTCATGCCTCCTTTGGACATACTGGAGTATCATTTAGCCACGCCTCCTTTTTGGACGTGTCCTACGTCGCCTTGACCTTACCTACAGAAAAAAAAAAATATTCGTGCTTATATAAATCTCTGTATTTTGCAGACAAAAAGGTCTGAATTACCTGGGCAAGGTGAACGCCACCAAGTTGCAAGAGACATAAACCCTCATGAGCCCCCGCAGTCGCGGGGGCTCATGAGGATTTATGTCTCTTGTTCATCCTAAGTTCTTTACGCCTATTTTCTCCTCTTTACTTCTGTTGTCTTCACGCGAATGTCAGTCAGCGTGCAGTTTTTCTTCAGACGCGCAATGCGTTATCAAAGGTCAGAAACTGCACAAGGAAAATTTCTCGTTTTCTTTGAAGCGAGGAAGTTTGTGTAATTTCTTTGTTCTGTCTATACAGCTTTTTCCAATTGATTCCTGCTGATCCATCCAGACGTTTTAGCTTTCTGAAGCGTGAATGTTACATCCTTGTGAGGCAACAGCAGATAAATTCGTCTACCTTGACGAAGTGCAACTGCAAAGTGAATCGACCGTCACGGGTGGCCATGACCACCAAACCCCTTCATTGCCAGAGACGCAGATTGTGTTTGGAAATTTGTGTCAATTCATGGTTAAAGATCACCAGGCGTCCTAGGATCATAGATACAAAATGATGTCATCAAGAGGCATAGATCCTCATGAGCCCCCGCAACTGCGGGGGCTCATGAGGATTTATGTCTCTTGCAGCTGGATCATGTTCAATCATGTTCAATTTTTCTAGGCAGCCAAGAGATTAAACCGTAGGGTCCAATAACAGACAAGCTCGCATATCTTCATGTGGCCTTGCCGGTGCTTCTTCTGAGGGAATTGTTTAATGACTCCAGACGCAAAGGTGATTGCTAAACGCAACGAAATACGCCATGGCAACAAAGACAAAACACGCAAGACAAACAGAAATACACAAAGAAAAATTAACCCATATCATACTGAGGCTAAAAGCTTCAAGTGTGTACACTGCCATATATGCAAGCTACATTATAGTACTTAGAGATAAGGATATAGACCAATGGCTTTAGTTCATCAAGGGTAGTGCCCGAATAGCTTGGCGCCTAGAGGCGCCAAGCTATTCTGGCACTACCCTTGAACTATTTCAGTCAAACTTATTTCACACACTCGTGTATTATGAATGATAAGGGTTAAATGCAACGCAGTGTATTTAGCAAACTGTGAACATCGTCTTCATCCTCTCCACAGATACTGTAGCGACGGAGTTACAGTATACACTAATGGACAAAACTTAAGGGCCACTTTTTATCGCAGACACACCGACAACACCACACAAATAATGTAACAATACTTGGAGTCAGTACTTTCAGTAGCAATTTCATTTCAGTTTTGAGTAAATCGAGCAACTGTAACAACAGCAGTACGTTAGAATGTTCACCCACCCCTCATTTGAAAAGTCACACAAGACTATTCCAGTCAGTAGCGAGTGTACCCACCGTTTGCAGCCAAGCATTCAATGCAGCGTTGACGCATGGAGTTCACCAGGGTTCGGAGAACGTGTTGTGGGATCGCTTTCCACTCTTAATGCAGGAACTGAGTCAGCTGGGGGACGCCTTGAGGTGGGTGGTGGTTGCTGACTACACGTTGCCCCAGCACGTCCCGGAGGTGCTCGATGGGAGCCAGATCAGGTGAACGAGCTGGCCACTCCATCCTCATGATGCCCCGTTGCTCAAGGTACTCATCCACCACACGGGCGCGATGAGGTCGAGCGTTGTCGTCCTGCAGAACAGCATTGTCGCCTATGGCTTGGAGAGCTGGCTGAATGAGGGGCTGCACAATCTCGTCCCGATAGCGCAGTCCAGTTAGGGTGCCTCGGATGACGTGGAGAGGGGTCCTGCCTTCCTTGCTGAAGCCTGCCCAGACCATGACTGAGCCTCCTCCGTAGCGATCCACCTCTTGGACGCATTCATCCGTGAATCGCTCGCTCTGGCGTCTCCAGACCCTCACCCTGCCGTCGTTGAAGGACACAGTGAACCGTGACTCATCAGTAAACAGAACCTGAGTCCACTGGAGTCTGTTCCACCTCACATGTTGACGATACCAGGCAACCCGGGCTCTGCAATGAGCTGAAGTGAGGGGTATTCTCACTGCTGCTCTGCATTAAGCCAGGCCATTTTCGCGCAGACGTCGGCAGACTGTGCTTCTGCTGACGTTAACGTTTGCAGCTTGCATCAGTTGACGTCGCAGAGTGGTTGACGTGACAGTTCGGTCGCGCAGAGCCGCCACACAGAGGTATCTGTCCTCCCTTCTGCTGGTGCAGCGCGGGCGTCCTGAGCAGGGTCGTCGTTTTGCCCTTCCAGTTTCTTGGAATCGTGCCAGCAGCCTCTGGATCACTGAATGGGACACCCAAAGTCTCCCAACTTCTCGTCCGGAAATTCCATCCTGGAGCCATGCTAGCACCCGGCCTTGGTCTACTGGCGTTAGGCTTCGTAGTGGTGGCATGGTTAGGAAAGTGACAATTATGCCCCTACTATACTGGTATTTATAGTGAAACTGAAGTGCTCAGTGTTCACGACTGACCCCTTTAGCGCGTGCATCACTACTTTACCGAGTTTTGCCACCTGCCTGCCTTTGGTACGCTTGCCAATATCGCACAGCTTTTCACAAAAACTGACGATGTTTCACGTGCATTTGACACGTTCGTGGAACTTGATGTACAGTGGACTTACAGTGGACTGTCTACGGTCAACTTTTAACCCATTTGGAACGAAAGAACATTGTATTTTATTATCGTACTTGCGACGATAAACAATGGCACAAAAATTGGGGCTGCCCTTAAGTTTTAACCATTAGTATATAATTATACGACTTTCTAAACCGCCGTTGTACGGCCGCAGTCGTTTAGTGCGGTTGTAAGCCCTAATAACTATAACTTGTCCTTTCTAAGTGTGTTCCTTTCTTTTTAGTGTATGATTATTGGTGTGATTATTGATGTCGTTCCTGGCCCTTTGGCTGGCATTAAATCTTCATGTCGAGATGATTCCGCAGAATTTACCTCAATCTCTACAAACAGCGCAGCCACTGAGCAGGCCAAATAGTTGTGATGAGCGGCTACCAGATCACTGTGCCTTGTGCTTTCAGCCAGCTTAACCCCTTCCCTGTCACTGGACGCAGGTTGTGCTTTTGGAATCAACTTCAATTTAGCGACAAAGGTCACAAGCCGTCAAAGGGATTGACTGAGGTATAATAAATGTGGCTTCAGCAAGAGTTATAGATCTTCATGTGCCCCCGCAACTGCAAGGGTTCATGAGGATGTATACCTCTTTCAGTTGGGTGGTGTTCACTTTTTCTCGTCTGCCAAGCCGTACGGTGCAAAATCACGGGCCAACACACATTTCAGACATGATAGTAATGATAGCCATTGCAGGAAACATGTGTTCCGCTTTTCCGTGCTCGTCTGCAAGCAGCAGAGAGCTGTTTCGGACTTCTGTGGATAGATATAGTGTTTCACAACACAATCGTGCGACGCTAAATGTGCGGTGAGAGAGGAACATCAGTCAGTCTCTGCTGAAATCAATTTCAGTAACGTTTATCGTTTTTGTGATTAACCCCTTCAGTGCCGAGAACATTCAGGGTATTATTTAACGTTAAAGTGTACGAATTTGTGGTGGAATGTTTCTGGCGAGCGTTAAACATATATACAGTACACATACCAAAGGGAATTACTCAGCGCTGGACATGCACACAGTTAGATCCCTTGCCCCCTCCTATCAGGCACCCAATCGCCAGCCCACAGAAAAATACACAGGTAAAGAACAATACGATCATATGCATCCCTCATAGCCTCACTTATCTGGTTTGTGAGCGTTAAACATATGCCGAGAAAAAGCGAGCCTAGTCCGGCTGCAAGAGGTATAGATCCTCATGGGCCTCCGCAGTTGCGGGGGCTCATGAGGATCTATGCCTCTTGCTGACACCACTTTGAATCCATGTTCCTGGGACATCTAAGTGTGTTTTGTTTGTTGTTTGTTTGTTTGTTTTTTTTTTTTTATTTTATTTGTTTGTTTGTTTGTTTGTTTGTTTGTTTGTTTGTTTGTTTGTTTGTTTGTTTGTTTGTTTGTTGTTTGTTTGGTTGGTTGGTTGGTTGGGTTTTTTTGGGAGGTGGGGTGTTTGGTCCTGAATTAACGAAATTGCAGAAATACAGTTTGCGTCAGCTGGCACTGAACGGGTTAACCCTTTGACAGCTATTGACTATACTGAAACAGTTATATACGCGTCTTTTACGCCGAGCGCCATCATCAGTAACAGTCAAGGAGTTAATACCTATACTGATTTGTTTGTTGGTCTGTTTGTTCGTTCATTTGTTTGGGCGGTGTGGTTTGTTGAGCTGGGCTGGGCTGGATTGAGTCGGGTTTAGTACAGTAAGCCTCAAATGCCTGTTTCGTTCTATAAAATAATCAACCGAAAAGGTCTCTATAATCCGAAATCGAACCTAGAGCTTCCGAGCCATTCACAGGGCCAGGTCTACACTCCATCTGCCATGTATCCTCCTTATGAGGATCAATAGCCTACTGCTATATATGTTGGGCAATGAGACGTGTAGATTCTAACAGAGAATCGTGTGCCCTCACAGAATTCTCATCCTATGAGCCTTAATGTGCCCACGTGATAATCTATGCCTGCTGCACACACAAAAATAGGCTCACATCTTGTGCGTTTGTCTGTTCCGGGTACGCTTGAAATACTTTGATGAATATGCATCGGCGGAACATGCTCTGATTATATCAGTCGGCAATAAAGGAAATATTTCAGCGAGTCGCCCAGACTAAACATCGCTAATATAACCGGCCCATTTTCTGCGCCGGAATCTGGTAGAGCGCAGGTTCTCAATAAATGATATCCATGTAAATCAAACCCCGCTTAATGCTATCAACAGTCTCTAACTGGGCCAGCCTGTTTTATCTGCAAGAGACATAGATTTACACGAGCTCTTGCAACTGCAGGAGCTCATGTAAATCTCTGTCCCTTGAAGACCACGATCAAATCCAGCTATAATCCCCGAGTCGAAGGAAACCCCGACTCATGAGAATCTCGTGCAGATAAAAGGCGACGATATACACCTATTTTTTTTTTTTAAACGGGCTTCATTCCAATCTGATCGTTCCATTTTAACTCATTGACTGCTACTGAGAATAGCGTTCGGCGCAAAAGACGCGTAGTTACCCGTCTTTTCCGCCGAACGCTATCGTCAGCAGTCAAAGGTACGGGTCTTTCTCGCCGAAAGATATGTCAGTGGTAGGTAGCGTTCTTTCCCCAGAGCGGTATTGTCAGTAGCAATCAAGAGGATGCGTCTTTTGTGCCAAAGTGTGACGATATTGTCAGTAGCAGTCAAGGTCATGCGTCATTTCCGGCCAACGGCATGGTCCGTCGCAATCAAAGTTATGCGTCATTTCCGCTGAATGATATCGTCTGTCACAGTTAAGTTCACGTCCTTTCCGCCCAACGGTATCTGTCGTCAGTAGCAAAGAGGATGCGGTGTTTTTTTTCCCCTCAGCTAAGCTGTATCGTCGATCAGTAGCAGACAAAGGGTTAAAGGGAAATGCGTTTTCTTATCTATGTGTATCTAGAACGTCCTGAATACCGGCTTAGAGTGATTTATAAAAAGTCCAAGAGCCAAAGTACCTGCGCGAAAGACTGTTTTATTTTTAAATATAATCAATTTTTGCTGGGGCAGTAAAATATGTTCTTGGTGCCAGATCCATGAACGAAATGCCAGACGGAATGATGAACTACCGTTTGAGTCATTGATCAGACTGACTGGATAGATACATTGTGTTGTTTAAAAAGACATAAAGGAAGCAAACAGCTGTGGTCTTTTGGCTACATTTCAGTAAGCCACTGGACGCATATTTTGTTTCTGGAATATGTGATCATTCAAAGAAAAAAAAAACACAAGCCTCCAAAGAAGATGGGCACAAATTGATCTCAGCAAGAGACATAGATTCACATAAGCCCCCGCGACAGCGGGGGCTCATGAGGATCTATGTCTCTTGCAGTTAAGCCGCGTTTACTTCTTCTCAGCAGTGAAAGGCTTAACAATAATTTCAAACTTGGATTCCAAAGTGCTTTGAATTTGTAAATAGCTGTCATAGTATAAATAGCTGTTCAAAAACTCAAAACTCTTTGAAATTCAAGACACTGGGTTAGGCGTGTACTGAACAGCAGGCCTGAATCTCAGATCGCTGTCTGAAAGTGTTTAGAAGAAAACTAAAGTTGTAACGTAAATCATCAGTGATCTAGGAACATCCAAGCACTTATTGAGTGACAGTTTTGCTAACCCACTGAAATGAATAAAACGGATTGCCTTTAAAATATAAAATAAAAAATATATAAACAATTAATCAGTCTTTCAAAAGCGTTAAACACACTCTCGAAGAAAAAAACCAACTATAACCTCTTCACTGCCGGGGCCAGACGAACGCTACCCAGCTGCAAGAGACAGTAAGCCCTCATGAGCCCACGCAGTCGCGGGGGGCTCATGAGGATTTATGTCTCTCGGTTAGTCTTGTGTTCCTTCTGCCTATTTTGTTCCCATTTACATCTAGAATTGGAATGTCGGTCAGGGTGCAGTCGCGAAATTTGTGATCACTGGCAGCGAAGGGGTTAAAACATTCATCCCCAGAACAAAAAGTCGGTTATACAGATAGGTCAATTGGTTACGGCAGTCTGGATGGTTCCTTCCTTTCAACTGTCTCTTTAAGCGGCTGTTGTGAAGCATTTTGCACGGTGTTTGTTTCAGGGCTCTTGGCACACTATCTCTTCCATTTCAACGCAAGTGAGCAAACACTTCACGGTCCCTGAGCAAGATAAGACGCTTCCCTCTGCCAGAGGCACAGATTTATATTAACCCTTAATGTGTGCGTCTCAGTGTAGGGGCTTGTAGAAATGTATCCGTGCCTCTTTGTAACCCTTTTACTGACTGTGGAGACACACTGTATTTAATAATAATAATAATTACGGTATTTATAATGCGCTTGTCTTATAATAATTATAACTCTAAGCGCGCACTCACAACTCGCGCACGCATGCGCACGCTTTAGACAATGACTCACGTACCACAAATAGTGAAATACATTACGACGGTCAGCTTGGGGTGGGGAGTGTGGTAATATAGTGCTAAAACTGTTGAAAGAGGTGAGTTTTGAGGGCGGACTGGAAGGAGGAGAAAGAGTGTTTCTGACGGAGAGAGAGTGGGAGAGTGTTCCAGGTGGATGGACCGTAGACGGAGAAGGAGCGGGGGCCAAAAGTGTTGAGTTTGGTGCGAGGGATGTGAAGGCGGAGAGGGTCGGAGGCAGAGCGGACGGAGCGGGAAGGTGTGTAGGGGTGGAGCAAGTTGGAGAGATAGGCAGGAGAGCAGTTGTTCAGGGATTTGTAGCAGAGAGACAGAATTTTGTATTGGATGCGTTGGGGGATGGGGAGCCAGTGAAGGAGTTTGAGCAGGGGAGTGATGTGGTCGGATTTTTTCTGTCTGAGGACGAGGCGGGCAGCGTTGTTCTGGACGCGTTGGAGAGTGAAAGTGGTGGAGTGAGGGAGACCGGAAAGGAGAGAGTTGCAATAGTCGATGCGAGATAAGATGAGAGAGACAGCAAGTTTGGTGGCAGCTTCGGTGGTGAGGTATTTTCTGATCTGACTGATGCGGCGGAGGTGGAAATAGCATGCCTGGGCCGTGGCGGAGACGAAGCTGGTCATGGACAGAGAGGAATCGAGGATAACGCCGAGGTTCTTGGCCGAGTCAGAGAGGGAGATAGGGGTGCTATCCAGTTGAAGGTGGAGAGAGGGAGGGAGCTGGGAGAGTTTCTGGCGAGTGCCTATTTCTGAAATCTTTGTTAAAGTTCACGCCAAGGAGCCGACCAGGAAACTTGGATACAAAGTGGTGTCAGCAAGAGGCATAGACCCTCATGAGCCCCAAAGACTCATGAGGGTCTATGCCTCTTGCAGCTGGATCTTGGTCACTTTGGTCCTCTTGACAGTAAAGAAGTTAACTTATTTCAGGCACGTCACATCCAGATAGACGCGAACCCGCCTATCCGAACGCATTAAGTCTTATCTGGAGTGTATTGATCGGTTCCTTGCACATTTGTGTTCTTTTTCTTGTTGTTGTTGTTGTGTTGTTGTTGTTGTTGTTGTTGTTTGTTGTTGTTTACGACGTATCTATCTCTTCAGTACAAGTGAACGACAAGTCACTGTCAACGAGCTAGTTTTTGCATGAGCAAAAGGCGGAGATTATCACAACCCCATGCAGCTGCAGGGCTCATGAAAATCCGTATATCTCTTCCCTGTAAAAATAATCACTCATACGGTAACAATCACTGTCCATAAGCTAATTCTTTCCATTATCAGAAAGGCATAGATTCTCATGAGCCCCATGCATATTCAGGGCCCATGAGAATCTGTATAGACCTCTTTCTTGTAAAAATTGTCATTCCGTTTACTCACATCTGTGTTACTTCTGCAGCAGAGACTGTGTCTATGGTTCAGACAGCAGCACAGCCTATGCGAAAGAAAAAAAATACTGATCCACATCTTAGCAGACTGAGATGTTCGACGATCTCCTCGGCCGTATGTACACATAGACCAAGATATAGGGGAGGGGAAGGGGGTCGTCATGAGCCTCACAGCATGCTAGGGCACACGAGGATCTATGCCGCTTGAACACGTCTGGTTGTTAACGTAAGGAGTGGCCACTTCAAAACTGCAATTGCTTCAAGAGTTGTTGGCAACCTCTCAAGCGTTGTGTAACAACAACAAAAAGGAAGGTTTAAATTTTGTCCGTTCAGCCCCGACACACTACAGAAGGATGTGGGTCGACCATGATAGTTCAAGGGTGTTGCCAGAATAGCTAGGCGCCTGTAGTCGCCTAGCTATTCTGGCACCACACTTGAACTATCATGGTCGATCCCGGTTTCTCAAACTTTGAAGCAATCTGAGGACAGCTCGTACATTTTGGAATTTCTGCCTTAGGGCTAAAGGTATTAAAAGTTTGTGAATTGAGACGCTGCGTTGCTGGGGCGTCTTGCAATAGGCTGGTTCCGTGCCTCGCGGTCATTTAATCAGAATAAAAACGGCAATCAAAACGCGTTGTTGTTCGCGTTACATTGGGCGTTCGAAAACTCGTGCTGCAGAGCGCTGTAAATCATACGACGTAATGTTGTAAACAAGAGTGCTGACCGACAGATCGCGTGCGGGATCGCCATTTGAAACAGTTGGGCACAGGATGTTTGGGGTCATTTACAATCAAAATATTGTTTTCGAGTGCCTGGTTGTAAAATTGTTAATACACTATGTAATTTTTATATTGCGTGTTAGGTTAACGCCAGCACCAGCCTAGCAACAACACCCCTCCCCTTCCACACACACACACACACACACACACACACACACACACACACACGCACGCACGCACGCACGCGCACGCACACACTGCAAACACACACGTGCACGTACTCACGCACGCACGCACACACACACACACACACACACACACACACACACACACACACACACACACAAACAAACAAACAAACACGGCGCCTAGCTGTAAATACACTATGCATTTTTTTTATTGCGTTTTCTGTTAACGCCAGCAACAGTCCAGCAACACCCCCCCCCCAACCCCCCCACCCACCCCCACCCCAAACACACACGGACGCACGCACGCACATACACACACAGTGACACATACGAGCACACATAAAATTCCACCGACTACCCATAAAGAGGCACAACAATAAACTCGATTATCGATAACAGCATCAAAGAACTGAGTGCCGACACATAAAGAGTATCGCGTACACATTCACTTCTCATCAAAACAAAACCAAGAATCGATCAGGTGCCAATGCATGGACGCGTTCTAAAAAGTTCAGCAATCACATCAACCCTGATGGAGTCAGATCGACCACTGATGATAGCGCACGACCGGTGGTGTCAGAATAGCTCGGCGCCAGTAGTAGGCGCCAAGCTATTCGTGCACTAGGGTGGTCGACCTGATTCTTGGCATGTACTGTTCGTAGTTTTCAGTTAGTTACTGGGGTTTAACGCCGAGCCAGGCGACTAAGGCGCACAGTGGCGCAGTCTTCCGAGGCCAGCATCTAAATTTGGGACTTTGATCTTTGGGCTAACTCAGAATAGAACTGCACGTACGTACTACACCAGGCAAGACATTTTAGCCATAGTTAACACATGGAGACCAGGCCCGCAGCTTTTCAGTGCAGCTTTTCAGTGCACGTTTTCGCATCAGAATATATTAATGACGTCGTTTTTGACTATCCTTCATGGGCGAACAAAATCGAAGCTACTTGAGCCCTTCACCTCATTGTTTGGATCGCCGCGACCTACTGGACGTGACTATTTGCAATTTCTTTGTGTATTGCCGTTCCAGAGTGCGAGACCGCTCTTGGATTCGTGGTTTGCAGTGACGTGAAGCCCAAAATAACGTCACACCATGCAGTGTGAAAGTCCCAAATCGAAACTTAAGGTGAGTCTTCACCTTATGTACTGACGAGCGAAAGAAACGCGACATTTTGGGAACCTTTCGGGTTCCGAAAATGTCGCATTTCTTTTGCTCGTCAGTATAATTCCTCCAGAGCGGAATCGCGAATAGAACAAGGCTAAGAATTTTAATAGTGAACACATGTAGACTATGCCTGAAAGCGTTTAGTCCACGTTTTCTCTTTGGAATATACGAGCTGCGATGACGTCGTATTATCGACTACCCATAAAGCACTGTGTTAGTGGTGTACAAAACGTAAACTACGTTGCCTCTGACAGTTGTCAGAATCTGTCAAGCCTGAAATAACTGCTGAGCAGGCCTTTTGTGGATCGTGGGAGCAGAGTGTTGTGTGTAACGGTCAGCATTACTGAGGATTTGTTTCCCAAGAGTCAGTGCCTCAAGTTGGTAAGCAGACTTGACATGGTTATCACCTAACCTTTTTCTTTCAGAACTATCTGCCGCGGTGAATTTGATCAGTGACAGTTTAAAGGTACTGCCTAATGGCGCAGGGGTCAGTTGCACCAGAGAGCTTAGTCCTGTTCAAGCCAGTCACTAAGTAAGGTGTTTAGTGGCTGGACTTACCTCACAGTTCTTGCAACTGATCCCAGGTCAATTATTCACGATGGTCAGCAGGTATAGGCCTTACTTTTTCGCTCCTGATGGTTCACTTGGGCGGCAAGCTAATTTGAATGTTGGCCACTGAAAAGACTACAGCACACACTGTTTCAAGAGTCAGGTCGACTGACCATGAGAATGCACGGGTGGTGTCAGAATAGCTTGGCGCCTCTAGGCGCCAAGCTATTCTGACACCACCCGTGCACTCTCATGGTCGATCTGACTCCATCCTGAACATGTTAGATCACGTCCATGAATTGGAAACCTGGTGGTGAGTGATCGATATTTGATTTTCGTTTTTTATGAAAAGTGCATATATACGTCATACTCTTTATGTGTATGCACACAGTTCTCGATGATGTTATCGATAATCGGGTCTATTGTTGTGCCTTTTTGTGGGTAGTCGTTAGTATTTTAATCTCGAATTCCACCTCCTGCGACGGGTACGCGTTGTTCACACCTAAGACGATTCAAAACACAGTCATGAAATGTTGCCCCTGGAAGTGAAAGGTCTCAAAATATGATAGACTTACCGTGAGGACAAACAGTGCGTGGTCTGACAGTAATCAGTGTTTCGTCGCCATGATACCGGTGTTTATTATCAGACTTCTTCTTCTTCAGCGTTTCCGTTACTATTAGGCAATTCCATACTAACCCCTTCACTACCAGTTGATGCATAGTGTGTGTTTGATCTCGTAAATTCAACAACAAAGATTGCCAACTGTCATAGAAACATAGACACGAAGTGGTCGCAGCAAAAGGCATAGATTCTCATGAGCCCCCGCAACTGCGGGGGCTCATGAGGATCTATACCTCTTGCAGCTGACTGGTGATGAATGTTTCTCGGCCGTGAAGGGGCTACTAATAAACCAAGCGTGTTGATTCTGGGGGCAAAATGGTTCAGGGTGTGCCAGACCTCCACTAAGAACACTCAGTGGTGTGATAATGAGGAGCTAGCCGGAGTACTTCATCATCAGGTATGTGTTTTCTGTGATTTTGCACCATAGGGCTTTTGGCTGTAAGGGCCGAAATCACAGACCAGCTTACACAGTCTCAACAGCACGCCGCTGACAGAGGTCAAAAGACGATTTCTAGTCAACCTCCTACGCCAACGGCCGGTGACCCAAGAGACTCAAAATGCGATGATTGTGCGCAGAAGGTTATGAATCACAAGCGCTCCGGGGTGAATCGTTTCCCACAGGTTATACGTCGTACTCTGAAACGTCCACAATCTTTCTCTCTAGTAACAAAGACTTCGCGCTAGGAAGACCGTCCCCTCTGCCATTTCCCTATTCTAACAACTGCCTCACGCCCTGAAAATTGTACTGCCGGTCAGTCACTCTAATAACAACTACATTTCCTTACGACTTTAGTTTCCCACGAGGGAAAATGTGGACTACCTTACCCTGGAAATGGGCATCACCACACAGCAGCGCCACTCGACCAATTTCTAAATCTCGTGCCTTACTGCCCACTGTAAAAAGGACTAGGCTATGCCGAGGCACCTTGCGCCCTGGCCGCAAAATCGCTGTCAGTCCCTCTACTACGAATTTTTATCCGAGAGGAAGTTAACCCTTTCACTGGCGAGAAAACGTGAACATAAGAGACATAGATCCTGACGAGGCCTCTTGCTGACACCACTTTCTAAGCATGTGCCTTAGGCGGCTCAGGCTCTTTGGCTCTTTCGTTGAATTAAAGATTTCACTGAGAAACAAAATCTGTGTCCACTGGCAGTGAATGGGTTAATGACAATAAATTTACACTCTCAGAGCGCCACAGGAATGTGACCGCTATCAAATAATTTACCGTCCAACACCATTGACAAAACCTATGACTGTGCGGTCTCTTAACGCATTCTGCCCGCAACTACTTGACACACCACAGCATGATGCCTATAGGCGCCAAGCTATTATGCCACCACCTTTGAACTATCATGGTCGATCCGTTTCCTGAATTGTAATGGAGTCCTCAGAGGATAACTCCAAATGTGGGTACAACGAGTTAATTGCCCCAGCAGAGCATCCAAAAGTACAGTTGAGGGTATGTAAAGTGACTCGTGAAATATGTGGGCTTCGCACTTCAGTGTCTCACAGACAATATAAATGAAAATGTTCCTGTCTGGGGACAATAAAATTATACAATTCAGAACTGGAATCTGAAAATGTGGGCGCACGACTAGCAGAGAAATGTAAGATGTCTGTGAGTCTAGACTGATGTGGGTCAGATGTAATTTTAAGTTTTCCGCTTTAGTGCAAAGTGCGCAGACTTTTTTTTTTTGGCATCCTGTCTCGGAAGACAATGGAGTATATGCGCTTGCTGGGTCAGTCACTGGAGTGACCTCTCCAGGGCGCAAGCCTGGGCGAAGTGTATGGTGATCCTGGGGTGCCCAGTCGTCAAGATCCCCCTCTCGGCCTCGCTGATGTATCCAAAGGAATGCAAAGCAGTACGTTTGGCACCAGTTTGGCTGCAGGAGCTGCCAGAACAGTGCGTGAATACAGGCAGCTGTCTGCCTTCGGGGCTCCACTCCTGATTTGAAGGGTTTACTCCCCCACATTTGGCCGTTGGATCCAACCTGATCTCCTCCGTCCTCTAGCCGTTGGCTGTCAGAAACAGCTCATCCGCCTAGTGGTGCAATGTGAACACCACCCCCTCACGTGGTTTAGCCCACCAGCTGAGGTGGTTTGCCAGGGTGTGGCGCTTGGAGCCAGCACGTGAGAGATTAAGGAGATGGATGAGGACCAGTGATGCCCGTCCGTCCTATGTAGGACGCAGCTGCCGAACAGCAAAGGTGCTACCTCTATCCAGAGCCCCCTACACCCCCTGCGCAGACTTATGTAGACATTGATTATGTAAAATCTGTAGGGTATGAATGAAAAGATTGTCTTTTTCATTAAAAGATTCAAAGACTATTTAATGTTTTAACAATATTCGCAACAACAAAAACGTGGTTTCAGGACATCATAATATAACTCACGTTGTTTTCATCCCTACGTCACACGACCAAACACTTTAGCGCAAACCGTACCAAGTGACCGAGGTGACAAAAACCGTTGTAGCGACTAATGGCGGACTTTTTGTAGCCGCCCTCTTTCTGACGCGTCTTTGATGCAAGTTTTGTTCTATCAAAGATCACCAATACGTTCTAAAGTACAGTTTTACTTAGTGTTGTTCGAAACAACAGGCACACTACTGGAGACGGCAACGTCACGAAAGATTTTAAATTACGTCATGTCTATTATGTATAAATGTATATTCCTTTGTCGTCAGTCATGTCTGGCGTGATTCAGGTCGGAAGATTTCTTCTTGATTTCTTTCACAAAAACATTGGAGGAATGAAAACAAATACGTTATTGATAGCAGGGGCGTGCTGCCCGGATCCTTGTAGGCCTTCGGGAGGTCGAAGGAACCATTGTACCCCTCAGGTCTTCAGCCTTCGGGGTACAATGGCTCCTTTGGCCTCCCTCAGGCCTTCAGGGGTCCGTGGAGCAAACCCCAGCTACCAATATCTCCCGTAAAAAAAAAAAATTAAAAAACACTCAGACCGCAGTACTAGGCGCTGGTTTCCAGCGCGTACAGGGCCAAAGTCTAGCACCGGCAAAGAATTCCTGGGAACACTACCCTAATTTCGCTTGGGGTACGCGGACCAAGATAGCTCGAGGGTAGTTCCTGATGCCTCGCTTGCGCGACAAGCTAATTTGAATGTGGGCCACTGAGAAGGCTACACAGCACATATTGTTTCAAGAGTCAGGTCGACCATGAGAGTGCGCGGGTGGTGTCAGGCGCCAAGCTATTCTGACACCACCCGTGTACTCTCATGGTCGATCTGACTCCACCCGGAACACTTTAGACCAAATCCATGAATTGGAAGCCTGGTGGTAAGTGATTGATACTTGATTTTCTTTTTATGAAAAGTGCATTTATACGTCATACTCTTTATGTGTATTCTAATTGGCAAAAGACTGCATGTCCACTGTTGTGAAAATCTAGATTTTCACCAAAATGGACTTATCCTTTTTTTTGCATTCGCAGGCAGAACAGCTCTGTTGTATTGTAACGCTTTGAACATTAACCCGTTCAGTTCCAGCTGACGCAGACTGTGTCTCTGCAATCTTCGTTAATTCAAGACCAAACAACCCTAGATGTTTTAGGAACATGGATTCAAAGGGTGTCAGCAAGAGGCATAGATCCTCATGAGCCCCCGCAACTGCGTGGGCTCATGAGGATCTATACCTCTTGCATTTGGATGGTGTTCAATTTTTCTCGGGTTAGTGTTTTAGACATGTTAAATTATGTTTCAGCCTTGCAGACTTTTTCTGATGCCTGGTCTTTGACAGCAGGAAGCGACACAAACATCAGTGGATCAAATTTCTAGCCTACAGTTGCAAGCACGCAATACGTCATCGAACCTCGGATAAAAATTACTGACGTGGGGGGGAAAAAGTCATGTAATCACATACTCTGCTGTCAGGTTTTATAAAACACGTAATATGTTTTCGAACTTCTGTTTTCAAGATATCGTGTTTACTGTCATTCCATCTTATGTTTCCATTGAGTTTGACACTTCCGCCAAATCTGAAGCCGTCGCAATTTATGGTTTCTTTCTATCCTATTTTTTCGCACAAGATTCAATTATGCTGACGAAATTGTTTTACACGTTTGCTGATCAAGCAATTTTAACCCTTTGGCTGCCGTTAGCGCTTTTGGTCGAGGTGATTCCGACAGTAACCCTTTGGCTATCGTTAGCGCTTTTGGTCGAGGTGATTCCTGTCGGAATCACCTCGACCAAAAGCGCTAACGGCAGCCAATGGGTCAAAAATCCTAAATCGCCAAACCTCTCATACGCCCATCCTCATTCCAAAAATCGTAAGCCATCAAATCTGTTTTGCTTTTTTTCTACCTCTCTTTTCTCGTAATCTTTCCATAATTACCAAGACATTTTCTTACGTTCTTAAAGGGTTAAAATTGTAAACCGCCCTACCCCTCATACTCCCTTCCTCGTTCCAAAACCCGGAAGTCATCAAATCTGTTTTGCTTTTTCTCCTCTACCTCTCCTGTCTCGTAATTTTTCCATAAATACCGAAGACATTTTCTTACGTGTTCTTATGCCTGTATTTCTGATCGAATAAGCCTACAACTCTTAAGCTTCGATCCCCACCCACCCCTACCTCACCCCTCTCCCCCGCCCCCTACAGGCCACATAAACCCAGTCAACCTCCAACTCCATCCCACCTACTCACCACCTCCTCGCGTCAAAAAAAATCTCTGCATTGAGGAAATGACAGCTGCTGTTTCAATCAAGCAGCAAGCAGGACAATATGATATTTTTCTTGTCAGCTTCGACAACAGACCTGTCGGCGTTGTCAATTGAAAACCCTGGAGGGGAATAACAATGAAGCCAATGATTTTTGCCGTCAACAACAGGTTCGACACATTCCTTCAATGAATTCTTCCATCTGTGAAGATCCCCGCGACTGTAGTCGGTCATCTGCAAGAGGCATAGATGTTCATGAGCCTCTGCATCCGTAGGGGTTCATAAACATCTATGCCTCTCGTGGGCCACGCTCTGTCCCACGCACATCTGTGAGGAAAATCATTCTCTGCGTCGCCTTCATCTCCAGAAGCCAAAGATACCAGCGTGACACCGCAGCAACAAGAGGCGCATAAGCGTCTAAGTAATAATGATGAATTTATAACCGCTCCACTGCCGAGGAACACTGAACACAACCCACCTGCAAGAGACATAGATCCTCATGATCCCCATAGTTGCTGGGGCTCATGAGGATATGTTCCTCTTGCCGACACCACTTTATATCTAAAAGCCAAAGATTTCAGAAAAAAATGCGTCCGCTGGCAGTGAAGGGGTTAAAAGTCATATCTATGTTCCCCAGACACAGGGTGCCGTCGCCGGATTTTATAACAAACAGTACGTGGAAAACCCTTCTTCAAACTGAAGAAACAAGGTACGCACATGCTCACAAAACTGGTCATGAAGCAGCCATCAGCAAAAGAAAACTGGTCATGAAGCAGCCATCAGCAAAAGACATTTGCCCGTCTTGAAGGAGTACTTCACTGCACATTCAAGTCGCAGAGACCCATAATACAAATATCTTTTGAAGGCAACGTCCCTTACGAAATCATCTGTCCCTCACGGCCTAAGACGCCGGTGGCCATCGGCGTTTCAGTTAGCCCAACGCTCCTGTCACAAAGCCACGCTTGGGGAGGATGGACGATTGCACACAATTTCATGTCCGTCACGTGTATGCCGGCCTGTGATATTGGATCTTACGGCCTACGGCCGTAATGTTTAACATCACAGGCCGGCACACATACGAAGTACTCGATCTGGTGGGCAGCAATAAAGTTGTTAAAATGTATCTTTAAATGATTGCGGCATCAAGCATGGGAAACAAAAAGGGCCTAGGGCCGACGTCGTCCCGAACACATTTGCTCACTGGGAATGCCTTGGGTCAGCACGTTCTGTTCTCGCATGCAACTGGCAAATACAGATTCTCGTAATAGATCTCCTGTCAATAGGGCTTGATCATCTATGTTCGTTGTGAGACAGGGATCAGCTCAAGTTTATCCTAAGACTTGATGGTGTTTGCTGATATAAACGCCTGCGTTTGAAGTTAACCCCTTCATTGTCAGTGGACGCAGACTATGTTGTTTTTATAAAATCGTAAATAAATATTCATGGTCAAAAAGTCCCTATCAGTCTAAGAAACA
Organism: Semisulcospira habei; assembly: GCA_036245525.1. Taxonomy (NCBI): domain Eukaryota; kingdom Metazoa; phylum Mollusca; class Gastropoda; family Semisulcospiridae; genus Semisulcospira; species Semisulcospira habei. The sequence goes on along the minus strand of BTPG01000002.1, from coordinate 259,162,117 downwards.
TGGATACAAAGTGGTTTCAGCAAGAGGCATAGATCCTCATGAGCCCTGCATTTGCGGGGGCTCATGAGGATCTATACCTCTTGCAGTTGGGTGGGTGTTCAATTCTCTCGACAGTCAAGTGGTTAAATCTTCATAGGGACAGACGTCTGGGTGAGGAAGCGGACAGATCCTCTCACACAGCCGATGCCAGAATAAATTTGATGTTCAAAGGTCTGGTCGTAATTGGTGTTAAATGTACGCGTGCTATTGATAATCAAGTTTATATTTAAACCGAAGTCAGTATTGGAGATCAAACTTCGCATTAAACTCTTCACAGCCAATAGACGCTGCATATGTTTCTGCAATCATGATGCAACACCATGCAATGGTGAGTCCTAGACGTCAAAGGAAAATGGATTCAAAGTGGTGTCAGCACGAGGCATAGGGCACCATGAGCCCCCGCAACTGCGGGGGTTCATGAGGATTTATGTCACTTGCAGTTAGATTGTGTTCACTTTTCCTCTGCAGTCAAGGGGTTCGAACTCAAAATTAAAGTTAAGGCCCTTGAGCCATACCATTTCATCCGCAAAAGAGGTACATGTACCATTTTCACGTGTAGGTTGACATAGTCACCAGGATTTCAACATAAGACTTTCAGATCTGGTGAATTTTTTTATGTGCGAAAATGTCATAGCATTTGTTGAGATTGAATTTCTGTGAGAAATGTCATCGCAACACCATCTTGTGTTATACAGTGTGTTAAAGTTCACTTTATGTCAGTCTGAATTGTTCAACTAGGCTGTGCATGAAAATAAGACCTTCTGGTCTGGTCTGGTCTGCTGACATTTCATTTGTTGAGATTGTCTTTGTGTGGGAAATGTCATAGCCACACCAGTTTAGATCTATGCGTCTTGTATGCAGTGTGTTAAAAGTTCACTGTATGTCCGTCTGAAGTATTTAGTTTGACTGCGCACAAACGGTTCGCTTGAACACCAAACAATGAATGCAGGAACAGTATAGGCTTAATTGAGTTAAATAAAAAATAAATAAATAAATAAAATAATTTTTTTTAAGTTCAGTGACGAGAAAATGTCAACACCACACAAATGCAAGAGGTATAGATCCTCATGAGCCTCCGCAACTGGGGTGGGGTGAGGGGGGGGGGGGCTCATGAAGATCTATACCTCTTGCTGACACCACTTTGAACCCATGTTCATCCAGCAGCTATGTATTCTGTGTTTGTTAAAAAAAAATGCAATAATTGCCACATTCCTTCAAATTCAAATTAAAAAATCTTTATTGTCCATTAAATATATTAGTATTAAAAGGGAATTTGTTTTCCGGCTCACAAATATGAACAAGCAATTAAACACATATTTAAATAAAAATCCCTCCCGATGCCTGTTAGAATCTATAATCCTTGTCGAATGACATTCTACTGATCACTTTGAATCACATTATCACCACTCCTTTCTATCACATTACCATCCCTTGCTATCACAGCTTAAATATTTATTTATTTATTTATTTATTTATTTATTTATTTATTGAACTCGATTAAGCTTATACTGTTCCTACATTCATTGTTTCCTTCTGCGATAAATAAAGGTAAGCAGCGACTGATCTCTCTGTTTGTTTGTTTGTCTGTTTTGAAAAAGGGTATTTATCCGAAATATTAATAAATTGTGTTTTAAATGTTTTTTCTCAGCGTGTTTCTTTTTCCGTTGGGTTTGTGTTTGTTGAATCAACGGAGATTGCGGAGACACAGTCTCCGTCAGCTGGCACTGAACGGGTCGAGTGTCTACGTAGTGCAATCGATCCATCGATCTGTCCAAAGCAATCGGTCAGTTATCCATCAATCTCTTCTCCTCAGTCCGCCCATGCATGCACGCGTGCGGCATGACTGCGTGCATCCATCCACCCGCCCATCCTTCCAACCCATCCCTTCATACCGAGATCTACAGTTATGCATTTCAAAAACGCGACAGCGTTTTCAATTATATCTATCGTTTAATATTCTTGGGTGTCGGTAGCGGTTTTAGCCGCGATGATTCCTGCAGGAATCATCGCGACTGAAACCTCTACCGACACCCATAGGGTTAAAACAGTTGCTAGTTTAAAGGGAAACGCAAGTCTGACGACAAATGGGCCTAGAAGCCTCAAGTATTTATTTAAAACTATGATTTTGCCAAACATGAAAATGAAGTTTTGTTCACAAAGTTTCCCACTGACCAGAGCCTGGGACGACATGCTGATGCGCGCGCATCCTTAGCAGACGAATTTATAGCTGGCAAAAATGACGTCAGTAACAGGTACAGTGCAAAGCCTTTGGCTGTTTTAACTTGCAAGGCGAAGGCGGTGAGAGAAAAAGCGTTCACTTTCCTAATCCGGAAAAATCTGCCGAAGAGCGGGTTACTTGCCAAGCATGGCTGAAAAACTTCAGTAACGCAAAATGTGGACGATTACAAATGGGAAAAAAAGTCTCATTTCGTGTGCGAAGACTACTTCACACGTAAATGTTCAAAGGAACATTTTTTTTTTTTTAGCAATATATCTGCTTCGATCAACGTTCACGGGTAGAAAGTATCTTTACGGTCCCGACAATAATTGACACAGGTTAGTCAGCTATAAATAAGAAGATGCAAGCAAACGCGATGCAGCGTGTATACACACGCTGCATTGCGTTTATTGCATCATCGCTATTTGCTGCTTTTGTGGTGTTGTGACGTACAAAAATGTCTTACCCGATCGTCTGCTTTGGCTGCATTTTCAACGCACTCCTATATCCAAATGAAAGCGCGGATGGAGACGTTCTCCTTGATTCACGTTTCTCAGTTCTTGACAAGAAGCAAAGATTTAGCTTAATTGTTGTTCAGACTTGCCTTTCACTTTAACCCCTTGAAGAACCACCCAACTGCAAGAAGGCATAGAACCTTATGAGCCCCCGCAGACGCCGGGGGCTCATGAGGTTCTATGCCTCTTGCTTGCTTAATTTTGTATCCGTGTTTATTGGACAGCTGGGGCTCAAAGGCTTTTGAATTTACATAGGTGTTTTTTTTAAAGTGCATGGCGGTAGGTGCCGGTTCTGGACTGGAGGTTTTCGACCGGACAGCTCCACAGGCGTAAAATCCAAATCACAGACCAGGAATTCGTGAAAATGTGCACGCCTTCCTCTTATGTACGCCAGATCATGCACGTTTCTGAACTAGTTCAATACTAATGGTGGCAGATTGTGTTTTAAAAAACTACGTAAATTCAACGCCGAAGAGCCCCAGGCGTCCAAGCAATATGGATACAAAGTGGTGTCAGATAGAGACTTAGGATCCTCATGAGCCCCCGCAACTGCGGGGCCTCATGAGGATCATATGTCTCTTGCAGTTAGATTGTGTTCATTTTTCCTCGGCAGTGAAGGGGTTAATCCCTATCACACTGTTCGTCTCCAGCCTGGATTTGCTACCGCCCTACCGAATCGAGGAAGATCGACGGACAACCAGAGAGCACCCAGATATCGCTCAGTACAGTAAGCAAAGGATACTCCGGCCTATGTCGTCGACGGTTTATGGCCCATGCAAGGCAGTGCCCGCCCGTGCCAACAGTTACTGCGACCGACATCGACACGAGTACCTTCAGCTCACCAGACACCCGAAACTGACCTTTTCCTGAACAAAAAAAAAACAACAAAAAAAAAAAAAACAAGGCGGCAACCTCCAGTGTCTCATACTTGAACGATACATCACTCCGAACCGAGCTCTATTTCTCTCTATTTTTATGTCCCTGCATCTAGCAGACGGTTACCTAAGCGTGGCTAATAACGTTGGCTAATGAGAAGCTAACAAGACCCGACTTCTTTCCCCGTGAATGGGTGTCGTCACATCTTGACAAGCGAGGGGCCTCCACGCTTGAGGAATTACGCCGATTCGATTTATCCCGCCGGAGAAGAATAATGAGATACGAGGATTTGCATTCACGTGAGCCAGCTCTGCTTTATTAGCTCAGACTGACTCAAGTCCAGATGTTTCTTATCCCGTCAAATGTTCCAAACCTTTCAGATTTCCTTCACCTGAGGTGGGAAGAGGTAGGTAAGTGATGCTGGCAAGAGGCATAGATTCTCATGAGCCCCTGCAACCGTCAGGCTGCAAGGGCTCATGAGAATATGTGCCTCTTGGAGGTTGAGGCGGGAGCACAGATGCATGGCATGTTACCGGCGATCTAATGGGGATTAGATTGGGAGGACGGTGCGTCAACGTCGTGTCGATATTGAACCTAACCACATCCGACCCCCCACCTCTTTCCTAATATCCCCTGCTCACCACGACTCCTAGGCCCCAAAAACCTCTTTCGACTTCATCAGCCCTTAAAACCCTCGCCTCCCGGGCTTTTTATGCCTCACGCCTTCCATAGAATATCATCAATTTTCCCGCCATAAAGCCAAGTCTTAAATGTTATTATCTTACCTCCATTGATAACTCGTTTAGGTTATGTGATTTATGAATGTCTGGCTATTTTATGTGTGTCACAAGGTCATAATATATGTATATATCTGTCATGAAATTGCTTTTTGTATTCAGATACGTATGAAGGAACTGGTCTTACTGTGGGATCATTGAGTTATTGCCTGCGCCATGAATAGTTTCATATTAGTTTCATACGCTATGTTTCATATGTCATGGGTCAAAATTTCGTTATTTAAAGTCGTTGTTTTATTCAGTTTGGAAGACTGGTTATATATCGATGCTTTGAAAACACGCGTGCATAAGTGTCCGCTTTTAAAGTAAAACCCCAAGTCATGTGGCGAGGAAATTTCGTATCAACCCCTTCACTGCCAGTGAACGCAGACTGTGTTTTTTATTTAAATCACCGGAAGTTCTACGTTAATGATCCCCAGTCGTCAAAGGAATATGGATACACAGTGGTTTCAGCAAGAGGCATAGATCCACATGAGCCCCGGCAATTGCGGGGGCTCATGAGGATCTATACCTCTTGCAGGTTGGTGGTGTTCAAGTTTTCTCGGAAGAGAAAGGGTTAATTTCTGTCAATAGTTTTGATTTCGGCTCTTTTTTTTAACCCGTTGATTTCAACACTAACTCCGGGAAAAAAGGTTGTCTGTGATGCATTCGCAAACTCAAAAGTTTACTATGTAGACTGGCACTTGGGACTCGGCGACCAGCAGACAACTAAAAAAGTCTACACTTAGTGATGCAAGAACTAGCCTCCACATTGCTGGACACGGCAAACAATTCTCCAGAGCAAGAGGCATAGATCCTCACGATTCCCTGCGATGCGGGGACTCATGAGGATCTATGTCTCTCGCTACCTGATACATATCCGCGTGTTAAACGTGTGCATCAGGCACACTAGTGGATTATCTAGCAGCGGATCTGCGGTGGTTTCTGAGACAGCATCTCCACCCGATGAAAGTTCTGGGATTAGGTTTCAAGGTGGTGTAAAGACTATGTTCAGACGTTCTTTCGTAAGTTTCTTCGCCAGTTCCATGAATGAATGAATACCTAATTGACCGACGTCGCAATGACGCAGGGGGTAAGGGGAAGGATTGGGGGGTGGGGGCGGGGGAAAGGGGGTAGGGGGGGGTGGCTGGTTTGATTCTAACACTGCCGGTACGCAGTGGCACACGGGCCTTGTCCCTATTGCAAGTGTGGTGAAAGAACACAAAGAATACATGTAACGCAAGGAATGCGTGCAACATGCCCGGAGCAAGAACACAATTAAATCACGTCCTGACGTCGACCTACGAGCAGTTTGAAACTCTAGAATCTCTGGTCTCAAATTATAGTCACAAGATCGCCGCAAGATTCAGCTCGCTTGCAGTCAACAGTTCGTTAATGTCAAACTGGAAAGTCCCTCATCAATAAAGACCTTTCCATCTGCACGGTGCAAAGGCAAAGTGCATTAACCCATTTAACCCCAATTCCGCATTTCCCAAATTTTGGAGGCGGTGTCGAATAACGACCCGTACCAGTTGCAGGAGATAGATCGAGCATGATAATTTTGGAGGTGTCGATTAACGACTATGTACCAGTTGCAGGAGATAGATCGAGCATAGCTTGGGCGCCGTAAGGCACCAAGCTAATCTGGCACTACTCTTAAATTATCATGCTCGATCCATCTCCTGCTTTAGAGTGTTGGGTCTAAATGGGTTAATGCTTCTCGCTGTTCCTCAAATTGGGGGTTCAATTATGGGTTAAGACACACGGCTCTCCGATGGTTTCCTTTGCAGTTACAATGCTCCGTAGTATCGTCATTCAAATTCTCGTGGCAACTTGTTAAGAACGGCCCTTTACCTTATCCGGATAAGGTTCGTTGGTTGGTTGTACAGTGCTTAACGTCCCGACAGCAACAAGACTTTCTCAGGACGTGCCTGCACTGCTTGAGAAAAAAAGAACTAACAGAATAATGAATGTATGTCGCCAGCCGGTCCAATACGTTAAATAAACCTAAGACCATTTAGCAACACACATCCAATATCAATAGCTACAGGCAGTGCAGACAGTAGGGAGAGTTTATAAAAGGAACTTGAAATACAGGAAAATGGGACCAAGGGTAGGCAGAAACACATGCCCCAAAATAGAGGGGAAAACTCACCCTGTGGGGCTGACCAGGGTGATCCTGGGAACTAAAAAGTAGTTAACCCCACCCAAGTCCCCCAGGGCAGATCCGGGTGTGGGCTCATCCGGATGAGGAATACGGGTATCATTGTATCCAGCAAGAGGCATAGATCTTCATGAGTCCCTGCAAGATGAAGGGGCTCATGAGGATCTATGCCTCTTGCAGATAAACGGCGTTTGCTTCAGGAACACCGACCACAACCCATTCATCATTTTGGTTGTCCAAGACTGCAGTTTTTGTGCTCATTACTTTATAGCATTTCACAAGAAAACGCTATAGTCGCCCGTTACACGTTATAAGGAGGGCTGTAACCCCTTTACTGCCAATTGACGCACATTGTGTTTCTGCAATCTTCGTTAATTCAACGTGAAAGAGCCCTAACCGCCTCAGGAGCATGGATACAAAGTGAAGTCAGCAAAACTATGTAGGCCTATATGTCGCTAGCGCCTGACCTTTTTTCGGCATTTATGTGTAAAGGCAACTTTGCAGCCCAGATTAACCATTGATTGTGTTCCACACACACGTTTACAATAAAGTACTGTTCTTCTCTCTCTCTCTCTCTCTCTCTCTCTCTCTCTCTCTCTCTCTCTCTCTCTCTCTCTCTCTCTCTCTCTCTCTCTCTCTCTCTCTCTCTCTCTCTCTCTCTCTCTCTCTCTCTCTCTCTCTCTCTCTCTCTCTCTTTCTCTCTCTCTCTCCGGACCCCATCCTACTTGACGACTGTTAAAATAGTTCTCTCAATTCTCTTTTTTTGTGTTGTTGTGTGTGTAGGCTCAACTTGAACTAATTTCACTTCATGTTATTTTCAGTTTTTCATGAACTTAGTGAATATCAGTATAATTCTGAAAAGAAAATAAACAATCATATGACTTCATTTTCAGCCCTTCATCCGTCTGACTTGTAGCAATGCGTGGTGCATATGAACACAGGTGTGTGAGCCCTAAGTATTATTAGGATTTTTTTTTATTCCAGCTCTCGTCAGTTCAATCTGTTTCAGTGTGTCGAGCACTGATCTACAATCCTTTGATCAAACGGTGACATTTCTATACGAAACGGTTTACTGTGCTGTTGTTTTAGTTTCACCTCATAGATTTGACATTAACATTTGCGATGCTTTTGGTTTATATGCGATGCGGCCGTATCACAGTAACATGTGTTGCAGTCTGACAGTTTAGAAAAATCGTTGGACTATTTGTACTGTGGTTGACCTGTGTACAGTACAGTTGCGCGTTTGACTTGTGTCTGGCCGGCATATACACCATTTTTGTAAGCCGGGCAAAATGTAAAGATTAGTGATTATAGTGCATAGCCAAACGAGTTGTGCTGAATGGGAGTAGACAGTTCTACAAACTATCACGCAAGTTATTTTTGACAGTCGTGGTGATTATAAGTGGATTTGGTTTATTCCATATTTTTGCTCAAGATCACTCCTTTCAGTGACTGGACTGTTTCACAGAGGTTCGGATATTGAAAACTTTATATTTACGTTTTCGTCATCAAAATGTGTACACCATCAAACAATTACATGCATGCCCACGGGCTAAAGGTCGGGCACCTTAATGTATTTCACCTTTACAATAAGGTTCCCGACATTTCAATATTTTTAAACCAGCCTTCACACTTCCATCTCTTTGGGCTAACGGAATCACGTCTGGACTCAAGAATTAGCGACGAAAATCTGTGCATTCCAAACTTTTCCTTAATTCGTCGTGACCCAAACACCCTCAAACACACAGGAATTGCTGTTTATGTCCACAACTCGATTGCACATATGGTACGCAGACGTGATGATCTGGAGTCAACTGAGATTGAGTGTGTATGGCTAGAAGTAAAAATTAATAACTCATCGCCAATTATAATGGGTTATGTATATAGAAATCCATCGTCCACTGTCGAGTGGTATGATGACTTTGTGCAGATGATGGATAAAGTGAATGACACTGACAAAGATGTACTGCTGTTAGGTGATTTTAACATTGACTTACTGAAAACAAATCCCACGTGGCAATCGACAACAACTCTTTTTGGGTTGAAGCAACTAGTCCAAGCTCCTACTAGAATAACCCAAACATCCGCTACACTCATTGATCACATCTATACCAACAACTGTAAGTCAGTACTAGAGACCAGCGTCCCCCCACTAGCTGTCAGTGATCATTTTCCCATCACCTGTACATGGTCGTGTAAGATGCCCAAACAAAAGAGGGATCAGCATGTGTACATTACCTATAGGTCTTTTAAAAAAATAAACAAAGATGCTTTTCTACACGATCTTAGCCTTACACCGTTTCATGATGTGTACAATTGTACCAACCCAGATAAGGCTGTCTCTGTCTTACTTAATCTGTTCCTAGGGGTGCTAAACAAACATGCGCCAGTAAGAAGAAAGCGTGTCCGATCCCGCCAGCCTCCCTCATGGATAACCGACGAAATCAAACAAGCAATGGATGATAGAAATAAGGCTAAGAAAGAAAAGAACTTTCATGAATTTAAAAGATTGTGAAATAAAGTTAAGTACTTAATTAGAGAGGCGCAGAGATCTTTTATAACCAAAACAGTTGAAGAAGACAGAAACCCTTCCTCTATCTGGACAGCACTTAATACGCTTACCAACAACAAGCGTAAACAGTGCAATACCATTCCAGAAAATCTCACCGCTGAGGAGTTTAATAACCACTTTCTATCAGCCCCCAAAGACTTACTCAGTTCTCACAATCGCAATCAGTCGATATATTCCACACCAGAGAAGCTAACAAAGTTCTGTAAGCAAAGATTGTCCTCAGATGATATTTTCGCCATCCGTGATATTGCTGTACACGAGGTAGGCAAATACATTTCCATCCTGAAAAAGAAAACATCTTCGGGCAGTGATGGTATCAATGGATATATCCTTGACCTGTCGCAACTATACATAGTGGAACCTCTAACATATATTTATAACCTATGTATACAAAAAAAAAATGTCTTCCCAATAGCTTTCAAAAAATCAAAAATGGTGCCTGTTCCTAAAGCAAACGATTCTTCTGAAATTAATAACTTTCGCCCAATTTCCCTTCTATCAGTTCTCTCGAAGCCTCTGGAAAAGCATGTTCACAAACATCTTCTGGAATTTCTTGAAAAAAGGTCCCTATTATATCATTACCAGTCAGGTTTTCGTCCCAAGCATTCATGCCACACTGCACTCGCACGAATAGTGAATTCATGGGTCAACAGCATAAATGAGAATAAAATGGCTGGTGCTGTCTTCTTGGATCTAAGAAAAGCGTTTGATCTTATCGATCATACCATCTTATTGAAAAAGCTTGCCACCTACTTAAACAAAAAGAGCCCCTCGGCTCTTTCGTTTCTAAACTCCTATCTTACAAAAAGAACACAAACAGTCTACGTCAATGGAAAATGTTCTTCTGAACAATTTGTGGAGTATGGAGTGCCCCAGGGGTCTATTTTAGTCCCACTACTGTTCTGTATCTTCGTTAACGATCTACCGTTACATGTAACGTGTACTGCGGCTGAGTGTGACATGTTTGCCGACGACTCAACATTACATTCCGCTGGCAAAACTGTGCCTGAAATTGCAAATAATCTTCAAGAGAGTCTTCATGAAGTCTCTCGTGTAATGAAAATCGCATGCTTGTAAATCCCACAAAAACAAAAAGCATGCTTATCACAACCCGCCAGAAACATCAGCTCAAACCTCCATCACTCAACCTTTCTTTGGACTCCATCCCAATTGAGCAGGTCAGTCAACACCGCCTGCTTGGAGTAATAATAGATGATGATCTAAGCTGGCATAACCACCTATACTATATGAGAAAACAGTTGTCCAAAAAGTTGTTTTTACTTTCCAAACTTAAAACGATCATTGACCTTAAGACGCGCAAACTATTTTTTCATGCCTACATTAAACCACACTGTGATTATGCCTCAACAATATGGGATGGCTGCAGTGAAAATCACTTCAAGAAGATAAACTCATTATACAAGCGCGCTGCTAAGCTTATCCTCCCTGATCCGTCTTTATCCACTGATGCCAAGATACAGGCCATCGGACTTCTCCCTCTGGTTGAGCACCTCGCACTAAACAAATGTGTACTGATGCACAAAATTCTTAACGAGAAAGCTCCACCTTACTTATCTAGGCTCTTTTCGCCAACTGAAAAAAATAAGCACCTCCAGGAACAGTCTCTCTATAAAAAGGCCCCGTATAGACCTGTTTAAATCTAGCCTGTCTTATTCAGGTGCTCTTTTATGGAATTCACTTCCTCCCAATATTCAACAAACCACGTCCCTCTCTATGTTTAAAAGTAGAGTACATGATTACCTTTCTAAGACAACGTTATGCTGATCCTTTCTTCTTCTTTTTTTTATCGACATAATACGCTTCATGTTTTTAAATTTTTGCTATTTTTTTTTCCATCTAGCCTCAAAATTGTTTGATCTGTTTTCTAACTTGTTTCTGATAGTACACAAAATATCATACCTACTTATATGTTAGATAATTATGTGCGCACGTACGTGTGTATGTGGATGTACAAAAGTGCGCATGTGCACGAGTACATGTATATGTATATATGTGTGCGTGTGTGTATGCGTGTGTGTGTCCTTTATTATTAGTTAGTTTTTGTTGTTTTGGTTGGTGTTCCTTTATTTATTTAATTTTTTTTAAGTAGCTTAGCAAGGACAGATTGTAAGAAAGGCCTGCGCGCCTAATATCTCAATCCTTGGAAAATAAAGTTTCGTTCGTTCGTTCGTTCGTTCGTTAGGCGCTCTCTCTCTCTCTCTCTCTCTCTCTCTCTCTCTCTCTCTCTCTCTCTCTCTCTCTCTCTCTCTCTCTCTCTCTCTCTCTCTCTCTCTCTTCTCTCTCTCTCTCTCTCTCTCTCTCTCTCTCTCTCTCTCTCTCCTCTCTCTCTCCTCTCTCCTCTCTCTCTCTCTCTCTCTCTCTCTCTCTCTCTCCCCCCCTCCCTCCCTCTCCCTCCCCCCTCCCTCCCTCCCCCCCTCTCTCTCTCTCTCTCTCAAGTTTCTCGCTATCTTTCTAGACTTTAAGGCATTCGATCTTGTCAATCATTCCATCCTCCTGAAAAACTAACACTTTGTCACATTAACTCGAATACTGTTTCCCTGTTGTCTTCATATCTCAAAAACAGAACACAGAAGTACTCCAAAATGGCAAATTTTCATCAGACGGTGTAGTGACAGGGATCTATCAAGGGCCTTTATTGTTTCTATTGTTTACTAATGATCTGCCGCTGTATATATCTCACCCAGAGGCTAACTGTGATCTGTTCGCTGACGACACAACCGTACACACATCTAACAAGGAGCTAGCGAAGATCAATGAGGTACTCCAGCAGAGCCGGGACGAAGTAGCTGGCTGGTGCATTAATAATTACATGATAATTAGCATTCCAAAGACAAAGAGCATGTTAGTTACAACACGCCAGAAACACCAGCGCGGCCTACCAACTTTAACATTACCTTAGATGGCCAACCTATAGAACAAGTAACTAAGCATCGCTTGCTGGGCGTAACAGTAGACAACCAGTTAAACTGAGAACCTCATGTTGATAACGTATGCAAAACTTTGTCCAAAAACTTGTTCCTTTTGTCTAAGCTCAACCGTATAGTTAATCACTCTTGACGTTTGCAAACGTTTCTTCCACGCGCATATCAAAACACACTGTAATTCAGTACAGTTCCACTGTCTAGGACGGTTGCAGCGAAGTTCATATGAAAAGAGTAAATTCTCTGTATCGTCGAGGTGTTAAACTCATACTTCCTGAACCCGCCCCACTGATAAAAATATCAAATCCCTTAAATTGCTGGCATTAAACAAACAGTTCGAATTTAATGGTGTGTATTAATGTACAATATTCTACACGAGAGAGCCCCACTCCATTTGCGAGCTCTGTTTTCAGATAATCATAGACAGAACACGAGAAACAGGTCGCTCCACCTAGACTAGATATTTATAAAACTAGCCTGGCCTTTTCAGGTGCAAAAGCATGGAACAATTTACCCCAGCACCTTGTCTATTTCTAAATTTAGTATTTTTTAGGATCGTCTTTATCGCTTTTTACTTCTAAACTAATACCACGATTCAATTCTCCTCTATTGATGTTGTACTCTCAGAGACATGTTCTAATTACAAGATGACCTTCAGCTTATGTCACTGTTATTATATTTGTTTGTTTGTTTGTTTGTTTGTTTGTTTTTTTTCACTTTTTATGCTTTTCGTACACTTGAATGTTCAAGACACTATGTTTGTTTTTGTTTGTTTTTTTGTTTGTTTTTTTAAATATTTGACTGTGTTGCTCGATGCATATTTATGCGTGTAGAGTAGCACGACAGTTTGTAAGAGAGGCATTCGCATGCCTAAAAATTTATCCTGAATTAAAACGTTCATCGTCAAGTTCACCGACACCAGACTTTAAAACACGCGACGCTTGTTCTCTTTGTTCTTGGCCTGCACAAAAAGCAATAACTCCGCAGTAACAGGATGAGGTTTACTTTGCAACAGTTAGAATCACATTTACAAGGCTGATACTGTTACACCTTTTTTCCTCTCAGATCGTGAGACAAGCACCCGCCCCCCCCCCCTTCCCACCCTCCACCCATTCCCCCATGTCCCTCCCCACCCCCACCCCCCGTCCGCTCAATCTTACACACACACACACACACACACACACACACACACACACACACACCAAATGCTCATCTTACCGCCTCTCAGGGATATCAGGTGTGTGCTGGTCTGTGATTTTGGACCTTTCGGTTTGCTTCCAATCGTAAGGTCTAAAATCACAGACCAGCACACGCACGGCTAAGTAGTGGAGGAATCAATGCTAACAAGACAACTCTGTCAATCATCGAGAGTTGTAAAACTTTAAAAGTCTCGAAATCATAGTGACGAAACCCCACGGTGTGTTATCCATCAAACTGTCTTGAAGCTTCAGCCTCTCCAAGTACGAGGCAGATGTAGAGCTGTGTTCCGATACTGACTGTAAAAGTTTCGATATCAAGTACAGCGCATGCGAGTCTGCCCAAGACGGTCGTGGAAGTAGCTCAGGTTACGGGTATTCTCCTCGTTGTCATGAAAGCGATCTGGAACGCGTGACTGATCTATAGGTCTGTTTTTAGGTTTACACTCTTAGCGCAGCTCCTTTTTAGGCGTTACCGCTTCTTAACGCCTGACGTGTCTGCGTAAAAAAAAAAAAAAGTATTATTTGACGGCACGCCAATAATGATCTTTCATCCATCACATTATTAAGTCTAGCAGTGGCCATTTCGAGAAGCGAAATATCGAACGCATTTGCTTCTGGTTGCTTCGTCCCTTTACAGCCGGGACACGGTAAACACCACAAACAAGCAAGAGGCATAGATCCTCATGAACCCCCGCGTTCGCTGGGGTTCATGAGGATTTATGCCTCTTGCTGGCTACGTACGGCATATCTGTGTTCTTCATACAGTGTTGTTATACCACTCATCTCCAAGGGCTGCGAGGATCAGAACACATCATATTCCACCTTTTCCTTATTGATACCAGTGCTTTATTACCGAGGCTGAAATAAATAACACAAACAGCGGACAAAGTAAATCATGCCAAGACTCTCACCTCTACTCTCCAGGGCCCCTGCCAGGTGATTCGCGCATCATGCCAGAGCTGCGCACTTTAGCACCGTAGTCACGTAACTCCATCGGCCCCTTGAAATGTTACAGTCGATCGGTGACTTACATGTAAGACGAAAGATTAGTTGCTTATGAGCTTACACAAGCTTATAAAAGAAACCATCAAGTAAAATTCCGCTGCCAGTACAAAATTGCAATTTTCGCCTATCGGCATTTTGACGGATCTCTCCCACCGTACCTTCTGCCAAGCTGTCTGTTTATCAGCCATCACGCACCCTCCGTTCCTCTAGTGTAAAACTTTTTATAATCCCGAAGCTTATCATGAAAACTGTCGGGGAGCGTTCTTTCACCTTTTTAGCCCCAATTGTGTGGAACTGCTTGCCAACTGAAATGCGGAATCTGCCCACATTGTCACAGTTCAAAGCTCACTTAGAGACTTTTCTTTTCTGTCGGGCATTTAACACTTAGCTCATCTTTAGCTAACTGTTGACTGCCTTTTATTCTGATCCTAGAGGAAGTGAATGTAAGGTGTTGGGAAGAGATGGGGTGGTTTAAAGTAGTGTATAATCGTGCGTGTGTCTGAGAGAGAGGGTGTGCTGTTGTGCATGCGCAGTGAGTCCAGTCTTTTCCTGGAGAACAGCGCTATACAAGATATATGTATTGTTATTATTTAAGAAAGTGGGAGAGATAAATATCTTTAATCCGTCGTCGACCGTACAGATAAAAACAAAATGCATATATTTATTAATTTATATAGGCACTTTATGGCTGCTTTTATCCCCAGAAGCCAGTACCTAAGAAGAAAAATGCCCAAAGTGCCCAGAGAAAGAATCCCCGACAGTCCGCCCGAAATAACGGTGACATATACAGGCCTTAGCAGTAAGTGAGTCAAGTTTTCGAGAGGTGAAAAGTCCTCCGCCGGAACTTCCCAATGCGTAAAAGACCATCGGGCCTTCATCGGCCGCCGTTGGCCCGCGCACTGCCGTGCGCGGGCCAACGGCGGCCGATGAAGGCCCGATGGCCTTTTGCGCACAGAGTATGGATCGAGCCTCGCACTTCTCGCATTGAAAGCAGGTGCTTTACCACTGTGCCAAGAACGGCGCCATTACATCTCTGCAGGACAGTACCGCCTACTCGTTAAAAATAAATCAGCTTAAACCAATCGGACACGTGAGAAAGGACATTTAATCAGAAACCCCAGTTGCTGAGCTTTCAAACAACGAAACTTGATCTCACCCAGAAAACAACGTGAAAGCTGTAAAGTCACTTGGCATACGTCATGACACGCGATACAAAAATCGCCGTACAAAGACACTTAATCCTTCCCTGGTAACGGCTAGAAAGTATGTCCTATTACCTTTTCTGCCTGATCATGAGGCTCGTGGATTTATTTATAATACCAACAAGAGGCATAGATCCTTGTGAGCCCCCGCGTCCGCTGGAGCTCATGAGGGTCTATGTCTCTTCTATACGGGTGTGCTCTTTTGGTGACAGTGTTAATTAAGGTTGAAAATATATAAAAACACAGCCGGGAAGTCAATGACCACTGATAGTGACACACTATCTACGCGAAAACGAATGTCATTGACCACTGATAAGGACACATGATCCACGCGGTGAAAACGGATACACAGATCAGTCCTGTTAGCCGCAATATCCTTGGACGCAAGCATCGACGCGTGATCTGATTCACAACGGAAGTTACTTTTAGTGCCAATGTCCGGCCATTGACGCATGAGAGGATTTTTTTTTTTTTTTTTTACAATCTTATTCGATTTGAGGTTTGTGATACGATAGTGACCCGCATATCAATGCACCGGGCATAAAAAAAATACCTGGAAACTATAACTTGTGGCTGTTTCCAAGAGTTGTTCTTTTCTTTCATTGGGTCCATCGACTCGCCAATTTGGGATAGTCATGTTTCCAGACAGGTGTAGGGGGGCTCTGGATAGAGGTAGCACCTTTGCTGTTCGGCAGCTGCGTCCTACATAGGACGGACGGGCATCACTGGTCCTCATCCATCTCCTTAATCTCTCTCGTGTTGGCTCCAAGCGCCACACCCTGGCAAACCACCTCAGCTGGTGGGCTAAACCACGTGAGGGGATGGTGTTCACATTGCACCACTAGGCGGATGAGCTGTTTCTGACAGCCAACGGCTAGAGGACGGAGGAGATCAGGTTGGATCCAACGGCCAAATGTGGGGGAGTAAACCCTTCAAATCAGGAGTGGAGCCCCGAAGGCAGACAGTTGCCTGTATTCACGCACTGTTCTGGCAGCTCCTGCAGCCAAACTGGTGCCAAACGTACTGCTTTGCATTCCTTTGGATACATCAGCGAGGCCGACGACTGGGCACCCCATGATCTCCATACACTTTGCCCAGGCTTGCGCCCTGGAGAGGTCACTCCAGTGACTGACCCAGCAAGCGCATATACTCCATTGTCTTCCGAGACAGGATGCCAAACAAGTTTCCAGACATTTACTCAGTCTAGGGCTCCCATTTTTACAGCAGCTTAAAGGGTCTGTATATCTCCAGGTGTAAATGTTAGAGGCTACACAGACCCCATCTGAACCTTTTAAAGAATCAGAAAATTGGACCAGCAGCAGTGAATCAGTTGTATGACCTTTAAATCTGTTCATCCTGATACACTAATGCATGTCATTAATTTGACTATGATAGTTCAAGGGTGGTGCCAGAATAGCTTGGCGCCTAAGGCGCCAAGCTATTATGGCAGCACCCTTGAACGTAATGGTTGATCTATCTCCTGATCTGTAATGTGGCCTTCATAAGACAATAAGAAAAATTACAAAATGAGCCTCATGACGCAATGGGTTAAATAGTTGCAAACTGGTGTGTCTCAGATGCAGGAGCGCCGAGTTGTAGTGCGCCTGCCTACCGCCCCGTCACATTTTCAGTACGTGTGATTTTGAATTTAAGTGCGTTATTGACGCACATAAACGGGAGCCCTGCAGACAAGGCACCCATCGAGGCAAAGGCTTTTTAAAAACGGCTTCCTACATCAAGGGTTCTTTCGAATCTCCTCTTTTCTTTCCGTTTTGCTTATGGAGCGGAGTTTCGCGGGGTATCTATACGATCTTCAACTGATATACTGACGAGCAAAGAAATGCGATATTTTTGGAATCATCGGAAAGAATTTAGTGTTTCCGGTGATTCCAAACATGTCGCATTTCTTTTGCTCGGCGCTAAACCATTCTCCGGCTGGGCTCGCTGTAGAGTTCGCTTTCTAAATGAAAACGTGACTTTTGAGTCACACTTTCCCCTTCTCAGAGGATGCCGGCGGCTTTACGACGTTTCTAAAGGGCTGTTTTTGTATCAGAGCAACGTGACAATTGTTCATTAGCAGGCGAAATAGCTACAGGCACGAAACGGTGCCGCCGGCACGAAAACCTGCTATTGACACGAAAGCTGCAAAAACAGTGTTTGATCTCCAAAACGGCAACTTGGCATTTAGCATGAACTTTTCCTGGCAGGAAAAACAACTTACATCTGCAAGAGGCACAAACTGTCATGAGCCCCCGCAAATGCGGGGGCTCATGACAATCTGTGCCTCTTGCTGGCCACATTCGTGTGGTTGTTTCTTAACCCAACCCAAGGTGGACGAGGGCACCATGCAGACGATCCACGACAAGATATTTAACGCAAATGTCTACATGTATAGTACAGTCGACTTCGCTTGCACTAAGGTCGGATATAACAAAAGTCGGATATAAAAACACTTTTTATAAAGGTTCCACCACGCACATACTATATAAATCACAAGGGCTTTGCTTATAACAAACCAGGGGCGGATCAGTTGCCTCGAGTGGGGGGGGGGGGGGGTTCCAACATCATGATTTTGTTTGGGACTTCAACCTGATACAAAAGGCCTCCCCGACGCTAGACCTTGCTTTCAGGGGCAGAAAAATCGAAAGGTGGGCGGGGGATAGGGGGGGAGGAAGGGGGATGGGGGGAGCAGTTAGAGATAGTGCCTGCGTCTTAAGACTCTTACCATTTGCTAAACTATCAAACAGCGGGGGTGGGGGAGGGTGGGAGAGGGTTGAAACACCCCAAAAAAGAGTCTTTGTCATAGCATTTCACAGAATGTTGGGTCGGGGGGGGGGAGGAGGAGGTTCCGGAACCCCTGTAACCCCTCCCCCCCCCCAGATCCGCCCCTGCAAACTTCAGATAAAACACAAAATGTTCGGTCCCTTGGCGCTTTTTCATATCCGAAGTTTGCTGCGTAAACGACAGCCAAGAGTAATTTCTCAGCAGTTGAACAAACCTACAAACAGACAATAAGATGTCGATATCCCTCAATACCTTTCACCGCCGGGTAACGCAGGCTTCGTTCAGTTTTGAAATCATCGTCAATTCAACGTCAAAAATCCCCAGACGGCAAAAGAACATGATACAAAATAGTGTCAGCAAGATGCATAGATCCTCGTCAGCCCCCGCAACTGCGGGGGCTGACGAGGATCTATCTCTCTTACAGCTGTTTTTGGCTGAATTTGTGTCGGATAGGGTTAACACAGACATTTGGCCCCAGGACCGAAATCCCCAAATGTTGAAGTTGCCCTCCGTAGGACTGTATTACAATTCTAGAGAAAGATTTAACATTATAGTTCAAGGGCGGTGCCAGAATAACTTGGCGCCTATGGGCGCCAAGCTAGTTTGGCACCACCCTTGAACTGTCATGCTCGATCCATGTCTTGCTGTGGTGTGTCGGGGTTGAATGGGTTAAAGCTTCTGGCACCAAATCGCCATCCCATGACAAAGTCACTGCACGGGCAAGGCCAAAGTATTATGACAATTCACATTAGTAAGGGTTCCACCAATAGACCCCAGAGCGATCATCAGTCGACCGCTGATGCCGATGCCCTGTGCTCAGACTAACCGTCACAACACTTTTTAGCAGTGTGACCACAGGCAGCACATTTGTCCTGCAAAGGATTCACATTGTCCCAAAAATGAAATACAAATCTGACATTTAGGTGATCAGCGTAGACAATACAACTATGCGTTTATTGTGCAGAGTACCTTCTTTCTTCCATTTTTTTTATTTGTTTCGTTTCGTTTCGTTTCGATTCGATTCGATTCGATTCAAATCGAATCGAATCGAATTGAATTGAATTGAATCGATTCGATTCGATTCGTTCGATTTTGTTCGATTTAATTTAATTTATCTAATTTAATATAAATTTAATGTAATTTAATCTAATTTCATTTCATTTTAATGACCTCCACAGACAACTGTCTTAAACTGATTCCAACATGCTGGCAAAGGTCCTCAGGTCGACTGCGGCCGGCGTCGGCCCGAGGACTTTTGGCCTTTAGGAACAGAAATTGAAATACTTCAGCTCGGCGTCTCACGTCGTGCGTCTCACAAGAAGTCCTCAGAAGATACCCGTTTTCAAAATGAATCATTGGGCACGGAGGACGCAAAGGTTGATATTGAGCGATCATCTGCGATTTGGGAGCCGTCACCAAAGAATCAAAGGACCCTAGGGCCGTCGTCGGCCGCAGTGGGCCTGCGCACGGCCGTGCGCGGGCCCACTGTGGCCGACGACGGCCCGAGGGTCCTCAGCTTCCTGGGGAGGTGCAAAAGGACAGATCAACAGCCATTACATGTGAGTGAGCGAAGCTAAGTAATCAGACACAATGTCTTGGGCAAATACAGCGGATAGCTCTAAGCAAATATTCTATATGTCAAAAGCACATACTTTAATGTCAGAAGCAAATACCGCCCGATTTTACTAACAGCATGATATTGTTAGTTTGCACTGTGAGATATGTGCCACTTAGTTAACAAGATTTTCAACAGCAATTATGTGCGTACTTAGTGTCTGATCAGTAATGTTCTCTCTCTCTCTCTCTCTCTCTCTCTCTCTCTCTCTCTCTCTCTCTCTCTCTCTCTCTCTCTCTCTCTCTCTCTCTCTCTCTCTCTCTCTCTCTCTCTCTCTCTCTCTCTTTTAAATGCATGAAATGATGTGTGTAAATATATAGGTTGTCTTTCCCTCCTCTGCCCTATATCTTGTAGATGATAGCAACATTAAGTTTGTGAAATGACGATTTGTTTTCTGTCAAAACGTGTTACCGTTGACAAGTTGACAAACGAAGTTTCACCATCATCATCAATCATCAATCATCATCAATCATCAATCATCAATCCTCTCTCTCTCTCTCTCTCTCTCTCTCTCTCTCTCTCTCTCTCTCTCTCTCTCTCTCCCTCCCCCCCCCCCCCTCTCTCTCTCTCTCTCTCTCTCTCTCTCTCTCTCCCTCCCTCCCTCCCTCCCTCTCTCTCTCTCTCTCTCTCTCTCTCTCTCTCTCTCTCTCTCTCTCTCTCTCTCTCTCTCTCTCTCTCTCTCTCTCTCTCTCTCTCTCTCTCTCTCTCTCTCTCGTAAATTCATAAGTAGTCTCGCGAACAAGAAGTCATCAGGCCCTGATATAAATCCTAAGGTTCTGAAACTATCTCTACCTTACATTGTTGAATCGACATACATTTTATAACCTATTTCTCCATCAGTGTGTATTTCCTACACAGCTTAAACTTGCAAAAGTAATTCGACTACCGAAATATAAGGACGGGGGAAATATGAATAATTATAGGCCCATTTCGTTACTGTCAGTGTTAAGCAAACCTCTGGAGCGACATGTATACAAACATTTGTCTCAATATTTAGAGACAAATAACATGCTTCATCCCTTCCAGTCTGGGTTTCGTCCGAAGTATCCTGTCATACAGCGCTAAGCAGACTTAACGTAAACAATTCTCAACTGACGGGTGTTATTTACCGTGACTTTAAGAAGGCGTTTGACCTGGTTAACCACGACACTCTGAGAAGCAAACTTAGTCATTATTTTAAAAAAAAAAACGTCTCAGCAGTTTCCTTCTTTAGTTCATAACTAAAGGGAAAAAAGCAAAAGGTTGTAGTTAATGGATCACACTCTGAAGTGAAGGAGGTTAAGTTTGGAGTACCTCAAGGGTCAGTGTTAGGGCCTCTTCTATTTTGTTTATACATCAACGATCTGCCTCTTTACCTAACGTCCGAATCTGTCCAATGTGACGTGTTTGCCGACGATACTTCAATCCACACGGCAAATAAAAACCTTAATGTGGTTGCAGAAAACCTACATCAGAGCCTTGATGAGGGTCCGCTTGGTGTGAACGTAACTCAGTGAGTATCCATCCAAGCAAAAACTATGTCAATGGTAATTGCGATATGCCAAAAACACCAACTAAGCCCCCTTTCACTTGATTTGTCCTTCGAAGGCAATTATATTGAGCAAGTGTCTGAACACCGCCTCCTTGGAATTATCATAGATGATCAGCTCAAATGGCAGGCACACATACATAAAGTGTGTAAAGCTGTTTCAAGAAACATTTTCATGCTGTCCAAACTGAAGCACTTCACTGACTTTGAAACCAGAAAATTATTTTATTATGCACATATTCAGTCCCAAATTAATTATGCTTTGACGGTGTGGGATGGCTGCAGAGATGTACATTTAAAAAGACTGAACTCCTTACACAGAAGAGCAGCGAAATTAATTTTACCTGATCCTACTTTGACAACGGATGATAAGATTCACAAGGCGCGACTTCTTTCTCTCAAGAATCAGTTTGCATTCAACAAAGGTGTTCTCCTTTTCAAGATTCGGAATGACAACACTCAAGAATATCTAACCCAGCTGCTAGTCCGGTCACAGTCACGCTATGGCGATACAAAAGGCCTGTATGTAGTACCCAAAACCAGAATAGACTTATTTAAAACCAGTCTAGCATTCTCGGGGGCGACTTTGTGGAATTCGCTTCCATCCAACACGAAGACCACTCCAACGGTATCATGTTTCAAGAAAAGTCTTTTTAAACATTTATCTTCGCAGCCATAACTATCTTTAAGCTTTGCTTTCTATACGTAGATATCATTGTTAGTAATGTACCCATTCTACTGCTGTGTATGTATAGTGCTGCTGTGTTGTTGCTTTTTTTTTTTTTTTTTGCTTTTTTTTTTTTTTTTCTTCTTCCTTACCATTGCTCCAACTCCCCCAACATACCGTAGGCGTTGGTCCTATACATGTATTAATGTAATGTAATTGTTGTGTTGTAGATGTAGCAACGGCAGATTTGAAAAACGGCATTGCCTCTGGCATTGTTAATATCTGTACCGTTGTAAAATAAAGATTCATTGATTCATTGATTCTCTCTCTCTCTCTCTCTCTCTCTCTCTCTCTCTCTCTCTCTCTCTCTCTCTCTCTCTCTCTCTCTCTCTCTCTCTCTCTCTCTCTCTCTCTCTCTCTCTCTCTAGGTCTTTTAAAAAACCTATAGGTCTTTTAAAAAAACTAAACAAAGATGTTTTTCTACACGATCTTAGCCTTACACCCTTTCATGATGTGTACAATTGTACTGACCCAGATAAAGCTGTCTCTGTCTTGCTTGATCTGTTCCTAGAGGTGCTAAACAAACATGCGCCAGAAAGAAGAAAGCGAGTCCGATCCGGTCAGCCTCCCTCATGGATAACCGCCGAAATCAAACAAACAATAGATGATAGAAATAAGGCTAAGAAAGAAAAGAACTTTCATGAATTTAAAAGACTGCGAAATAAAGTTAAGTACTTAGTTAGAGAGGCGCAGAGATCGTTTGTAACCCAAACAGTCGAAGAAGACAGAAACCCTTCCTCTATCTGGACAGCACTTAATACGCTTACCAACAACAAGCGTAAACAGTGCAATACCATTCCAGAAAAAACTCTCTGCTGAGGAATTTAATAAGCACTTTCTATCAGCCCCCAAAGACTTACTCAGTTCTCACAATCACAATCAGTCGATATATTCTACATCAGAGAAGCTAATAAAGTTCTGTAAGCAAAGATTGTCCTCAGATGATATTTTCGTCATCCCTGAAATTGCTGTACACGAGGTAGGAAAATACATTTCCAGCCTAAAAAAGAAAACGTCTTCGGGCAGTGATGGTATCAATGGATATATCCTTGACCTGTCGCAACCATACATAGTGGAACCTCTTACATACAATTATAACTTATGTATACAAAAAATGTCTTCCCTGTAGTTTTCAAAAAATCAAAAATAGTGCCTCTTCCTAAAGCAAAAGATTCCTCTGCAATTAATAATTTTCGCCCCATTTCTCTTCTATCAGTTCTCTCGAAGCCTCTGGAAAAGCATGTTCACAAACATCTTCTGGAATTTATTGAAGAAAGGTCCCTATTATGTCATTACCAGTCAGGTTTTCGTCCCAAGCATTCATGCCACACTGCACTCGCACGAATAGTGAATTCGTGGATCAACAGCATAAAAGACAATAAAATGGATGCTGCTGTCTTCTTGATTCTAAGAAAAGCGTTCGATCTTATCGATCATACCATCTTATTGAAAAAGCTTGCCACCTACTTCAACAATAAGAGCCCCTCAGCTCTTTCGTTTCTGAACTCCTATCTTACAAAAAAAACACAAACAGTCTATGTCAATGGAAAATGTTCTTCTGAACAATTTGTCGAGTATGGAGTGCCCCAGGGGTCTATTTTAGGCCGCTACTGTTCTGTATCTTCATTAACGATCTACCGTTACATATTACGTGTACTGAGGTTGAGTGTGACATGTTTTCCGACCACTCAACATTACATTCTGCTGGTAAAACTGTGCCTGGAATTGCAAATAATCTTCAGGAGAATCTTCATGAAGTCTCTCGGTGGTGTAATAAAAATCGCATGCTTGTAAATCCCTCAGAAACAAAAGGCATGCGCATATGCTTATCACAACCCGCCAGAAACATCAGCTCAAACCTCCATCACTCAACCTTTCTTTGGACTCCATCCCAGTTGAGCAGGTCAGTCAACACCGCCTGCTTGGAGTAATAATAGATGATGATCTAAGCTGGCAAAACCAACTATACTACATGAGAAAACATTTGTCCAAAAAGTTGTTTCTACTTTCAAAACTTAAAACGATCATTGACCTTAAGACGCGCAAACTGTTTTATAATGCCTACATTAAACCACACATTGATTATGCCTCAACAATATGGGATGGTTGCAGTGAAAATCACTTCGAGAAATTAAACTCATTATACAAGCGCGCTGCAAAGCTAATCCTCCCTGATCCGTCTTTAGCTACTGATGCCAAGCTGCAGGCCATCGGACTTCTCCCTCTGGTTAAGCACCTCGCACTAAACAAATGTGTATTGATGCACAAAATTCTTAACGAGAAAGCTCCACCTTACTTGTCTAGGCCTTTTTCGCCAACTGAAAAAAAAAAAAAAATACAGCACCTCCAGAAATAGTCTTTCTATAAAAAGGCCCCGTATAGACCTGTTCAAATCTAGCCTGGCTTATTCAGGTGCTCTTTTATGGAATTTTCTTCCTCCCACTATTCAACAAACCACGTCCCTCTCTCTGTTCAGAAGTAGAGTACATTATTACCATTCTAAGACAACGTAATGCTGATCCTTTGTTCTTCTTTGTTTCTAGACATGATACGCTTCATGTTTTTCAATTTTTGCTTTCCAACTTGGTTTTGAAAGTACACAAAATATCATAAATACTTATATGTCAGATATGTGTGCACGCACGTGTTTATGACTATGTGTATGTTCAAAAGTGCGCATGTGCACGAGTACATGTATATATGTCTATGCGCGCGCGTGTGTGTGTGTGTGTGTGTGTGTATGTGTGCGTGTGTGTGTACGTGTGTGAGATGTTTATCTTTAGTTAGTTTTTGTTGTTTGCTTGGTATTCCTTATTTAATTTTATTTTTTTATTATTTTTTTTTTATATTTTTATTTTTATTTATTTATTTTTTCTCTCTAAAGTAGCTTAGTAAGGACAGATTGTAAGAAAGGCCTGCGCGCCTAATATCTCAATCCTTGGAAAATAAAGTTTCGTTCGTTCGTTCGTTCATTCGTTCTCTCTCTCTCTCTCTCTCTCTCTCTCTCTCTCTCTCTCTCTCTCTCTCTCTCTCTCTCTCTCTCTCTCTCTCTCTCTCTCTCTCTCTCTCTCTCTCTCTCGCACACAAGCACACACATACACACACACACGCACGCACGCACACACACACACACACACACACACACACACACACACACACACACACACACACACACACACACACACACACACTAATTTTTGTGCTCAAATGTACGTGTGCCCGCGCACGTGCGGTTTCTAAAAAAATCAAGAGAAACAATACGAACAGCGTATAAACAAGAGCCGGAAATGTAAAAGATATTACACAGTTGACATTTGCAACGTAATGCAACTTCAAACAAAAGTCCACTCACTCTAGCTTAAAATTAAAACGCAGCAGAGCCGCGTCGTTTGAAATCTGAAAATCGGCGTCCGGCGTAAAGAGCAACGGTTTCCACACAAAGCACATGGGCCAGTCCTTTACAAGAGAAGGCTGTACCTAAAAACCACTGTAGACGCGGGCATGGGGGACCTCATTTGTTATACTAAATTAACCTCATTTTGAGAACAAAAAAGATGACCGACTTGGACTACAGGTCAGCCTCAGTATCTCGCGGTACACGGGCGCCATAAAGTAAAACAGTCCTGCGCCAGCCACTATGCAAGGTGCTCCGCTATAGCGGAGCACCTTGCTTAGTGGCTGGCGCAGGACTAAGCTCACTCATGAAACTGGCCCCTAATGCTGAATTTACACAGAATAACCCAACGAAGAAAGAAACGCGCTTAGAAAATACAGTAAAAGCACAATTTATTAATATTTAGGGTTTGTCATACATAGACAAACAAACAAGTATACAATTGACTACTTATCTTGTCAGTGTGAAAAAGATAACAGAATTCTGAAGAAGAAAAAAAACGTTTAATAGGCGAAAGGTCCTGGGGCCGATGTCAGACTTAGCTGGCCCGCGCACAGCCGCCCGCGCACGGCTGTGCGCGGGTCTGCTAAGGCTGCCGTCGGCCCGAGGACCTTTTGCTCACCGGGCATCCACCGTCTCCGCTCACTGACAAGATAAGGCGGCAGCGAATTGCATACTTGTTTGTTTGTCTATTTGAAAAAGGATTTTTACCCGAAATATTAATAGATTGTGTTTGAACTGCTATTTCTAAGCGTGCTTCTTTCTTCGCTGGGTTATTCTCGCGGTATATACTGGATTGATTTTTTTAAACCTGAGGCTGACCTGTTTTGCTTTTTATTATTATTATTTTTATTTTTTTATTTTTTTTTTTTTTTGGGGGGGGGGCGGGGGGGTGGTGGTGGTGTGTGTGTGTGGGGGGGGGGGGGGTAAAGAAAAAAAGGGGGCTGGGAACGTGGAGGAGGTTAGGGATGGGTACGTAAACGACTGATTCGGAATATTTTATCGTGTAACGTGTAAAGCTGAATAGTAATGATGGAAATATCTGCGACAAATATGTATACATTTTCTGATGGAAATACATTATGGGTACTCGTGAGAATACGTGCCTCTAGCGTTTGGGCGATAATTACTGTGCCGTGACGGAGTTAATACAACAGACCTGGCGCAGTGTCGTTAACACTTTGCTGACTGCCGGTAGCGCATTTTGCAGGAATCATCTCGACAAAAAGCTGTAGTGTCAGTCAAAGAATTGGTTGGTTCAATTTGGGGTATAACGTCCGCACGGCACCGAAGTGATAATGTACGGCCCTAACGGGCTTTTTATGGGGACAGGGCAGCTGTTGCCTCTGGAGTACGACCTGAACCCATTGATTAATTCAGGCGAACTGCAACTGTGCCACTTTGATTTACCAGGGCCTTTTAACGGACATACGGGTTAACCCCTCCACTGCCGAGAAAAAAGTGAATATGATCCAACTGCAAGAGACATAGATCCTCATGAGTCCCCGCGACTGCGGGGGTTCATGAGGCTCTATGCCTCTTGCTGAGACCAATTTGCATCCATGTTTCTTATACGGTGTTTGCTTTCGAATGAACCAAGATTTCAGATACAAATAATTTTATACGTGCAGCGACAGGGAAGGGGTTACGGGAAATCTGAAATAAATACTTGATCCTTCCCTCACCCTCCCCCCTCAACCCCCTCCCCCCCAAACACACACACACACACACACACACACACACACACACACACACACACACACACACACACACACACACACACAAAATTCTCCCCTTTTAAAAAAAATCCGCTACCCATTGAGGGGGTGAACGATTGTCGAGGGAACCCGATCGAGACGTGACGCAAACGGATACGTGGCAAAATGCCGAGGCATGTCTGGAATAAATTAATCAGGGTCAGGAGCTCGAGTTTCCGCATTTAGCTCCCTTCGTTAAGTGTAACTTGAGGTTCCATGTCGACAGCGCCTTGCCTGTAGTTACGCCTGACTCGTGACTGCTGTCGATCACGACGGTAGGACATTTCACCATTTCTCAAGCGCTGTCGATAACGCGTAGGACATTTCACCATTTCTCAGGCGTTGCTCTCTTTCTCTCTCTCGCGGGCTAGACCTACAGGACTCGTCTGCTAGGAGATTTATCAGGACAGGTCCCCGTCTGTACTGTTCATGATGGCGGAACCTTTCCAACCTTAATCAGCGTGGAACACATTGAACCATACCCCATACAGCAGGAGATGGATCGACAACGACAATTCAAGGGTGATGAGCTTGCCGCCATCAGGCGCCAAACTCATCTGGCACTACACTTGACTTATTATGGTGATCCATCTCCTATCAGGCGCCAAACTTATCTGGCACTACACGTGATTTATTATGGTGATCCACCTCCTGCAACTGGTACATACTCGTTAGGTGACGTCTTCAAAATTTGGGCAATGTGGCCGTTGGATTAAATGGGATTAAGTCTAAACTCCAAAAGTTGGGTCTTTGGAAAACGACGTGACACAGTTCAGGAGAGGTCGAGTTAGTTAGTTAGTTATTTGGGTTTAACGCCGAGCAGGCAACTAAGGCCATCTCACGGTGGGATGGGTAAAAGCCAGACTAAAAGAAAGGTCTTAAGACATGATGCAAATATACCTTAAAAAATATGTCAGGCTAAAATGTCGCACAGGTCTTTAAACAAAACGTCGACAGACTCTCAAAAAGGTCAAAATAATAGAAACATCATAGTCTATAAATGCTCAAATCTTATTAAAAATATGGCACTCTCTCAGAAAACTGAAGATCTTGGAACAAAACCTTCAAGGAGTCTGCTGTGAAATGTTTATACCTTGTGTCGATTAGATCAGCACAAGACAGCAAAAAGTGTTGAACAGAGTACTGCTCGTCGCAGGCATAACACCATGGACGCTCCTCCTGTTTTAGTAAATAAGAGTGCGTAACATACGTGTGCCCGATGTGGAGCCGAGCAAGGACAGTCTCCTCACGGCGGCTGCCGCAGCGATAAGGTAGACCGTCGGACAACTTAGGAAGGGCTTCATGCAGTTTGTTAGCTTCCTCTTTGTCCCACTCGGACTGCCACTCACGGACTATGTACGCACTAACCACATGTCTAAAATCACTATAAACAGTCTGTGTCAGAGACAGGGTCGTTGCGGGCATCGTTGGCAGCAGAATCTGCGATGCTCACATGCCCTGGGATCCAAATAAAAATGATGTCATAATATTCCTTCATCAAGTCTGCGTAGAGCTCTCTGATCTGCACCAGCAGTGGCTGGTCATTTCCCGTGCCCTGAAGGGCCTGCAGGGCAGAAAGAGAGTCAGACAGAATCAGGCAGTTCCTTTCTCTAGATCGATAAGCATGCCTGAGTGCCAGCAGAACCGCCTGCAGTTCTGCACTAAATACAGATGAATGGTCTGGGAGGCGGTGCTTAAATGGGTGTCTAGGATGGCGAGAGGACACTGCGGCCGCAGCCACCCTCCCATCCTTAGACTTTGACCCATCCGTAGAGATACGACAATAGCCTGGAAAAATTGAAAGGAGTTCATTGAGGCTCTGTTGGTATATTGCTGGTGGAGTAGAGTCTTTCTTGTGGGCAGTCAAGTCCAGCAAGATGTCAGGAACTGGTAAGAGCCAGGGTGGAGTGATGTGTTGCAGGGATTCCGAAACTCTGTTCAGGTCCAATCCGGCCGCCTGCAGATGAGGTCGAACACGGAAAGAAAGTGGACGGACAGCTCCCGGATGGGTATCGTAAATCTCTGCAAACGATGGTTTAAAAACACAATCATAGGCAGGATTGTCTGGATGGGCCTTCAGTTTCAGAACGTAGCTGAGCATGAGGCGGAATGCGGCGGAGCTTGAGAGAAGGCTCCCCTGCCTCGGCATACAGACTAGGAACTGGAAACGTCCTGAAGGCCCCAAGACATATCCGCAGACCCTGATGGTGAATTGTGTTCAGATGCTATAGCACAGACTTGGAAGCTGAGCCATACACCACAGAGCCGTAATCCAGTTTGGACCGAACAAGGGCCCGGTACTGCCGAAGTAAAACAGTACGGTCCGCACCCCAGTCAGTACGACCAACGACACGAAGAACGTCGAGAGCCTTCTGACGAGAGGTTATGAGGTAATTAATATGGTTGCGGAAGGTAAGTCTTTTGTCAAAGATGACCCCCAGAAACTTTGCCTCCCCGGCCACCCTAATTGACACTCCAGCAATGCTCAGGCTAGGTTCTGGAAAAAAATTCGTCTGGTTAGTAAAATGCACACAGACTGTCTTGGAGGGCGAGAACTTGAATCCATTGAGAGACACCCACCGCTGGATGCGATCAACGCACAGCTGCAAGCGCCTCTCAAGGGACGCAAGTCCTCGACCACGTGCACACAAAGCAAAGTCGTCAACAAACAAAGAGCATTCAGAATCATCCTTGACGGCCTTTACAATGTTATTAATTTTAATACTAAATAAAACAGGAGCTAGAATGCTGCCCTGCGGGACACCCATCTCCTGTTCAAAGGAGTCGGAGAGGGTGGAGCCCACACGTACATGGAACGACCGGTTAGTCCATGTCCAACAAGTCAGACATTATTCCATACTTCCAGGTAGTGTCATATGCCTTCTCAAGATCGAAGAAAATTGCATAGGCATGCTGCTTGTTGACAAAAACATCTCGAATAAATGATTCAAAGCGGACTAAATGGTCAGTTGTACTACGGAAGCGCCGGAAACCGCACTGGAGGTCTGTGAGGAGACCCTGTGACTCAAGATGCCACACCAGGCGGGCGTTGACCAGGCGCTCCATAGTTTTACATAAACATGATGTCAAAGCGATAGGCCGGTAGTTGCCCGGGTCGGAAGGATCCTTACCCGGCTTGGGGATCGGTACAACCACAGCCTGGTGCCAAGACGGCGGAAAATGGCCAGTTCTCCAGATATGGTTAAAGGCCTTGAGAAATACAAGGAGTGACCTCTCAGGCAGGTGCGTTAGGAATTGATAGTGGGTGGTATCTAGGCCAGCAGCAGAGTCATTACATTTATGCAAGGCTTGCTGCAATTCTGATAATGTAAAAGGGGCATTATAGTCCTCTGAGTTATCGGACTTAAAATTACAAATACGAGACTCTCGCTTCTCCTTCTCTCTCTGGAAGAAGGGTGAATAATGCTCTGTTGAAGAATTATGGGCAATGGTGGAGGCAAGCAAATTGGCCACAGCTTTTTTATCTGTGACCAAGCTGGCACCATCTCTAAGATGGCCGACAGAAGCCGAGCCACCCCTGCCCCTAATTCTTCAAACAGCCTTCCAGACTTTCTGGGACGTAGTCCGAGAAGTTAAAGATGAGACGAAGCGTCTCCAGAAAGCACGGCGTTCACATTTTAAAATGTAACGGGCTTTCGCCCTCTGTGTTTTAAAGGTTAAAATATTCACTTGCGACGAATTACGGAAAGCAGGTCGGTGAGATTTTTTTTGCGCGTTTTTCGGGCCTTGCGGCACTCTTCGTTGAGCCATGATACTCTCGGCTTCCGAGGGACTGATGCGGATGTTTTAGGGATGGTTTCACCCGCTACGTCAAACAAAATAGTAGTAAAAGAAGAAACAGGTTCTTCAGCTGACATGACCACCTCCTCTGTAATACGAGACTGACAGAGGGAGGCGAACAGAGGCCAGTTAGCTTTCTTGAGATTCCAGCGTCCCACCGGTGGATCCTCCACACAGGACTACTGGGAAGTGGTCACTACCACATAGGTCGTCGTGAACCTTCCAGTCAAAGTCCAGCATGAGAGAAGTATCACACACAGTGAGGTCTAGAACAGAACTAGATCCTGAACCTGGGATAGAGTAGATAGGTGAGCCATCATTAAAAACACATAGGTTAAGTTGAGAAAAAAACATCTTCTAACATCTGACCTCTGCCATCATAGTGGTCACTACCCCACAGGTAAGCGTGACCGTTAAAATCTCCCATGAAAATAAAGGGAGGGGGCAGCTGATCTACTAAGTTAAAAATTATCATTACTACAGACCCGCAGGGATGGTGGCAGGTAAATACTGCATATGGTTATGGTCTTCTTTAATGTAACCCGAGCTGCGACAGCCTGAAGACAGGTGTCAACACTAACGGGGCTACATAAAAACTGGTTGCTAATGAGAAGAGCCACTCCACCCGAGCGTCTCTCCGAATCAGAGCCTTTATGGATAGCATATTTAAAACCATTAAAGGAGACAGGGTCAGAAGTCTTCAGATAAGTCTCCTGAAGAAATATTACTGAGGGGTTATAGGACTTGACTAGAAGGCGTAATTCTTCAAATTTGGTGTGAAAACCACGACAATTCCACTGAAGCAGAGAGTACATGATTAGGTTTTATGTGGAGGAGAAGAGTTTCTTCCCCCCTTTTCCTGTGCTTTGGAAGGAGTCGAAGAAACAGAGGGGGGTCGACTACCGGGTCTCCTCTGGTTCCTCGGAGATGAGGGGAGAATAGCTGCCGCAGCACCAGCTACGACAACTTCCACTCCCTCCATCTGCTCCTCCAATGCAGCATATTTATTTTGAAGGGGGACATCAGTGCCCCCCTTCTGGGCCCGTACGCACAGCGGTCCCGTAACTTTCTTAGACTTCTGGGCCGGGGCAGCGTTCCTGCCGCCAGAGTTGGCGGCCTTACAAGGCTGACCAGAGCCAGAAGCCTTTGTAGTAAGATTGACAGGCTTGGGTGGGGGCTGAGGCTTAGGGGCAGCAATGCGGCGCCACCGGACCGGTATCGTCCGCCTTCTGCGTTCCCTGGCTCCTCGTCACCACCGGAGGAGGGTTACTCTCCAGGGGCGAGAGGATCCGAGGCTCCGCCCCCATCCAAGAAGTTGGTGATTTTCGCGTGGTCCGTGGTTCCGTCCGGTCACAGTCTTGTAGCGTCTCCGATGGTCCGGGGCGTGAAAGAGAGAGAGAGAGAGAGAGAGAGAGAGAGAGAGAGAGAGAGAGAGAGAGAGAGAGAGAGAGAGAGAGAGAGAGAGAGAGCCGTGTCTGTTTGTGCCGCATAGTTGCTGGGGCTTCGTGCTATGCTTCTGTCGCGCTTGTTTTTGTTCTTCAACGTCACGTATATCCCGAGTTATACCGGGCAGTGGTCGGAGTACAGTGAAAACAGTAAGCTTCACTACGTCCACTGAGAGCTGCTGGCTGCAAACAAAGTAGTCAACAATGCTACTCCCCTGTGGCGTGTGACAGGTGAATCTGCCTGTCAGGTCGCCAAGGGTCCGGCCGTTTAGGATGAAGAGGTTGCTATCCAGACATATATTCGTTAGCCGCCTACGGCCGTACTTGTGGACAGTGGCGTCTATGGATGTTCTGGCATGTATGTTATCGTACTGGTAGTGTTCCGGCACATGTGGTTTTGGTTTCCTACGCTGTCTAGTTGGATGAAGTAGTCATGCGAACCTGTCCTGGCGTAAAAATCTCCGCAGAGTATAATGTTGCCGGATGACGAGAAGTAATCAATATCATGCTGTGGTTTATCCCAGATAGCCGCGGTATGGTCTCTGTCGTATGTGGAGTTTTCGGGGGGGGGGGGGGGGGGGGGGGTATGCTGCTACAGGGCAGGCATTTGACGCTCTCTCGTAGGCTTTCTTTGATGTCAGTACTAGTGTGCCGCCTGAAGCTTTGTGTAATCTTCCTCTTTTCTGATTGCGGAATGATATAGCGCTCGAGAATCCCTGAGAAGACGTTTCACAACTATCGTCTTGGTGGGTTTCTTGTAGGAATATTATGTCATATCTTTCAAGTCTTCTGGTTACTTCGGGTTCTATGAGTTCGTTTATTCTTAGTCCGTGTGATGAAACTCTATGCTCACGCATAGGGTTCACACAGTAGATTTAGTACGGTACAGTTTTTGTTAGCGGTTTGTTTGTGACGATAGTCCGTGGTGGCACGTGGGCCACTTGGAACCTTTAAGACACGGTTAACACGGGGAGTTTTAGTGAGTTCTAGGCGAGAGCTCAGTCTGTCAGAGGTCTAAATACGTTAGTGCGGGCTATATTGTCAGTGGGTACCGACGTGTGTGAGATACCTTAGCCCGTATTCCAAGACTCTGAAACCTAGAATTCAGGTATGTTTCTATATATGTATTATTGATAGTTGCTTAGTTAAAGACGGTATGCTTTGGTAAGAGTAATTTGGTTGTATAGCGTTGTCTGGTTTGGTTCAGTTATGTTGGTTTGGAATTCAGTGAGGTAACCGGTGTTTTTCGTATACAGTTATTTACCGAGATGGATAACTAAAGGAATGTGAGGGGTGTATGTCTAAGTCGTTATGAAGGTAGTATGTGGTTAAGTATAGTCTTTTCCAGCGTATGGGATAACGTATAGCGAGAGTGTTAGGTTATAGTCTGTTTCAAGATAGTGACAGAGATATGGGGGTGTTACGAAAGTAGTTCGGGTTATGAAGCACGTGTGTGTGTGTGTGTGAATGAACGTGTGAGTTATTTGTATCAGCCAGGTTACGTAATGTTTCTCATATTATCCAATATGTGTGTGTGTTTAGCAAGTGTTACGAATTAGGACTTTATTACTGTTCAGAGTGCTTGTCGGAGTTGGAGCGACGGACGCCGAGACGTCGTCACCAGGGACCTAATGCGAGGTCATCCCTCCATCTCTTCACTCAGGGAGTGAGCGACCGGTGCCGAGACACTTGGGTCACAGCGAAGATACGGTACGAGTAACGAGGACGTCCACGGCCACGGTACAGGACGAGAGACAGGACGACTCGGGAGCGTACGAAGGACTTGCACGCCTAGACGTGAAAGGACTAAATGTAACCAGGCGGGAACACCAAACAGGTTGGAGTGTGAGATACTACTACCTAGCCTGGCATTGATATTGTGATGTTTGGATGCTAGTATTGGGGAAGGTGTAGTGTAAATAGTGTGATAATCTTTTGAGCGTTTTCCTTGTGTGTTTTGTATAAAAGTTCCGTTAACAAGGAAGCCCGTGAGTTGTGTTTTGCCGCGTGAATGCGCCCGTCTGAGTCGTGGCGGTGTATGCGTCTGTTGTGCTAGAGTCTGTGCGTACGACTGGGGGCAAGTCTGCGTGCGTTACAGTCAGTCTATTGTCTCATTTAGCTCCTTAATGTTCCATGACAGAATCTGAAGGTACCTTATTGTCATATGATGTCGTATACAACATACAGTTCATCTACAAGTAATCGCAGGGTTACAAAGCACAACATTTTCGTAGTAGCTTACAAAACGAGTCAGAGAGATATCCGTAGAATATGGTATAAAATTAAGTAATAGATGTGGGTTACGGTGAGTAAGTAAGTGTAAACATTGGTAATATGCAAGGTAAACTAAGATATTCGCTGTAGTACCTTACCTATATATAATGATCATACTCCTCAGTCGGTTAGTAAGCATTAGCTACATTAGTATGTCAAGATGAAATGGTAGCGGTAAACAACGTGAGATGGAGCACGTATCTATACAGACCTGACAGGTGGTTGTCTATCGCCTGTAGAAACTCTCGGTCGTCCCGCCGACCTCTGTAGGCGATGCGTCATGGAGGCTGCTGGTACCCGGAGTTCTGCCGATCGACAGCGTAGTGCTGTCGCGGTCGTTCCTGGTAGGTGGTCTCGGCCCAACGGTCGTCGTAGTCGCAATCTCTGTGGTTGTAGCGCTGCTCCTCCTGTTTTGTAGTAACTGTCGTAGCGGCGGTGGCGTGGAAGGGACCTGTAGTGTCGTGGTCCCCAGTGTCGTGGCTTGGTGTAGTGTCGTCGGTCATTGTGGGGCTAGTGTCGCTCTTCGTGCTGGTTCTGCTGGTTGGACTGCTTCTTCTCCACCTGCTGCTGCTGCTGCTGGCTGGATGGATGGTGGTTCCTGCTGCGGCGTCTTTCGGAGTGTGCCCAAGCCGGGACGTCATACAGGTTCCTCCTTCCCGCCAAGTTCTCTTGGCTAAGGAAGGAGACCCTGTCTTTGCCGTGAAGACCTGCAAATACCAAGGCGTTGAATAGCTCCCTCTTGGTTTGCAGGTCAGAGCGGTTGGTCGGCACTACCCTTGAGATGATGATAGCGCTGCGAGGGTGGCAGTCCATGAGGTCGAGAGTGGCCGCTATGAGTTTGGAGCTGGCATCCTCCGCACTCTCCGTCTTAAGGCTATTGATGCCAGTGTGGAGCAGAACCGCCTCAGGTTCACACTGGCTGGAACTGTTGATGGCGTAGTTCTTGACCTGTACGGCGGTGTAGGCCCTCTCTTTAGTGACCTTTAGGCCGTAGGAGCGACCCAGGCGGTCGGAGTCGATCCTGTTCAGCACAGAGTCGTGCAGAATCAAGACGATCGGCGCGGGGTTGCTGTCGATATTCTGGTCGGACAGCATGAGCGAAGGGGCGCAGGATTTGTGGCTGGTGTCACGGCTGGCTAACCTGGCCTCTAGGCAAGAGATGGTAGCCTTACTCTCCTCATGTGAAGTCTGTAAGGTTGCAAGGTTGCCGATTGCCCCTTCCAAGTTACGCAGCAGGTCGCACGTAGTCCTTGTCTGGGCAGTCCGGGCTGACATCTCGGCCGTGTGCTGCGTGGCAAGGGTTTGTTGGCTGTGTATGTCTGGGGTGGCTATCAAATGGCCGACTCGATCTCTTCTTGTGTGCGGTCGTCCATGGAGACTTTCGCACAGTGTTCGCACGTAAATCTTCGTGAGGATTTCAGGAAGATACACAGCTGGTGCACGGGAAGCTTTGTACAGGTAAGGTGTACCTGTAGACGCCAAGCTACTAGGGCACCACCCTTGAACTATCATGGTCAATACATTTTTGTCGCAGTGCCTCACGGCTAAATGAGTGAAAAATGTTTCTGGCTGAGAAAGCACGGAAAAACGGGTGTCCTGTTGAACTACAGCAAATCCGGGGGGGGGGGGGGGGGGGGGAGTGGGGAGTGGTCAGGCTTGCTCAATAGTATACCCGTTGAAAAGTCCTCGTAAATCAAAGTGGCACAGAGGAAGTGCTCCTGACTTGATCAGTTTTCAGGTCGTACTCTACAGTCAATAGCTGTCCCAGTCCCCCATAACACGACTCTTAGGATCGTTGACGTTAAACCCCGAAACGACTCACCAACCAACCAATCCTTTGACTGACGCTCAATCAATCAATCAATCAAACATCGATCGATCGATCGATCGATCAATCAAACATCAATCGATCGATCAACTGAGCTGTTGCCGTGTACACAGTCCATCTTTGAGGGGCACAGATTGTCCGAAGCCGCCCAAAAAAGCAGGGGTCACATTTGGGAATTATACAGTGAGCGTGGATCGCTTTAGGCAACCAGTAAACCTCTTTCAAAGAAACGTGGTTTGCTTTACAAGCCTCTCGTATGATTTTCGATTTTTTTTTTTAATGAATGAATGAATCCGGCACAATCAAATTGTACAAATCTAAGTAACAATGTGCGAGGATCGTATGTAATTCTGAGGCCCTAATTAAATTCTCTAACAAGCTCAAGGAAACTTAATCACGAAGTGAGAGTAGTTTCTGCTCGTAACACGGTGACTTAATTTCTTTCCAGAGACCAAATACGATTTTGCGACCCGCCGTGTAATCAAAATCTGTCAGCACTGTCAATGGGCCTGTCAGATCCCATACTCCGTGTGTGTCTACAGCACGTCTTTAGTTCTTCAACTAATGTCAACGTCTTTTGTATCGAGTCGGTACCGATCTGACGATGACAGATCGGATGCTTGATGACCTCATCTTTTGAAGAACATGGAGCCAAATGAGGTCAGCAAGATGCATAAATCATTATGAGCCACATGGACGGTGGTCCATGACGATCTATGCCTGTTGCAAGAGTCTGCGGTTTGGTAATCCGAATCCTGACTTGAAACAGTAGCAATCCATCCTTTTAAAGAACCAGGCGTCAAATGATGCCAGCAAGAGACATAGATCGTCTTGATCCCCCGCGAATGCGGGGGCCCATGAGGATCTATGTCTCTTGCACATGGCTGTAGTTCAGTAACACGAATCCGGTTGTGAGGCATTGGCAATCCAGGCAAAACTCCCCCAGGACACAGCTAGCCCTGTGTAAACCAGCAATTGATCGCAGTGCACTGATTTCACGTGCAGTCATTGACCAAGCGACGAGACGAGGATTATCTGGCTAAAGGTGTGAGTGATTACGTCTCATAGGGTTCGTAACAGGATTAAGGGGACGGACGGGTGCGACAGGACAAGTGATAGGATCAATGAGAAGGTTGTGAAGGGCAATGATATTTTGCCCGCAAACGACAGGACAATCAAATCTCTGCGCAGAACGCATTGCACACGTACAGGTTCAAGTGAGATGTATTTAACCCTATGGGTGTCGGTACCGAGTTTGGTCGAGGTGATTCGACCCACACTCAAAGAGGTAAACGTCCACACCACAAAAATGACTGCTGACTGCTGATAAGACGGGTTAATGGAGACAGAGATACCCCTTGTCTATGAAATGTACGACCCAAACACTGATAAATTCAGGCACGCTGGAAAAGTTCCATGATTACTTTACTGTGACCCTTCAACCTTTCGGCTCACTCTTATCGTGAACGTTGCTACTCTTAGGAGAGAAAAAAGTACAAAGTGACGTTGAAAGAATCTCACTTTTCTGCCCGTCTGCGTGAGGAACCCTAACATTTCCTGACAAGAAAAGTTTATCTTAGTTCCAATTGGATTATAGATGGGACACTGACAAAAATACTGAAGAAAGGAACACAGAGAAAAATCAGGATATGTGCTTGTGTCGCTCTGTGATTTTGTACCTTACGGCTTAAAACCGAAAGGTTTAAAATCACGGATCAGCACACAGAATTATTATTATGTTGCTGAAGACAAATCTCAAGAGCTTCGTATTGTTCCACTGTAGCTGTTTTGTGGCTTGGTAGTTTTTTTCAAGTTGTCAAAGTCTGTAAGCCCACGGAACGCTGCTTGCAACTTTGAAATACATTATATCGACTTTGGTGGCATCCATATGATGATTACATTTTAGAACATAGGGACATAGACATTTGCAGTCCGCTGAAACCCTGAAATACATTTCATTTGTTTAGCGTGGGTGCAAATAAAAGCCAATACATTTTGCACACGGGTCTTAATTCCTTCGCGGTGTTCTGGCAGTGAGAAAGGCTACATGTAATGTCTACGTAGATTAAAGAGGAAACGACAAACAACCGTAATCGACCCAGGGCTTAGTGAAACGTGGTTAGAGAGAGAAATCAACCGAGATTAAATTTTAGAAGCGAATCAGGATGTTAGCTGTCATTTCCAGTTCGGGTTCCAATGGAACGTAAATGAGAAAGTCAGATTCACGGAACTTGTTTTTAACTCATTCAGTCCCGACAAACCACAGCAAGATATGGCTCAACAATGATAGTTCAAGGATGGTGCCAGAATACCTCGGCGCTTATAGGCGCCAAGCTATTCTGGCATGACCTTTGAACTATCAGGATCAATCGGTCTCCGGAATTATAATGCAGTCCTCAGAGGACAACTCCAAAAGGTGGAAATTTGGTACATGGGACGCAATGAGTTAAATAAAGAAAAACTACGGAGATTTATTTTATGACAAAAAAGAAGTGTAAACGAACAAAACCATTACATTTTTTTTCTTTACTTCTTTTCTTGTTTTCAAAATGTCAAAGGGACGCGCATCCATCTCTGCGCCCATTTGTTTTCCTGTTCAACAACAAATGTGAGCAGGACTGTTTCCTTGGACCTTTCGGTCAAAAGGCCGTAAGGTTCAAAATCACAGACTTCCACACATTTCGTATCTGTGTCCTATGTGTACTATTTGTGTTGCAATCTTTATTCTCGTAATCCCTTCGTAGTCAGTGGACGCAGATTGTGTTTCTGAAATCTTTGTTAGTTCAATGCCAAGCAGACCCATCCGCGCAAGGAACATGAGTACAAAGTGGGGACAGCAAGAGGGGTAGAGCCTCATGAGCCCCCGCGACTGCAGGGGTTCATGTGGATCACTGTCTCTTGCAGGTGGGTCGCTTTCACTTTTATCTCGGCAGTAAAGGGGTTAATGCGCCACCTACACACCGCCTTCCGGTGGACTTACCAGGAGAAGCGCAATTCATTTACACGGAGACTGAAAGCTCATTGCCACCCTCAGTCAAGTAATGCAAACGTAAATTTAACCAGCAAGAGGCGTAGATCCTCAGGAAGACCAACGGACGCGGGGGCCTATTAGGATCTATGCCTTTGCAGATTTGCGGAGTAGTAAAAACAATATGGGATGAACCATAACCCACAAAGTCAGTTCTATATGAGAGCTGTCTTCGCTGTCAAGGGTCTCTACCTTTTGTCTTTGACTTGATTCTGATGTTGTAATATCTCCTTTTGGAAAAGCCTCGCAGACGTGCCAATGCGTCATAGTGAACTCTATAAGGGCCCGCGCAGTGCACACGCGTCAAACGTCATTTGTCATGACGTATATTTTGTTTTTACGTAATTTTATATTTAACGTGATATGAGATTCGCTTTCGCTTCAAGACTTGGGAAAATGGTGACAAAACTAGAATTTCACGGTACAATTTCAGTCTTGCTATAATTTGTGTGAAATCAGGTTGACTTTAGCTAGCTACATGCTATACTAAGTACACCTGCATGCTCTTCTGAAAGCGCGTCGATGTGTGTGTATTCGTGTGCGTGTGCGTGTGCGTGTTCGCATGCGCGAGCTGCAAACATCCTCAAGAGACATAGATGTTCATGCGCCCTCCGGGCACTTGAGGATCTATGCCTCTTGGAGATGCGCGCATATGAGTCATTGGTTTGTCAAACGTCATTTGTCATGACGTATTTTTTGTTTTTACGTAATTTTATATTTAACGTGAAATAAGTTTCGCTTTCGCTTCAAGACTTGCGAAAATGGTGACAAAACTAGAATTTCACAGTACAATTTCAGTCTTGCTATAATTTGTGTGAAATCAGGTTGACTTTACCCAGATACATCCTATACTAAGTACACCTGCATGCTCTTTTGAAAGCGCGTGGATGTGTGTGTTTGGGCATGCGTGTGCGTGTGCGTGTGTGCATGCGCGCACTCCAAACATCCTCAAGAAACATAGATGTTCGTGCGCCCTCCGGGCACATAAGGATCTATGCCTCTTGGAGATGCGAGCATATGTGCGAGAGAGAGAGAGAGAGAGAGAGAGAGAGAGAGAGAGAGAGAGAGAGAGAGAGAGAGAGAATTAGTATCAGTGTCTGCGTTGTGACGGAGTTGCCCCTTTTACGTCACTGCCACTGTCTGACTTTCTCTAGAAGTCAAGGGGTTTTTTTTACTGTTTTAATTATTTTCTGAAAAGAATTAATTTTTACTAAAGAAGTTGAAAGGATACAAAGCTGGCTAACGAACTCATCTAATGTCTTTCTCCAAACTAGCTATATGCAAACGTTCAAGTAAATATGACAAAAATTACGGACTCTAATCTGGGTCAACAGTCTTTCTATAAACGGTTGTTTATGTCTTCAATGAGACATTCAATTACAATATGCTCGGAGACTCTCTTAGCCACCCACTTAAGAAAGTATTTCGCCAAGTTTCAAGCTTGTGTGTACAGAAATATCGGAGACTCTCTTGTTTACATACATACGCATACACATAAATACATACATACGCACATACATACGTACATACGGCGCTTCGCGCCAAATGTATGTTCAGCAGCGAGGTTAGCGTAACTAGACATGACGTAATTTTAATCTTGTTACTTCAATTGTTAGAGGTTTAGCCTGCCCGCCTTTGACATCATGGGCATGCTATTAAATTCGCCCCACCGCGACCCGTCCTAAAAAGTCCCTTCTACAAATAGAAGGGACTTAATGAGGGACATCTGCCAGTCGAAGAGCGTCTGCCCTAGCGGTAACCGAATTTTAAGGCAGTGACACAGTTTACGCAGCCAGTGGCATGAGTGAGCTTAGTCCTGCGCCAGCCACCAAGCAAGGTGTTCCACTATAGCGGAGCACCTTGCTTGGTGGCTGGCGCTGGAATAAGCTCACTCATGCAACTGGACGAGCGTGCTGACAGAGCTTGAAAGTAAATAATCCCCAAGGGTAATGCTCTATAGAGAAAGTCGCAGCCTCTGTTGCTCAACTTTCGTTCGTGTTTCTTTTTCTTTCGTCTGCGTGCTTTGTGTTTCGATTTTTTTTTTCCACTGCTGTTTTGTTCTTTACTTTTTCTTCTTTCTTTCGTTTTCTTGATTTTTTTTCCCCGTTATCTGTTTACCTTTTTCTTCCTGTCCTTTCTTTTTAACATTTCCCGCTGATGTTTCTTTTCTGAACGGGTTAAAACAAACAATTACAACACAATTTATGAAATTCTGTTCAAATGGACATTCATACAAGAAAACAATTCGCTACCTATCTTTGATTTGCAAGAAGAGTGGCAGCTTCAGTTGCTGCGCAAATCAAAAATAAGTAGCGAATGGTTTTCAGTTACCGCTCTTTTGGCATATCAGAGATAAGAAGTGGGTTTTTTTATTGTTTGTGTGAGAGTTTTAACTCATTCAACTCCGACACGCCACGGCAAGCCATGGATCGAGCGTGATAGTTCAAGGGTTGTGCCAGCTGGCACAACCCTTGAACTATCACGCTCGATCTGTTTCCAGAAGTGTAATACACTCTTCAGGGGGGCAACGTCAAAATTTGCGGATTTCGGTTCTGGAGCAGAATGTGTTTATTC
Organism: Semisulcospira habei; assembly: GCA_036245525.1. Lineage (NCBI taxonomy): Eukaryota > Metazoa > Mollusca > Gastropoda > Semisulcospiridae > Semisulcospira > Semisulcospira habei. The sequence continues at coordinate 259,119,854 of BTPG01000002.1, read as the reverse complement.
AACATTATAACTTATAAGACTTCTAGTTGAAAAAACAAATTTGCAATACTGATTTAATTTTCAATGTGAGTCACTTTGACTTTATCAACGTATGTTATCAACTGCAAGAGGCACACATCCTCATCAGCCCCCCGCAGCTGTCAAGGGGGTCATCAGAATCTATACCACTTGCTAGCATCACTTGCGTCTTCGTTGAACCATAAGGCGGAGTTCATACTCAGGCGTTTGCCTAAATAACTACGAAGGTTGCCAATCTGAAAAATCTAATTTCAGTCGTCTGCGTCTTTGTGAGCAACAGAAACAGATGCATTTCAGCGAACTGCAATGATTCAGAATGACTCTTTTCTTCTCAGTGATTAAAAAATACAAAAACACAATGAACCAAATCCCTCATTTAGAAGTTTAAAATTTCACGAAAATGGTGATTGCCATGACTGGTAAAGAGCAGAGAAATCACCAACAAAGAGAAAACACATTAAACAGTTTTAAACTTTGTTTTCGAACTTTTAAGAATGGGTTTTGATGAGATTTTTGTTTTTATTTTTGGTCAGTTATTTCTATTCTAAACCAAGTCTTCATTTTGTTATATGCATTAACCTAACGCGCGATGCTGCCGTAAAGTACCCGAGTGTCATTTGCGCGAGATCTAATTTGTGTTCAATTTCCCCGGCCATACAAGAATTTTTTTTTAATTGTTTATATCGTGTCGACGAAGTTTAACCCTTTGGCTGTCGGTAGCGGTTTTTGTCGCGATGATTCCCACAGGAATCATCGCGACAAAAACCGCTACCGACAGCCAAAGAGTTAACTAAGAACACGTGTGCGGAGAAAAGAAATTTGTAATATCGCAAAAACAGACAGGCCAGAAAATCAGTGAGGAATTAACATTTAATGTAATATAAAGCATAGCGTTTTAAGAGAAAGTTGTTACGGTATTCATTTCACGTTTCAAGTGTTACAGGGGGGAAGCATGAGAAAAAAGTAAATTCGAACACGTTACAACACCTTAAATTGAGGAGCAGGTAAAACCATCTTTGGACAGGAGACGTTGATTCTCATGTGTGCCTCTGTCTGCAGGGACACACTGACGCGACTCTGTGTCTCTTCCAGGTGGATGGGGACGATGAGCGACTCGTTAATGAAGAAACAAGTCCACAGTGAGATCAAGTTTGACAAAGAACCTTTTGTAAATTGTACCTTAACCCATTCACTGCTGTTTGACGCAGATAGTGTGTCTGAAATCTTCGTTGATTCCGCGCCAAAGAGCTCCAGTTGTCCCAGGGACGATTCAAAGTGGGTTCAGCAAGAGGCATAGATCCTCATGAGCCCCCGCAACTGCGGGGACTCATGGGGATCTATACCTCTTGTAGTTGGGCGGTGTTAGTTTTTCTCGGCAGTTAACGGATAAATAAAGGAACACATCGGGATCGATCGACTTAAAAAGATTCACGAAGATGTAACAGCTAGAAAGTAGATTTTTCAGTGGTGTATAAGAATAAAATGCATTGGAGCGAATTAGTAGGACATAGCTGAAAGTTTACATTCTGGTGTGTGCGTGTGATCGATCGACTTAAAAGATTCACGAAGATGTAACAGCTAGAAAGTGGATTTTTCAGTGATGTATAAGAATAAAATGCAATGGAGCAAATTAGTAGGATAGCTCTAAAAGTTTACATTCTGGTGTGTGAGTGGAGAGCGTATATAGGTGTAGAAAAATCTTTGTTGCAAAAGCTCGAAGGCGTTTGTGTGAATATTACACCAGAGTACTTTAGATGAATACCTTTATTAACTCATTCGCGGCCAGCCGCATCTGGATGGTAAAGAGCAGAGAAATCACCAACAAAGAGAAAAACACATTAAACAGTTTTAAACTTTGTCTTCGAACTTTCAAGAATGGGTTTTGATGAGATTTTTGTTTTTGTTTTGGCCAGTTATTTCTATTCTAAACCAAGTCTTCATTTTGTTATATGCATTAACCTAACGCGCGATGCTGCCGTTAAGTACCC
>BTPG01000002.1:259027848-259107848 GCA_036245525.1 Semisulcospira habei | reverse complement strand
CTTTATATTTTGTAATGTACCCGTCAGTAGACGCATTAAATTGAGTTATGAACTCTTAAAAATTTAGCACCAAATCCCTAGACGTCCAAAGAACATGGATACAATGTAGTGTCAGCAAGAAGCATAGATCCTCATGATACCCCCCACCCCATCCCCCACCCCACCCCCGCACGCACTCCATGAGGATGTATGTCGCTTGGAGCTGGATCACTGATGTTCCCCTTTTCTTGACAGTGAAGGTGTTAACCCACCTGTCGCATCTGAGGCCGGTATAGAATTGACAAAAGCCGACCTCACGATTATGGGAGAGGGACAGACACAAACAAACACCTCTGATTATTGCTGAAGAATTAAAGGGTTGAAATGAAATGAAATTAAATGAAACATTATTTTCGAATGATAAAAGAATAGGTGCTCAGATCTTTTTTCATTCTTGTCCTTGCTACAAACTACATGAAGTACGTGGAAGCTGGTAAAGCAATATAAGTTACTGGTCGCAAGGGTTTGCTACATGGACCCTTGTTGGCCTGAGGGAGGTCAAAGGAACTATTGTACCCCGAAGGCCGAAGCCCTGAGGGGTACAATGGTTCCTTTGACCTCCCGAAGGCCTGCAAGGGTCCGTGCAGCAAGCCCCTGCTATCAATAACGCATTTGTTTTCATTCCTCCACTATTTTCGTAAAAGAAATCTAGAAGAAATCTTCCGACCTGGATCGCGCCACACATGACTGACGTAAAAGGAATATAAATTGATACATAATAGACTTACGACGAAATTAAAAAATCTTTCATGGCGTTGCTCTCTCCAGTAGTGTGCCTGTTGTTTCGAACAACACTAAGTAACTTTGTACTTTACAAGGTTTGGTGATCTTTTATAGAACAAAACTAGCATCCAAAACGGACGCGTTACTGATGCAGATGTCAGAGCACGAATTGGTAAAGCCAGAGCAGCCTTTCTCCAGTTGAAAAAAGTGTGGAGTTCCAGAGAGCTGTCACAACACACCAAAGTCCGGATTTTCAACTCCAATGTAAAAGCAGTTCTCCTATATGGAGCAGAGACTTGGAGATTGACAAAAACCACAGTCAACAGAGTACAGACCTTCATGAACAGTTGCCTTAGAAGAATTTTGAAAATCCACTGGCCAGAGAAGATCAGCAACGTCAGACTCTGGGAGAGAACAGAGCAGATAACAGCAGAGAATGAAATTGGGCGAAGAAGATGGGGATGGATCGGTCACAGTCTGAGAAAGCCAGCTTCCAGTATCACTAGGCAGGCATTGTCATGGAACCCCCAGAAAAAGAGGAAAAGAGGTAGGCCGAGAAACTCCTGGCGTCGAGACCTCCAAGCAGACATCAAGAGACTGGGAACCACCTGGAGTAGAATTGAAGGAGAAGCACAGGACAGGAGTTGCTGGAGGTCTCTCGTCGACGGCCTATACCCGGGTACGGGTGACAGGCGTAAGTAAATAAAACGGACGCGTCAGAAAGAGGGCTATAAAAAAATCCGCCATTAGTCGCTACAAGGGCTTTTGTAGCTCGGTCATGTGGTACAGTTTGCACTAAAGAGATTGGTCGTGTGACGTAGGGATGAAAACAAACTGTTTTATTCCTGGTTTGACAGAGTTTTTGGTTCCCCATATTGATGTGATTCTTATGTGTTTTACCCTGCATTGTTTCGAAAGACTAATAAAATATAATGTTGAACAAAAGCAAGAGGTCCTTTGGTTTGGTCTACCCTAGGAGTGCAAAAGACAGCAAGCCCAGTTTTGTGAAAAGCGATATTTTCATTGTATGACAATGAAAATCGCGCTTTTCGCCCATAAAATGGACTTACAGTTATTTGTCTACAAACGGAAATATTGACATAGGTATGAGCTGGTTGTTCAAACTAAAGCTGACGTTTGTCCCAGGACCAAGATGTTTTACATGGGTCGAAACTAGATCTATCCTGACTCCAGCCCCTTAAGAATTTCGATCACTAGCGTTGACCTGCTACTCATTGACAGTAAAGTAATTATAGGCAAATTCAACAACGCAGAATGAACCGCTGATCACCCCTCTCCGCCCGCGAAACACAGACTTCATTCATCCCGACGCACGTATTTCCCAAATTTTGAAGGCGTCATCTAACGACTATGCACCTGTTGCAGGAAATGGATCGACAATTATAATTCAAGGGTAGTGCCAGATTAGCTTGGCGCCGATAGGCGCCAAGCTAATCTGGCATTACCCTTGAATTATCATGGTCGACCCATCTCCTGCTGTAGTGCCTCAGGGCTGAATGGGTTAAAGCGTGCTAGCACGACTGGTGGAGCCCAGTGATACCAAACTCGGAAGCCGTTTGCTGAAAGGACGTATGCAAAAGAAGCTTTTAACCCCATGACTTCTACTGACGATACCGCTCGGCGGAAAAGACACGTTTCACGTCAGTTGCAGTCATTAGAAGAAACCATTTCGGGTGTTGGTCTGTCAGCTTGGCCCTAAAGCCTATAGTGTGCTGAAAGTATGATCTTTCAGCCGCAAGGTCCGTCAAAACCACAAGCCAGCAAAACCGTCATTTCTCGTTTCCTACGTACCGTATCAGTCCAAATTGAAAACAGCACATTCGGTAAGTAGGGGTTGCTGATAAAAGCTCTTAGAAGAAACCATTTCGGGTGTTGGTCTGTCAGCTTGGCCCTAAAGCCTATAGTGTGCTGAAAGTATGATCTTTCAGCCGCAAGGTCCGTCAAAACCATAAGCCAGCAAAACCGTCATTTCTCGTTTCCTACGTACCGTATCAGTCCAAATTGAAAACAGCACATTCGGTAAGTAGGGGTTGCTGATAAAAGCTCTGGGGTAATTGCTCATCTTTACCAATTAACCTCACACACTCTTCAAGAGACCTACCACTTTCACGCTGAAAGCTTTCCGCCTGTATGAAGCACTGACAGACCTCCATCACCACCTATACGCGGATTGCTACTGGCCCAGTACACAGACGATAATTATGTATGCAGATCTGGTAGGTATGCAGATCTATGATTCTATGATGATAAGGTCCAAAATCACAGACCTGCATACATACGTATTACATATATCATCATCATCATCAAAAAATATTTATTAGTATTATTATTATAGTTGTTGTTGTCGTCGTCATATGACTATAAGATACCCTACAATGCAGTACATGATACTATAATTATATGTATACACTGCAGTACAATACAATCTACACTACCATACGTGAAACACTACAAGGCAGTGAAGTAACCAGATTATCGTTATTATCATTATTATTATTGTTGTTGTTGCTTTTTCGTCTCATTTTGAGTAAATGCTTGTTGGCAGTTATCAAAATCAGCCAGACGAAAGAGGCCAACAAGGTTTCGGCTTATAAGTTTCGGCTCTGACGATAAGTAGAATGGACGAAATTACCCGTATGATTCTAAGAAGACAACGCCCACCACTTTCAGTCGTTCCATATTTTTCAGTGCAAGAAAGTATCTCAGTCCAACAGCCAGCACGCATTATCCGCAAGAGGCATTGATTCTCATTCATGCTTTGTACGTAGTTGAATGGTTCTGTCAGAACAGCTCTGTCGCCAAGAGACCTTGCACCACGCTTGAACTATCATGGTCAATCCATATATCTTCTTATATTGTGTCCGCTTGTTAATAAAGAACTAACTTTACGCTACACGCACAGCACAGGGCCCACTATGAATACAAGCTACGACAGTTGCCAGACTGTTTGCCCCCACGTATCTCTTATTAAGAAACTGAATAAGTTTTTCTTTAATAATAATTTTAAAAGTATTTGTAAAAAATCTCGCAACTATCACCTTTGTCTGTTGTACACATTTTGGCGTGTCGACAGTGTCAAGAAATTGTCTCCAAAAAAAATGGTATTGACCCATTCAGCCCTAACGCACTATTTCATGATACAGATCGACAGCATGATACAGATCAGCAGTATGATAGTTCAAGGGTGGTGCCAGAATAGCTTGGCGCCCAGGCGCCAAGCTATTCTGGCATCACCCTTGAACTATTATGGTCGACATCAACCATAAACTGCACTTTAGTGTTCAGATAACAACATCCATCTTTGTGGATTCGACATCAGGGTTCAATGCGTTAATGATATTGTGCTTCCTTTCTGGAAAGATAAGTAAACTTCTCGGATTCCTCGTGCGAACGCTGTCATAAATAGCAATGTAATGTAGCAATGTTCTTCGCCGGACCGGCGTGGGCCTCAGCTGGCCCCCGCACGACCGTGCGCGGGCTAGCTAAGGCTCACGTCGGCACGAGAACCTTTTGAGCGCTCTTCCAGTCCAAACGGGTTGACAAAATTAATTAGAATCCTCAGACTCAGCGTGCTAGCCTCGGCACATCGTGCCAATATTCTGAGATCTATTTCTTCCGCGCTTTGTCCGGAACGTGGTGAATTCGTCGGCGGTCAGCACCAGCAAATTGGTCATTAACTGTCACAATAGGAGGGAACTGCCGCGACACTCCCGACGGGTAGAAGCAAAGAACGCCAATAGGTAGATATGGGATACAATACACCAGAAGATGGACTCACCACGAATGTCACTATTTTGGGTGTTGAAGTACACGTACTTTATCACCGTTCCTTTTGCCCATCGCGTATTTGAACGCACCATCTTCGCCAGAGACACTTTGCTATATATGGGATCAACAGGAGGCAAAAAAAGATCTACATGAGTCCCAGATAGCTGCCTTTGGGGGGGGGGATGGGGGGGGGTTGTTAATGATGACCTATTTATTCTGCACTTGGATGAGTTGGCTGAAGAAATAAGTTCACCATAACCTTTAGGCAATCGTTAGCGGTTTTTATCGGGTTGATTCCTGCAGGAATCACCTCGACAAAAACCGCTACCGACAGTCACAGGGTTACATTTCTGATTCGATCTCGATCTCAGTCTGCATACTTGTAAGAGAGCCAGGGTGTCAACGACGATGTGCCGTGTATTCGTACACTTTGTGAGAGAAATGCGTACACCCAAAAACAAAAAATATCACAAACAGCAAAAAGAAAGGCTGTAATTTAACTGAAATTCAATACGACAGTATACGCTATAAGCGAGATATGCAAACTAAAGTGTGTGTCCTGGCTACTAAACCAGGTAGTTGGGGGAGGGGGGGGGGGGAAGGGGAAGAAGGGGGATTTAGCCGTATTACAAATGAAATCTATATATACTAGTGTTCAATTTGTCAACAAACAAACAAATAACAACAACAACAAAACAAAAACAAAAAAAGATTTTGCCACACTTCCAGCATAAGTGGTATCTAATCCCCACCTCTGGTCTTGTTATTGACCTTTTGCGGTGTCTTGACGTTTCTGGACGAAAGCTATATCTGAAATAATGTTATTGGTGTAAATTCTGGACTGTAATTTTGCACCTTACGGCTTCTGGACGTAAGGTGCAAAATCACAGAGCAGTACACAACTGATGGCAAATCCGCTATTTTGTAATCCGAAGGCGACCAATGAACGCACAAATTCACCCATTTCACATGGTCGATCCAGCTCCTGCAACAGGTGCATAGCCGTTAGATGGCGCCTCCCAAATTTGGGAAATACGTGTGTCGGGCTGAATGAGTTAATTGATGAAACCCTACACGTGTTATTTTAATTTTTCGCGGACGTCTAGATATCGGATTATATTAGTCTGTACCTTGTGAAATGAGTGGGAGGTCATTGTCTAGACAGAACGTAACCTTTCACTGGTCTGCAGTGCTTAGTGCGCATAAGGCTATCGGGGCGAAGTCGGCCGCAGTGGGCCCGCGCACAGTCGTGTTAGTGTAATCCACTGTCGTGCGCGGACCCACTGCGGCCGACTTTGGCCCAATAGCCTTCTGCGTACTGGGTACAGCCCTGTAGGCGTGACATTAAAGTTTGAACGCAAATTAGGGGTTGTTGGAGTCTGGCGTGGTTTTGTTCAATAATTTTTTTTAGTTAGGTTTGTTGTTGCTCTTGTTGTTGTTGTCTTGGTCACGGTTGTTTACTTTCTAGAAAGGTTGTTGTGTTACGCATGCACGCACACAAGATGGCGCGAACACACACACGCACACACACACACTCTCACTCACTCACTTACACACACACACACACACACACACATACACATACACACACACACACGCACACACACACACACACACACACACACACACACACACACACACACACACACGCACACACACACGCACACACACACACACACACACACACACACACAAAGACACACATACGTGTCATCATGAAATTACAATGTTGTTGACATTTACGTTACTGGCGGACACAAACACATCTACACAGACGCTGGGTGGGCTAGTCCCTCAGGCAATTCCCCTCTCCCCTTTCACATAAGACATAGATTCTCATGAGCCCATGCATGCGCAGGGCGTCATGAGAATCTAGACGTTTTGCAGATCTATATCAGGAATCTTTGTTAATTCAACGCCAAGCAGCCCCAGTCGTCCAAGGAACATAGATGGCAAGTGGTGTCAGCAAGAGGCATAGATCCTCATGAGCCCCCGCAGGCGCGGGGGCTCATGAGGATCTATGCCTCTTGCAGTTAGATCCCATTCACGTTTTCTCGGCAGTGAAGAGTTTAAAGTTCATCAAAGTTTACGCGTATCGCACAGTAATAATAAAACGTTACATGCATTTATTGCACTTTATGGTAAACGAAAAGACCTCCGCAATCTGAAAATCAAAAGAGGTTTTGAAGAAAGTACAAGTTTTAATTAGCAGACGGCCACGCGAGGGAGATATGACCAGATACATCATGCTGCGCTTATCTCCCATGGGCAAATTGAAAGTGAAATACACTCTGTCAAGTTTACACAAAGTTCTTATCTTTTTAATTGGAGTTAAAGCACATAAGATTTGTTAGTGAGGGGATGAATAAAGGTGTTTTGATTCGTAAAATTAGCCCATAAAAACTTTTTTTTTTTTTTGCTATGGGGAGGAGGGTCGGATTTTGAAATAAATGCAGATAGGTTCCGTGCGTTACGCTGAGATTTTATTATGTTAAAAACTCCCTGCTCATTATGCAGTCAATTTTTTTCGAATTTCATAAGCGTCTGCTAAGGGTGAAAGGTGAGCGTGGGCGGGGATGGGGGGTGGGGGGGTGGGGGGGGGGGGTGGATACCATCACGAATTTAGGATGATTAATTTTGCGATTCACGAATCACGAATCGCCCAGAAAACATGCACATTTCGCGATGGAAAGAGACGATGAAAACAGAAGGCAAGGCTTTCATAACCTCTTTTCACTGGCTAGCCAAAACCCCTAACAACCAGAGAGTGGTGTGGGGGTTAGGGGGAGTGGAGAGGCAGAAGGGAGGGGGCAGGGGGGGGGGGGCAGGGGAGGGGGGGGCGGGCGGAGAGGGGGGAGGCAGGACTTTCACTGGATATTAACCCATCTAACCCCACGGCCGCATTTCCCAAATTGTGAAGTGTTATCTAACGACTATGTACCAGTTGTAGGAGATGGATTGATCATAATGATTCAAGGGTAGTGCCAGGTGAGCTTGGCACCTTCAGGCGCCAAGCTCACCTGGCACTGCCCTTGAATTATCATGCCGATTAATCAAACATCTGCTGTAGGGCGTTGGGCCTAAATGGGTTAATGGCGAAAAAAGACAGCTCTAACAACTGACATTTCTCGACTGTCCGGAAAATCCAACCCTGAAATCTACTAACCCTGGGGTGCGGGGAGGGGGGAGGGGGGGGGGGAGCAAGAGTTGTAATTCAGTGCAATCATGAATCACGAGAACCGAAAAAACGTCCATCAAGCATCACGATTTTAGGGCATAACCCCACCCCCACTCCTACCCCCCAAATCCCCACCCTATCTGGGATTCAGACAATAATCACGACGGAAGATGGCTGTCGTGGCAGATCCATTTCTCGCTATTGGCTCTGAAAAGTTCAAATGTTTTGTCACGTGCATCAAGTATTTACAGGCTTATGGTCATACATGAAATGCCCGATGGTCGCCGCTTTGAGAAGAACCGGGGCATGTGTGCGACAGCACGAGGCGGAGATCCTCATGAGTCCCTGCAAGCGGCAGGGTTCATGAGGATCTGCGCTACATGCAAACGATCGAACGGAGTTCGCTGCTGAAGTTTGTATCTAAATCTCATCAGGAACCAGTTGAAATGAGTGAGCTTAGTCCTGCGCCAGCCGCTTAGCGGCTGGCGCAGGACTAAGCTCTCTCATGCAACTGGTCCCAGGGTGGTAGTGTGGGCAAAGATGCCGAAATGGTCAGACGAGAAAGGTTGATTGGTTTCCCCTTTTGTGTCTCCACGTAAATCTTAGCAACTTCTAGGACGGCAAAAGACAGCAAGTCCATTTTTTGTGAAAAGCGAGGTTTTCATTGTATAACAATGAAAATTTCGCTTTTCACCAAAATTGACTTTTGCCTCAAAAGTGCAGAATTTCCCGTGTGTGCTAGACGGCCGACATCTGCTACTCTGATACCCTATACACATCTTCAGAAAAATAGAACACACACTTTACATTGCCTTTCCCGCAAATAATCCCAGAATAATGTTACTTTCAAAAGTAGTTGTAAGATGCTTGTACTAAATGTTATCGCGTGTCAATAACAATGAAACAGAACATACACGCATGCACACACACACACACACACACACACACACACACACACACACACACACACACACACACACACACACGCACAAACACGCACAGTCGCACTTCATTCTTAAGTTTATCTGATAACAGCTCTCTGCGAACTACAGTTACTCACGTTAACTCATTCAGCCCTGACGCACTAGTTTCAGGCGATGGGTCGACCATGATAATTCAAGGGCAGTGCCAGATTAGCTTGGCGCCGACAGGCGCCAAGCTAATCTGGCACTGCCCTTGAATTATCATGGTCGACCCATCTCCTGCAACTGGTGCATAGTCGTTAGATGACGCCTCCAAAATAATGATTTGGGAAATACGGCCGTCGGGCTGAATGAGATAAAATGCGACAGCATTGATCGACATACTGACAAATACATCATCTGCTAATTCTGTGTACCAAAGTGTAACCCCTTGATAGCCAGAACCACGCAACTGCAAGAGGCATAGAACATCATGAACCTCCGCAGTTGCGTGGGTTTTTTTTTTTAATTATTATTGTTTAGAATTTCTTACCAGTTTACGGACTTCGCAGTCACCTTTTTGGTCTGGTTAATGTTTATGAGGCAAACAGATAAAGTTCAAAAGAAACTGACGCTATGAGCTTATGGCTGGCTATCCTTTTAGCCATCTTTGTCTTTTTCCTGTACTTGTCTTAACCCGTTCCCTGCCAAGAAAAAGCGAACACCACCCAACTGCAAAATGCATAGATCCCCATGAGCCCCCGCAGATGCGGGGGCTCATGAGGATCTATGCCTCTTGCTGGCGCCACTGCTGGGGATCTTTGTCGTTGAATTTGCAGTGGTTTCAAACACGCAATCTGCGTCCACTGGCAGTGAAGGGGTTAGTGTTCACCTTTGGCTATGCTCAGTCCCTCCCTTCCTCCCTTTCTTTTCTGTCCGTATTGTGCTTAATGTCCACACACTTAAGACCCGTAGCCAATAACCCGCAGTGTCACTGACCTCACATCCAGGCAGCGACACTCCCTCCCCACCCCCCACCCCCATCCCCCACCCACCCACCCACCCCCCACCCCCCACCCCACGCCCCACCCCCACCCACCCCACCCATCCCAACGCAAATCGTCAGGCCAAATCTGGATAGCAACATCGATTTGAGGACGTAAATAATGCTGGTGGTTTTTTTTACCTACTCTCATAAACCCCTACGTCTGTAGTGGCCCATGAGAATCTATGACCTGGGCTGGATAAAGGACTGCATGTCAGTGGAAAGATGAACGCCTCAGTCGAGGATGTCCATGAGGTAGTTCTAGCCAGCAAGAAGCATAGATTTTCATGAGTCCCTGCGGCGGCAGGGCGCATGTAAATCTATGCCAATTTCAGGAAGAAAAAAAAAACAGAACTGGATAAAGCAATGCACATGAAAAGATCTTATAATGGAGTTGTTTGGGAAGATTCTCACAAGGCCAAGCATATCAGCGTCATTTTTTGTTTGTTGTTGAACTGTTGGAGATAAATCATGCTTCTAAGGCGCTCACAAAAAAAAACAACAGGCAATCATCTTCTCCCGACTGTTGAGAACAGCCCTATTGTAAATAATCTATTACAAACAAGACAGCACAAGCACAATCTTCTGAAGGAAAAAAAAACCATGCACACACTAACTGCGCGGTCTATCGTCCAGGTGACTGGCGTCTGCAAGAGGCACAGATTCAAATGAACCCTTGTATCCGCGAGAGCTATCGATATTCTACGCCATCTTGTTGATCTAGATCGACTGCAGGTTAGGAAGCTGCCGAAAAAAAAGGGAACGCGATCCAACTGCAAGAGGCATAGATCCTCATGAGCCCCCGCAGTCGCTGGGGATCATGAGGATCTATGTCTCTTGCTGATACCACTTTGAACCCGTGTTCCTTACGCTGCTGGGGCTCTTTGGCGTGGACTTAACAGAGATTGCAGAAACACGATCTGCGTCCACTGGCAGTGAAGGCGTTGATGGCGACGGAGCAGGCAGTCGACTGTAAGACCATCTGGTGGCGGCGACTCCAGGCTTAAATTACACGTAATTTTCAATAACCAGTACCTGCCCGTCATAGTCCTAGCGGATTTGTTTTGAGATATTTTTAGCCCCTCACAATTTTTTTTTTAAATAATAATTTAAAAAAAAAAAAAACTCGCTGCAATGCCGAAGGACAGTTGGTTGGCAGTTACTGTCTTGGGAAATGTATACGACAACTGGAGGTATGTCCTTCTCCCACTGAGGATGCTGTGCACGACTGTAGGGCATCTCCTTTATGTCTTCCAGTAAGCAAAAGGCCCTCGCTGGGACTCAGTATTAACTCGACTCAAATAAGTGAAAATCCATTAGGCAGATGTCATCTGAATGCATCGCATTGTCCCTTTAATGCGTTTTAAAGAATTATTAAATCATCTGACAACGGGTATTTATCCTAAATATTAATAAATTGTGTTGTACCCGTCTTTTCTAAGCGTGTTTCTTTCTCCGTTGGGTACTTCTTTGCATATTACACGCTTGGCAGTCACCTTTTTGGTCTGGATTGATTAAAAAAAATCATCTGTTTAATATGTAAAAATGTTTAACCGCGCACGAGGAATATTAAACCATCTGTTTCATATGTAAAAATGTTTAAACGCGCACTAGGAATATTGCTGTAATGTGTCTCTCACCCTTTGGAAATCTGTAGCGGTTTTTGTCGCGATGATTCCTGCAGAGAAAACCCGCTACCGACAGCCAAAGGGTTCATTCTGATCACTGTAGGGCGGGTTGAAAGAAAAGGCAGCTGCAGGAATACACACAAAAAATCAAAAGTCTTTTATCGTAATAAAGTAAATCATACTAAAGTCTTTTATCGCGCTACACTAAATCCAATACGCGCCCACTTGTAAAGCCACAAAGCAACGTCCGGGATGGCGTCAGTGTTGCTGGCGTCTGATCTTTTTCTACTTTTCTTTTGCTTTTCGTCATTTGCTCCTTCTGATGTGGCAAATCAAAGCCAGCATGCACGCCCGTTTGTGGTCTGTTCTCAAGCTGTCTTTGTCAACTCGAAGCCCATACTAGAAAAATATCAAACATAAACTGCGATCCAACTTTTAGAAAGCAATAATCAGGCACTGGAAGCAAGGGAGGTTGGACCCGTCTCAATCCTTCAGCGAACGACACTCATCTGTAAGAGGCATAGATCCTCATGAGCCCCCGCACTCTGCTTATGAGGATCTATGCCTCTTGCTGGGTGCAGTCACAAATTCGTCTTCTTCAAGCGGAGAGGTGATTCATTAGAATTTCAGTGTGTGGTCTGTCCGACCAAGTGTTTTCTGTCCTCTCCAGATCTGTCAGCCGTATATTAGAAAGAAACTTCTCATCGGCGCAACTCTACAATGGTTCGATACGCCGCCATATATCTGCAGAAGGCATGGATCGTCATAAAGTGCAGGGACCCATGGAGGAATACGCCTCTTGCTTATTTAATTTACGTATAGGATTTGTAATTGATGCAGAAGTGTACTATGGTTGTCCAGACTTTACGATGACAAGAACCATAGCAACTTCGCAAGTCAAGAGTTTGCATTTTTTATGTTGCTGGTCTGCGGTTTAGATGCTGACATCTGTGTGTTCTGGTCTGTGATTTTGGACCTTACGGCTTCCAGCCGTAAGGTCCAAAATCACAGACCAGCACACACTTGATGCAGAGTGCTTACTTTGTAAATCAAGTCTGACAGTGATATACCCTGCTCCATAAATACCTACCCTCGGTGGCCAGGGGAAGTTCACAGGAGCCAATGTTCTGAAGGGTTTTCTATATACATGAGCCGTGACATCGATACGCGCTTTTCTGCCCTGACTACAATCGTATCCTGCCGATGTTCATCAAAAAGCAGAAGTTCCAAGAAGTCAATCTAGTGAAGAGCCTTCCTTCAAGACACGCAGTCCAGATCAAATAGGAGACTGCCAAGCGTGTACAATGCCAAGAAAATCCCAAAGAAAGAAAGAAACACACTTAGAAACGACAATTACGACACAGTTGTGTTGTAATTGTCTTTTCTAAGCGTGTTTCGAAACACACTTAGAAAAGACAATTACAACACACATGTATTGCAATAGCCGGCTTTTCTAAGCGTGTTTCTTTTTGTGTTTGGATTTTCTTCTGTCCATAAGCAAGTTCTGACAAAGCAGGAATATTTCCAAATAACTACCAACACGAGTGAAAAGTATTGAAAACAATACTTTAGAATAGGGCATATTGTTTAACACTTTCAAAGCATCTGTCAACACCTCTGCCGCAAAGAGGCAAAAGGCGGTAAACCCCCTTTGTGTGAATAGAGCGATTTACATTGCATTACAATGAAAATCTCGCTTTACACACGAAACGGACTTGCTGCCCTTTGCCTTCCTAGGCCATCCAACGAGATCAAGAACGTTCTCTCCAACAGAACATGCTAAATGTGAGGAGCACTGGAGAAGATTTGGGTTGACAAGAGACATAGATCTTCATGAGTCCCTGCTATGGCAGGGACTCATGAGAATCCACGTCTCTTGTTGATGGAGAGGTAGGGCTGGATGAAGAACTGGTGGCTCTCTCTCTCTCTCTCTCTCTCTCTCTCTCTCTCTCTCTCTCTCTCTCTCTCTCTCTCTCTCTCTCTCTCTCTCTCTCTCTCTCTCTCTCTCTCTCTCTCTGCCAAATGAACCAAAATGACATCATACGCAAAGATAATGTTAATTGTAGGGCAGACTCTAGGAGCAAGAAATACAAATTTCCTTTCAAAAGAAACACGCACACCCTTGATGCTGATGATGACGTTCAGTTGCATTTCAAATCGTCTGTGAAGCGCTGAACGACATACCTCAAGTAAACTTTGTCTGGTTGGCTCAAATCAGGCACTACCCTTGTGCCGCCGTGGTCCACCCATAACCGGAAGTTGTTGCCGAAAGCTAAGCTAATCAGACACTACCTTTGAGCTTTCGCTGACGACCCATAAACGAAAGTTGTGGCCGGAAGCGAAGCTAATCAAGCACAACCCTAGAGCAATCGTGGTCGACCCCTAACCGGAAGTCGTCGCCGGAAGCGCAGAAGAGGAGACTGGATCAGATCTCAGCGCTGTCTGAGAGGTGTGGAAATAGGACCCTCACGCCAACACGTTATTGACACCTACAGTCATTTACAAGTCAGTGTGTGTCATTGTTCCGTTAATATTACGGCAGTGAAAGCCACCCAGAGTGCAAGAGGCATAGATCCCCAAGATCCCCCGCGTTCGCGGGGCCCATGAGGATCTATGCCTCTTGCTACCTTCATGCACACATGTGAATAGATGTCATTTAAATGATCAGCCTACTGTGGTGTTCAAGAATGGCACTACAAACAAGGAGCGCGAAAATTCACATGTATACGAAAATGTCCGCTTTTCTGACAGAAATGTGACCTTCAAGTATGACAGGTGGCAGGACATAATGCAGTATTCGAATACTGGCAGAGAACTAATCAGATTATGATAAACCTGAAAAGCATTCAGAAAGATGTCAACATTGCCGCAAAAAGGTTCCTGACGCAAAGCCACAATCTCGTAGAATCGCATAAGTGTATTGGACTTCCGAAGTCTTTTGACAAATAGGCGTCGACCAAGTCCATACCAGCGCGAGAGACCGTCTTGAACAGCCTTTTGACCAACGCTGAACGACTTTTACTTTAGAACCCTCATTAACCGACCGAAAGTAAACGCAAACTTCAAACAGACGGTCCTTCAACTTGTACGAGTACCGAACGTTTATCCAAAATTTGTAACGCATGTAATCAATGTGCAGCGGTCAAATTTTAATAAACCATGTAACCCCTCACTCGGAGAGTTAACCTCTTCACCGCGGAGAAAAATTGACCACCACCCAACTGCAAGAGGTATAGATCCTCATGAGCCCCTGCAACTGCGGGGGCTCATGAGGATCTATACTTCTTGCAGAAACCGCTCTGTGTTCATGCTCTCTAGCCATGCTCCTTTGACGGCAGAGGCTCTTTCACGCTGAATTTACGATGATTTCAAAACGCGGTCTGCGTTCACTTGTAGTGAAGGGGTTAAAATGATCCTGATGTGTGCCTGCAGCAGGACAGAGCCCCGCGAGCATTTACATATGTCTACCTGGCAAAGGATTGAGGTTAGCTTATCGAGACCTGCAGGCTTACTGTGTGGCTGACAGAGATGTGACACTTCAACGAGACTAGACGGAGATCCTTCAGCTTCTTATCTATACAGAGGATGCCACCATCCTTTTGTTCACTTTTGCAATAGATATAAATTCGCGTGAGTCCTTGCGTCATCAGGGGCTCACAAGAATTTATGTCTCTTGCTTTTAGCGATCTTCCACATCAACTTTCATCCCTTCCTCCTCTTCACTGACATAGGACGCAGGTTGTATTTTTTTAAATCGTAAATTCAGCGTCAAATGTCCTCAGCCGTCAAAGGAACATAGATACAGAGAAAGTTTCAGCAAGAGGCTTAGATCCTCATGAGCCCCCGCAATTGCGGGGGCTCATGAGGATCTATGCCTCTTGCAGGTGGATTGTGTTCAGTTTTCCTCGGCAGCGAAGGGTTTACGACAGAAATTGTCGAGGCTAAGTCTGTGCTGAAACGGCAAGTTAAAAAGCAAGATCTTTCGCTGGCGCCTTTGGGAGGGATTAGGGCCTGTCTTCAACCAGCTAACAACTTCCTTCTCTTCGCATTTGTCAAGAAAATTACGCAGCTGACAGGGCTCCACCGGCTTGTTCTGCGCGACTGAGAAGTCTTAACTGCAGGGTTCAGGAGACTGAGGGAATAAATATATTAGCTGATTTGTGATACATATATAGGACATTGACTCAAGGGCAAACTTATACTTGTTTCTGGAGGTATTGAGCTTGTGCTTGATGGAAAGCAATGTGTACGGGATCGTAATAAAAAAATACGCATAGAAAATACAGCTACCGTCGACTTCAGTCGCATATAAGTTTGCATATAACAAACTTCGGATATTACAACACTTTTTCAGAGACCGCGACCATAAATGTTATGTGTAAATTACTTCGCTTATAGCAGCATTTGGTTATAGCAACGAAAAATGTGGATCCTTGGCGCTCTGTTATAGCCAACGTTTACTGTGTGTTGTGAACAAGCAAACAACAAGCAAAGAAACAAACACGCACAATAAATCTTACAGTTCTAACACAACAGTGCTAAGCTCCAAATATCATTACCAGTTTTGCTTTCTTTTGCCACAGATCATCTCCAAAAAGAAAGAACCAAAATGACTGTCTCATTTAACCCCTTCACTGCCAGTTGACGAAGATTGCGTTTCTGAAATCATCCTTAATTCAAAGTCAAAGGGCCCCAGCCGTCGCAAGAAAATAAATACAAAGTAGGGTCAAGCAAGAGGCATATATCCTCATGAGCCCCCGCCCCTGCGGGGGCTCATGAGGATCTATGCCTCTTGCAGTGGGGGGGGGGGGAGTTCACTTCTCCTCGGCAGCCGTGAAGGTGTTAAAGATTGACTGGCAAAAAATATATATTATTTTTTAAAATTGTATTTGCTACCATTTTCACGAACGTCTTTTTCCGGTGAGACATCGCTAAACCTTTGCCTGTCGTGAGCGCTTTCGGTCGAGGTGATTCAGATAAATCACCTCGACAAAAAGCGTTAACAACAGCTAAAGGGTTAACACTGCATCAGATTTTGTCAGCTTGATGGCTATCAATCGTTTTATCAGAAAGAGAAAAAAAGAGAGGATGGGGTAAGACATTTTCTGTCATGATAGATCGGGTATTCGCAGTAGTTACTGAGATACGATGGATGTCGAGGTGAAGGTCTACCTTCAAACAACGTTGATGTGCCCATTTTGGGTAACATTTTAAGAATAGGATTTTCTGCTCTTTGGATTTTTTGTACAGACATTATTTAAATTATTAATGCGGATGCGAATAGGAGCACGGCGCAAACTGATTATTTCTGAATATCATAGATTGCACTTTCTTTCTTTTTTTCTTTTTATCGAAATGTTCAGTTTAACCCTTTGACTGCCACGAAGTTTAATCTTTTCACAGCTGAGAAAAACTGAACACAACCCAACTGCATGAGGTGTAGATCTTCATAAGCAACCGCAGGATCTACACCTCTTGCTGAAATTATTTGTTGTCGTCGTTTCTTTGGCGTTTTATAGACGTTGATTTTCCTCTTTCTTTTTTTTTTTTTCAAAAACACAATCTGCGCTCGCTGGCATTGGAGAAGTTAATACCGACTTTAACTCATTCAGCCCGACGCATGTATTTCCCAAATTTTGGAGGCGTCATCTAACGACTATGCACCTGTTGCAGGAGATGGGTTGACCATGATAATTCAAGGGTAGTGCCAGACTAGCTTGGCGCCGACAGGCGCCAATCTAATCTGGCACAACCCTTGAATTATCATGGACGACCCATCTCCTGCTGTAGTGCGTTAGGGCTGAATGGGTTAACAGAGATGTGTCGCTATGTGAGTGGATCTTATTTCTCGATGGCGTAAGGCCCAAAATCACAACCCAGCACACATATACAGACATAGATCTTCAAACTTCAAATACTGGTGACGGGCCAGCAATGACGACAGCTCAAAGGTAGTGTAAATATAATGACGTGCTGATCTAATCAGCTGCTACACATTTTGATCGAGCCATCATCAAATGCATAGTCCATCCGCCTCGGGCGAATGGCAGAATCGTGTCTGTGACTCATTAGATTCCGTGCTTGTATCAGGTTCTGATTGAGAAAAAATTAATATTGTCACATACATCACGGCTCACCTCTTTCAAGCCTGTGGAACCTACTTCCAAAATCTGGGAAGAGTTCTGTGACGATTATTTACAAATCAGTTGCAGAAAATGCATGGACCACGCTAGTTCAAGGATAGCGCTAGATCAGCTTGGCGCCAAGCTGCTCTGGCGCTACCCTTGAACTAGCATGGGCACCATACGATCGATCGCCTCCGGAGCGGAGGTATGGAGAAAGGAAGGAGAAAAGACAGAGATCCATGGTAAACCCGACTACTATTATTATGAGATCGAAAGGACCTCTGATGGGTGGGGTGGAAAGCGTATGGGCCTTTCCGAGCGCAAAGATCCCATTTTTACTGAAATGAACTGAACTGAACTAGCGTTGTACATCCATTTCCTGTTTTAGGTCGCCAGTTGATGATGATGATGATGTTGATATGGTGATGATGATGATGATGATGATGATGATGATGATGATGATGGTTGCGATGGCGACGATGATGATGATGATGATGATGATGATGAAGAGCACTTAAAACAGCGCTGAAAACCTCTATGCTGAGCACGCTTTACTAGTGAGGATTTGTTTGCAACGAACGACTCACTGCAACGAACGAGACCGAAATCACGGCGGACATACAACACTCCAAACATCTCCAAGAGGTATAGATCCTCATGAGCCCGAAAGATGTATGCCTCTTGGAGATGGTTGGAGTGTTGTCTATGCTAGTGTATATATCTATGTCTATGTTAGCTATGCTTAAGAAATAAGCTGGTTATCCGCCGTGATTTCGCTCTCGTTCGTTGCAAATGAAACCTCAGGACTATGAGACGGACTAGACGCACCGATATGTGCGACACAGTTTTCACTCGCGCATTTTTGTCTACCGTATTTTAAAAATACGGTAGATTTTGAAATGGGGCTGGTCGGAGCGCATTCCGGAGCATGCACATGATGTTTCTGGCGTGCGGGGCAGAAATTTTGGCAAAGAAGTAAAAGGATAAAAATGACGTCACGTCTAGTTACGCAAACCTTGCTAGAGAACATCTTTTGGCGCCAAAGTGCCGCGCGTGTGTGTGTGTGATAGCGACTAGAGTCCGCGTTGGAGGACGGACAAGCTTGAAATTTTAGGATATTGTCCCTAAAAGAATTATCTTGGGACCTTTTTTTATATGTTTTGATTAAGATGTTCAATGGCCAGTAAATGGCTGTTTCACAAAACCGGTTGATCCATAATGGAGCCCGTAATTTTTCTTATTCTTACGAGATATTTTGCATATAGCTAGATAAAAGGGAGATACTGAATGAGTTCGTTAACCATTGTACCTCTATAACGTTTTTAGTGATAATTAAATATTTTTTGAAAAAAAAATATTTTCACGTTTTTGGGATTAATTTAACAAATTATATGGGTTAATATTAAAACAATTGATCTTTTTTACGAAAAAAAACAATCTTTTCATTAATAACCGCATGATTTTTCGTGTACGGTATTTACACAAGCCTACAGTTTGTCTCGGCTGTCGGGTACGATTAGGTCAATTGTGAGCTGTATGCCATAGGTGTGAAAATCAAACAATTTTCTGCACCACTTTTTCGGGGTCATTTGTAAAACAGCTAACATGACTTTAATTTTTATTTTACGAGAAAAAGCTATCTTCTCATTAATACCCGCTTGATTTTTTATAAACAGTGTTTACATAAGCCTGCTATTTGTCCCGGCCCTGGGGTAGGATTAGGTCAAATTGTGACCTAAATCAGCAAGAAAATTGCAAAGTTGATCCTTTGATACGTCAAATGTTAGTACTGCGATGATGACGTATCCGAGTCGTCACTATGAACACGGCGTCGTGGGGCTAATGATGCCATGACGTGAAGTTTGAAGTTACGTCATTTCCCTGCTCGTGCTATTATTTTTCTTCAGAATAGCTATGCTACGCCAGACCACAGAGCTTACGAATGGTGGGAATCGCCGTGTGTCCGTCTTTTTTACTGTGTGCCAGTGTGTGTGTGGATCAGAGGGTGGGTTTAAAATAGGAGATGGATTCCTGTCGCTACACGAGCCCACAGAGCGTACTAAATTCGGAAGCGCCGTGTGTCTGTCTTTATTTGTGTGCGCCGACGTGTGTGTTGATCAGAGGTTGGCTTAGAGAGGAGGGAAATGAATCAACATAATAAGCCTAAAAATATGAACAACTCTGAATGTTCCTAAAAGATAAACGCATCTGAGCTCCAAACAATATGGTAGACTTTATGATGAAATCCTCATCTCGTTCTTATACTCGCGTCCTGAGGTGTGTTTGACAGCCCCTGTCATTGCGCAATATCTAAAACATCGGTTACGTGCGGGTACTTCCAGAAAAGTAATGGAAGCAATTTCACACACTGCCAGGAAATGTCAGCGTATTCGATTTTTTTTCGGAGATGAAATGGCATCTCTGTAGACCTTTGGCCCGGATGAGTATATATATTAACTCTTGTGATCTGAAATTATACGATTTGACATGGCTAGTGGTGTTAAAGAGGTGCTGCGTACGACACGAATTTGCAATATTTACGGTTTAACTTATGTGGGTAAATCCTAAAAAAAAATTTTTAATGTGCAATGTTCACCAATTGCTCATCTCTTTGTGGATTTTTGCTCAGTATATCTTCAGAACACGAGGAACCCAATCACGGCTAGTCCATCATTCAGTAACCACTACCTGAAAGAGACATAGATTCACATCGGCCCCTGAGGCACAGGGTGTCATGAGAATCCCTGTCTCTATCCGTTCTTTCAAACTGATGATGTTATTTCGGGCGCCGCTGACAGTTCATCAGCAAGGGGGAGAAGAAAAAAAATCAGCTAACGGTAAATATGACGTTATAAGGCAAACCTTATTATGTCCATTTTTCAGAAAAGCGCGATTTTCATTGTATAACAATGAAAATCTAGTTTTTCTCATAAAATGATGTTCTGAATTTTGCCCTATAACGGCAGAAATCTGCGTTGTGAAATCTTTTGCCTTCGCAGGGCGAGAATCGCTTTCAATATTTTTTTCTGTCTAAACCCTTAACTGCCCTATAATGTGAACACTACCCAGCTGCAAGAGACATAGATCCTTATGAGCCCCCGCATTCGCGGGGGCTCATGAGGATCTATGTCTCTTGCTCAGACGAATTTGTGTCCATGTTCCTTGGACGTTTGTAGCTTTCGGTAGTTGAATGAACACAGATTTCAGAAATAAAAATGACATTGCAGAAAGAACATGGACGGCGCTCGCGGCAGAAGAAACAAGAAGAGCGTCCGATTGCAGGAAAGAGGTTAACGGTTTCGCTTTCAACGCAGCCTGCAGGAGATGGGTCGACGATGATGATGGCTCAAAGTGCGCGCCTGATCCGCTGATAGTTGGTGGTGGTGGTGATGGTGGTGTTTGGCTGGTTGGCTTCTCTGTTGTTGTTGTTTGTTTGTTTTGGGTTTTGTTTGTTTGTTTGTTTGTTTGTTTTTAAGGAGTCTTCCATCAAGACTGAAAGTCTGTTACCTGTTTCTCGTGAGGTATGCATAAACATGGACTTACACGGCCAGCCTGGTCTAAACCAGAAGTCTTAACCTAATGTGACAACAGTAGGCTAAGACATCTTGCTTAAAGACCATGCCGACATACAGTTTCAGTCCGCACCCCATCATCGAGACGTGACATTTTTTACCGCACGGCCTGGTTACCAGATGTATGCTGGTCTGTGATTTTGGACCTTACGGCCAAAGGTTAAAGGCTGTAAGGTCCAAAAGCACAGACCAGCACACACTAAGCCGTAAGGTCCAGCTTTAAATCACAGACCAGCACACATTTTAGGAAAAGGTGCTCTGTCATTACATTAGAGTCTATCGGTCCGAGCGAAAGATTTGTCACAGATAAGGATTGGAGACTGGGCATTGGAAAAGTGGCGGTGTCAGCGTTGAAGATGTTTTCAAACAAGATTTCTGCGAGAGGAAACAGCAAGCGGAAAAGCCAAGACTGAATATCAGCTTTTGTACGCCGCAAGGGCGGATCAGTTGCCTCCTGGGGAGGGGGGGGCAGGGGGCGGGGTGGGGGGGGGGGGTGGCGGATTTGCTCGGCACATTCATCCTGAGACAAAAGGGGTCCAAACGCTTTCCGGACTCAAAATAAATAAAAGGGTTAGGAGGGTAAACCTCTTAACTACCGGGGCAAGGCGAACGCTACCCATCTGCAAGAGACATAAATCCTCATGAGCCCCCGCAGTCGCGGGGACTCATGAGGATTTATGTCTCTTGTTAGTTCTGTGTTCTTTGTGAAAACAGTAGATTCCGTTTCATTTGAGTTCCTCACGCGAATGTCGGTCAGTATGCAGTGGTTTCAGACGCGAAATCCGCGTGTCCACTGACAGTCAAGTGATTGCTAACAGCCGGAGTTAGGGCAAATTTAAGAGGTAAAGAGGTGATTGTGTGTCGTCACTGTGTGTGTATGCGCATGTGACGCGATAACCCAGTACGCAAAAAGCCATCGGACCGAAGTCGCGGGGGCTCATGAGATTATATGCCTCTTGCCTGCATCCTGTTTTTTGTATCCATGTCTGCTGGACGGCTGGGGCTCATATGCTTTGAATTTACGATTATTTTTCTTGCCTGAGCGGTGTATAGTGACGAAAGTTTAGCGCGGCAAACTTAGACAAGTATGCACGTGTCGTGTGAGACGCGCATACCACGCCTAGTGCAATATAGCCAATATATAGATGCTCACGGAGACTAACATGCAGAGATCGATACCAGAGTTCGGTAATGACCAAGCGGCTTTTGTGTGTGCGGTCACGATAATAGAATATAATCTGTGTTGTTCAATGATTGATGGATTAGTTTGGGGTACAACGTCCACCGCCAATGGGCGGTCTTAAACTCTTCCGAGACGTCCCCCTACGGATTCGCGGCGTAAAGCCGCAAATCCGGATGCGGCACGTCTCGAAAGTTGGGCTACGAGTTACCGGGAAAATAGACAGTTATTGCCCATGGAGCACGACATAAACTGTGATGAATTCAGTCGCCATACAAGCTGTGCCACTTTAATTTACCAGGACCTTCAACTGGCATGTACTGTGAACAAGCCCAAGTCATTTTGCCTGGATGGAATGTTCATCAATATCTCACCTATTATTTCGGGTACATATGCGAGGTTTCAGGTCATTGACCTCGGCTTGCCCTTACATGATACAGGAGGAGATAGAACAAACCATGATAGTTCAAGGGTGGTGTTAGGACAGCTTGGCGCCTTACCGCCAAGCTGCTCTGGTACCGCCCTTGAACTATCTTGGTCTCTGTAACTAGTGTTTAGTTCAGTATTCTCCGACAACTCCAAAACTTGGCTATTGCATCCTTAGGAACTGAACGTGTTAAACAGGCTGCTGGGAAATAAATCAGACACTTTAACATGTCTCACACCAAGCTAAATGCTGTATGTAAATGCACAGACAAAAATTAAAAAATTGAAGAATATGCGCAAAGAAAATGACAACAAATAAAGAAACACGCTCAGAAAGGACAAGTACAACACACTTCGTTGCTTTTTCAACGCTTAGCATTAACCATTTTGGTCTGGAGCAAGCAGTGTGTGACATTATTTGTGTTGACACGGTCCCCGTGACAGGAAATATGGCCAAAATTGAATATAACAGTTTTGGTGATATATAAGTGTGTGCGTGCGTGTGGGTGGATGGGTGGGTGGGTTTGTGGATTCGGGTGGGTGCTGGGTGTGTGTTTGGGTGTATGTGTGCGCGCTTTTTATGCTAGTCTGTCTAGTCAGTTTTAATTCTCCAACCTTTACGTATTTATATGCTTCTGTCTGAATTGGAATTGCCCCTTTGTGGGATAAATACAAGTGTTTTTGTTTGCTGGTTTGTTTGTTTTTACTTGAAAGCTATTCCATTTTATTTTAAAAGCAAGCAATAAATAATAAGTTCGTTCCTCACTAAACTCTACTTGCTATGTTAAGGCATTATTATGTCATATCCTTTTTAACCACCTTCACTGCCAGCTGACGCAGATTGTTTCACTAAAATCTTTATTAATCCATTCAGCTCTGAGGCTCTACAGCAGGAGATGGGTCGACCATGATAATTCAAGGGCAGTGCCAGATTAGCTTGGCGCCGTCAGGCGCCAAGCTAATTTGGCACTGCCCTTGAATTATCATGGTCGATCTATCTCCTGCAACTGGTGCATAGTCATTAGATGACGCCTCCAAAATTAGGGAAATACGGCCGTCGGGCAGAATGAGTTAATTCGACACCAAAGAGCCCCGGCCGTCCAAGGAACATGGATACAAAGTGGTTTCAGCAAGGGCATAGATTCTCATGAGCACCCGCAAATGCGGGGGCTTATGAGGATATATGTCTCTTGCAATTGGGTGGTGTTCACTATTTCTCGGCAGTCACACAGTTACTCATAAGGACACATCGGCAGTTGGCTCGACCATGTTAGCTCAAGGGAGGTGTCAGATCTGCATGGCGTCTTAGTAGACACAAGCTAATCTGGCACTACCCTTGAACTATTATGCTCCATTAATCTCCCACCGCAGGAAAAATGTTTCTATAGACGGTTCCCGAAGTTGCAAAAGTTATCGTTTGCCACTTTCGTGTGAATGAGCTATTTTTATATCTTCGGGGAAAGCCCCTATTTCTGTCCCAATAATGTTCATGCGGTAGCCGGATAAGAAAGAGAAACCCTCCTACAGCAACACTACACATCTGCAAGAGGCACAGATCCTCATGAGCCACTGCAGTCGCAAGGGGTCATGAGGATCTATGCCTCTTGTTGGTTCAGGTGCACACATGTTCTAAAGGCGGACGAGGTCACGGTGGGCCGGGGAGCCAAGTATTTAAAAAAAACGAGAACAAAAACAACAAAAATAAGAGCGGTCTCCGTGTATGCCGACACGTCGGAAACCGCCTGATGGATTGGCTATGGATTGCTGATTCAATGACTGATTGTTCTTTGGTTAACTCATTCGCGGCCAGCCGCATCCGGTTGCGCTGGCCGCGAATGAGTTAACGTCACGCCAGCAGCAAAAGCACTGTAAGTCTTCGTTGCTCAGAGGACGCAAGCCTACGGCGGGGGGGGGGGGGGGGGGGGGGGGGGAAGTTATGTAACAACGCACATTTGATAGTGTTTTGTTTTACTCGTTTGCTGCCGAGAAAACTTGAACTTCGCCCAACTGCAAGAGGTATAGTTCATCATGAGGTCCCGCTGTTGCGGGGGCTCATGAAGATCTATGCCTCTTGCTAAAGCCTGTTGGTATTCATGTTCTTTGGACAGCTAGGGAATTTGGGCGTTGACTTTTCCTTTAATGCCTGAAATGATGCGTGTAAATTATACACTGTCTTTTTTTCCCTATTCTATATTGTAGATGTTAGCAAAGGCAAGTTTTTAAAATGATTTGTTTTCTGTCAAAAACATTTTACCGTTGTTAAGTACGTTCTCTCTCTCTCTCTCTCTCTCTCTCTCTCTCTCTCTCTCTCTCTCTCTCTCTCTCTCTCTCTCTCTCTCTCTCTCTCTCTCTCTCTCTCTCTCTCTCTCTCTCTCTCTCTCTCTTTCTCTCTCTCTCTCTCTCTCTCTCTCTCTCTCTCTCTCTCTCTCTCTCTCTCTCTCTCTCTCAACAATTTCATCAAAGGTCACAGTAAACGGTCACCTAATATTCCACCCGATCTCACTGCGGATGCGTTTAACGCTTATTTCCTAACTGTTGCTAAAACTCTGGCACAGACCAATACCAATGACCCTGACAACTACACATGCTCGGATCAACTGCGTCACTATAGTCAGCAGAGAGCGGGTCACACATTTTCTGTGCCTCTTCTGAGTATTCTGGATGTTGGTAAATCTATTTCTAGTTTTAAAAAAACAAATCATCTTGCGGTCCAGGCGGTATCAGTACTCAGTTTTTAAAATTATCTCTGCCATTCATCGTTGAGTCATCGACATTTATCTACAATCTAACCATTAGGCATAATGTATTTCCAAACAAATTAAAAAGGGCTAAGGTAAATTCCTCTTCCCAAAAGCAAAGACTTAAATCAATTTAAATGAGTACAGACCTATATCCATTTTATCATCAATTTCGAAACTACTTGAAAGACATACTTATCTCCTAAATTTCCTTGAAGAAAATCATCTGATTAGTGTTGCACAATCCGGTTTTCGACCTTTACATTCCTGCCAGACTACTCTGAATCACATTATTGATAAATGGCTCTCTGCCATTAATGACAACAAAGTATCAGGCGCAATCTTTCTAGACCTTAAAAAGGCATTCGATCTTGTCAATCATTCCATCCTCCTGAAAAAAAACTACCACTTTATCACATTAACTCGAATACTGTTTCCCTGTTGTCTTCATATCGCAAAAAAAAAAAAAAACAGAACACAGAAAGTACTCCAAAACGGCAAATTTTCATCAGACGGTGTAGTGCCTTGTGGTGTTCCACGGGAATCTATTCTAGGGCCTTTATTGTTTCTATTATTTATTAATGATCTGCCGCTGTGCATATCTCACCCAGAGGCTAACTGTGGTCTGTTCGCTGGTGACACAACCGTACACACATCTAACAAGGAGCTAGCAAACATCAATGAGGTACTCCAGCAGAGCCTGGGCGAAGTAGCTGACTGGTGCATTAATAATCACATAATAATTAGCATTTCAAAGACAAAGAGCATGTTAGTTACAACATGCCAGAAACACCAGCGCGGCCTACCAACTTTAACACTTACCTTAGATGGCCAACCTATAGAACAAGTAACTAAGCATCGCTTCCTGGGCGTAACAGAAGACAACCAGTAAACTCATACTTCCTGGACCCGCCCCCACAGACAAAAAAAATCAAATCTCTTGAATTGCTGGCATTATACAAACAATTCGAATTTAATCGGTGTGTATTAATATACAAGATTCTACACGAGAGAGACCCACTCCATTTGCGAACTCTGTTTTCAGATAATCATATACAGAACACGAGAAACAGGTCGCTCCACCTACCAGGAACAAGACTAGATAAATATATAAAACTAGCCTGGCCTTTTCAGGTGCAAAAGCAAGGAATAATTTACCCCAGCACCTTAAGTCTATTTCTAAATTTAGTATTTTTAAGGATCGCCTTTATCGCTTTTAACTTCTAAACTAATACCACGATTCAATTCTCCTCTATTGATGTTGTACTCTCAGAGACATGTTATAATTACAAGATGACCTTCAGCTTATGTCGCTGTTATTATTGTTTTTTTCGCCTTTTATGCTTTTCGTACATTTGAATGTTCTTGACACTATGTTTGTTTGTTGTTGTTGTTTTTAAATATTTTACTGTGTTGCTCGATATATATTTATATGTGTAGAGTAGCAGGACAGTTTGTATTAGAGGCATTCGCATGCCTAAAACTTTATCCTGAATAAAAACGTTTCATCATCATCACCTCTCTCTCTCTGTCTCTCTCTGTCTCTGTCTGTCTGTCTGTCTGTCTGTCTGTCTGTCTGTCTGTCTCTCTCTCTCTCTCTCTCTCTCTCTCTCTCTCTCTCTCTCTCTCTCTCTCTCTCTCTCTCTCTCTCTCTCTCTCTCTCTCTCTCTCTACCCACCGGGTTTGCCCTGGGGGACTTGGGTGGGGTTAGGTATTTTTTAGTTCCAGGGTCACCTGGTCAGCCCACAGGGTGGGTTTATCTCTCTATTCTGGGCATGTGTTTCTGTCTACCTTTTGTCCATTCACCTGTATTTGCCTTTTTAAAACTCTCCCTACTGTCTGCACTGCCTGTAGCTCTTGATATTGGATGTGTGTTGCTAAATGGTCTTAGCTTTATTTAGGCCCCATGTGTTAGGTTTATTTAATGTATTTGACCGGCTGGCGACATACATTCAATGTTCTGTTTAGTTTTTTCTTCACAAGCAGTGCAGGTACGTCCTGAGAAAGCCTTGTTGCTGTCGGGACGTTAAGCAATGTACAATCAATCAATCTCTCTCTCTCTCTCTCTCTCTCTCTCTCTCTCTCTCTCTCTCTCTCTCTCTCTCTCTCTCTCTCTCTCTCTCTCTCTCTCTCTCTCTTACCTATATCTAGATTTTGAAAATCGCCCTCCCTTACGTTGTAAAATCCCTTACCTATATCTACAACTTGTGCATTGAGCACAACACGTTTCCGCAAGAATTCAAACAAGCCAAGGTAGTGCCATTACCAAAGTCAAAAGACCTGGAAGATGTAAACAACTATAGGCCGATTTCACTTTTGTCAACACTTTCCAAGCTGCTCGAGAGGCATGTCCACAAGCACCTGTACAAATATTTAGAGGCCAGAGAACTATTTCATATTTTTCAGTCAGGTTTCCGTCCGAAAAACTCCTGCCATACAGCGCTAACAAGACTAGTAGATACCTGGCTGACGTCATTAAATAAATCGAAAATAATAGGAGCCGTGTTTTTGGACTTTAAAAAAGCTTTTGACCTAGTTAACCATGAAATCCTGATAAATAAGATTGAAAATATATATTTGTCGTTCCAGTACTGTATCATTTTTTTCGACCCTAAGCCCATAGTTGTGTAGTTGTGTCGGCGTTACTCGAGCGCATTGAGTTGTATTGTCGAGTTTGCTGTTGCTGTTCAAACTAAATTTCTAACGTTCATGTTTAATCAGGTTCTTAGTGTGTGTGTGTGCGTGTGTGTGTGTGTGTGTGTGTGTGTGTGTGTGTGTGTGTGTGTGTGTGTGTGTGTGTGTGTGTGTGTGTGTGTGTGTGTGTGTGTGTGTGTGTGTGTGTGAGTGACTGCTAAATAGTTTGGGTTTTTTTGTTGTTTTTTTTATGATCACGTTTTGCCTTTCCAATTTTATTAGTTTTAGTCACGCGCGTGAGATTGTTGTGTGAGAGCGTGTGCAAGGACATGATTGAAAAAAGGTCGTGCACCTAATCATTTATCCTTGAGAAATAAAGTTTCATTTCAATGAAGTTTCATTTCATTTCATTTCATTTCATCTCTCTCTCTCTCTCTCTCTCTCTCTCTCTCTCTCTCTCTCTCTCTCTCTCTCTCTCTCTCTCTCTCTCTCTCTAAATCGATGTTTCGCAGATTACTTATAAAACCACGTCCCAAAATAAAGTATCTAGAAAACCTCTTAAACTTGTTTAAACTGAGAAAGTTTTTTGTTTTTTTTTGAGCATGGTAGAGAGTGAACAATCGACCCGAAATTTCATGTCGAGACCGTGATATTGAAACACCGTCGGCCTTTTTATTGACGAAAAATCAATGTTTCTCAGGAAATGGTTTCATAATACGCTGATCCGGTTTCCCCTTTAAACATCTGATGTGATCTTGTGTGAACAGTGTATTAACCCCTCTGATTGTCGGGAGAGATTTCTGTCGAGATGATTCCCGGCAGGAATCACCTCGACAGAAAACGCTACCGACAGCCAAAGAGTTTTAAAGTCATTCGCAGTTTAAAGAAAGAAAAAGAAATTTCGCGTCATTTTAAAATGTTTAAAAGTTCTAAGACGCTTGAAATACTTTGTGGACGTCTGAAAGCCAGAAGTTATTTAACCCTTTGGCTGTCGGTAGCGGTTTTTGTCGCGATGATTCCTGCAATGGTGCTTATGATTCATGCAGAAATCATCGCGCCAAAAACCGCTACCGACAACCAACGAGTTAAACCCTTTCCTGCTGTGTAGGACACACTGACCAACACCCGACTGAAAGAGACATAGATCCTGATGAGCCCCCGCAGATGCGGGGGCTCATCAGGACCTATGCCTCTTGCTAACACCACTTTGTATCCACGTTTTTGGACGGATGAGTTAGTGGTTGTTGTTTTTTTGGCAATGTCGAGTTAAACACGATCTGCGTCCACTGAAACTGAAGGGATTAAGTGAAAATTTCCAAATTTGCGAGTCTGAAGACTGCCGATTTTGGAAGTGTCGATCTACCGAGAAAGCCCAAGGGTAATGCCAAGCTAATCAGGCACTACCCAGTTAATACGACTTCTGATGAATGCGTGCCAGTACCACAATGGATGAAGTTAACATATCCAGGAGTCTTGGTGCTTTTCACTTTTATGAGCAAGATTACCCACACTTCGAGGCAATAAGCCGCGTGTCCGAAGGCTGCACGTTTCGAATACTAAATTTTTTGACATCCAGTCAAAGGTTTAGAGTCGTCCAAAGACGCGCTTAGCAAAGGAGGTTGCAGAACTGATTCGAACCTGTGCCATTTATACTCAAGGTAGACCAACTCGGGGAGTATAACACAAACACACTTTTATTCATTTGAGATGCTTATCATGTAGTACACCACAAGTACAGTTCTATTCAAATGAGATGCTAAGCGGGTGTACTCCCAAGGCAGACCCTCTCGGGGGGTACACCACAAGTACACTTCTATTCAAATGAGATGTGTATCAGGGTATTACACCACAAATACACTTCTATTCAAATGAGGTGCTCATCTGGATAGAACACCACAAGCGCACTTCTATTCAAATAAAATTCTTTAGCAACTCATTTGAACAGAAGTGTATTTGTGGTGTACTCGGTGTGTAAACCAAGAATACTTGGTGAGTACGCCACGAGTACACTTCTATTCAAACGAGATGCTTATCTGGGTGATACGCCACAAGTACACTTTTATTCTAATGCGGGCATGCTTCAGCATCTCATTTGAATATAAGTGCACTCCACGAGTGAATAAATCTGGGAAGTTCACGCACACGGAACATGCTATTCTACACTATCACTCATCTATCGCGGTCGACACCTGTCAAGCAGTAGTTCACTGAAAGTTAAACGGCTAAGTGGTGTTTTAAAGCTTCTTTTGCGTCTTAGAACTGGATTTGAGCACTATTTTTTTAATCTTATCTTGTTTGACTGGAAAATTTCTTAGCCTGGGCTGAGACATCGTAAATAGGATCGCGGCCTATGGGACGTGAAAAGAAGATTAAAATAGCAGTGTCGATGTAAATTTTTCATGAAATAACCCGGTAAGAGAGACCCTTCCGGAAGAAAAAAACCAGCAAAATCAATAGTTATTTCCTAAAACTCTTTCGTGCAATACACTCTGTCTATATACCATTTCAGAAGATAGAGCGACCATTAGAATTCA
Source organism: Semisulcospira habei (assembly GCA_036245525.1). NCBI lineage: Eukaryota > Metazoa > Mollusca > Gastropoda > Semisulcospiridae > Semisulcospira > Semisulcospira habei. The sequence goes on along the minus strand of BTPG01000002.1, from coordinate 259,077,335 downwards.
AGGATAGTGCCAGAACAGCTTGACGCCTGGAGGCGCGAAGCTGTCCTGGCACCAACCTTGAATTCTCATGGCTGTTGTGTCACACGTTCCCGGTGAGCAAATGTCCGGGGGCCGACTGTGCGCGGGCACATCATGGCGACGGCGACCAGAGAAGTTTTGCTTAATGGGTTGTAATGTCTTAAAACTTAATTTGCTAAATTGGCATTCCGAGCAGTAAGCTGCATTCTGCTTAGTAAAGTCAAAATGGATGCAGCTGCAGTTCCACAATACCGCAGAGTGGACATTCTGTGTCGCCATTCTAAGGACAGTCTTAGTGGCGTAGGGACGGAGAGGGTGAGTTGGGAGGTCTTGGTCCCTCCGCAGGAAAAATATTTAAAATATGCCTTTTATTTGAACAAAGTATTTTTGCAGAAGAAAACCTCATCGTTTTGATTATGTGAGTGCTTTTTTTTATATCAAAGACTGTGCCCAACTCCCCTACCCCCCACCCCCCTCCTCCCCCCACCCATTCCGCCACTGGCCTCACCAATATAAAAAAATCTTCGGGCCTACGCCACAGAAAAAGCCGTGGGCGTGCAGCAGCGACCGGTTCTGCTTACAGCACCTTTGACTGCACGCACAAGAGAGTTTAAGGCTTGTGCGAGGTATAAATCCGTATGACTGACTCCTCGCAGCTGAGAATCAATCCAGGGGAAAAAAACGGATTTGTTCAATAGCATGTCCGTTGAAAGGTCCTGGTAAATCAAAGTGGCACAGCGGGAGTGCGCCTGAGTTGATCAGTGTTCAGGTCGTACTCCATAGGCAATGGATTTCCCTGTCCCCCATAACCCGCCCGTCAGGGCCGTCCATGATCACCTCGGTGCTGTGGACGTTAAACCCGAACTAACCACCAGCTGAGAATACATCCATCTCGCAAATGACTGCTTCTCGTCAAATAGGCGATGGAGAGAGGAATAAGAATGGAGTCCCCACAGAGATGGCGACAGTTGCTCACGCACTTGCACTGTAGGCGGCAACGTGCAAGTAATGAGGCGGTCCGTGGCGCAGTGGTAAAGGCGCCTGCCACCAATAGTAAAGGTGCGAGGTTCGATACAGGGTTCCGGCGTCGGACTTTTCTCCGCTAATGTCACCGTTAATTCGGGCGGACCGTCGGGGGTTCTTTCTCAGGGTACTCCGGCTCTTCCTCCCCCACCACTTTGGTACCGGTTTCAGGCCACTTTATAATTTCAAATACAAGCCATCAACATTTCCGAAACCTCAATAGCTAAACTGACCCTTCGCACCACGTGAATGTCTTGCGTTTGTCTTGTACTGTGTTTGTGTTCAGAGTGAATGCGTGTGTGTCAGGTGAGCGTGCGTGTTGGTTCCGTTCGCGGCACTTTGAGCCGATTCGCAGAATTGGGTAAAGCGCCTATATAATAACCGGCATTGTTAATGCCGCAGCTCAGAACCCTGGCCATACCTTCCCCTGCAGCCACTGCGGTCGAACCTGCCTGTCTCGGATTGGCCTCCGCAGCACGAACAAGCCTGCAGACGTCGTGGGCAACTCCTATAAAATCTTCGTTCGCGAAGTCAAGCCAAGAGAGTATTATTATTATTATATTATTATTATTATTATTATTATTATTATTATTATTATTATTATTATTATTATTATTATTGGACCACGGCAAAACAGGGCCTCCGTTCCGTGGACTTACCCGACAGAACATGCTAAATTTGAGGAGCATCTGGAGAGGATTTGGGTTGACAAGAGACATACATCATCATGAGTCCCTGCTGTCGCAGGGACTCATGAGAATCTATGTCTCTATTTGCTGGAGAGGTTGGGCTGGATGAAGAACTGGTGGCTCTCTCTCTCTCTCTCTCTCTCTCTCTCTCTCTCTCTCTCTCTCTCTCTCTCTCTCTCTCTCTCTCTCTCTCTCTCTCTCTCTCTCTCTCAGAAAACAGAAAACGCTTGCGGAAAAAGTTATCGCAGAGGGTAAAGATACCCGAAGTGTCTGGAATGCAATCAATTTGTTTACAAAGAAGAGGAGTTCCATCAATGCTGCTAACTCTCCAGGCATAACTCCAGACGACTTCAATTCCCACTTTTTAAATATTGCTGAGTCCCTTGTACAGTCTTTTTCCAGTGGCACTGATAGTTACAGTTGTTCTGATAAACTGCGCACACACTGTGAGTCTGCAACAGGTGCGTCCTTCTCCATACCTCTTATGACAGTGTTTGAAGTAGGTAAATATATTTCTACTCTAACAAGTAAATCGTGTGGCCTGGATGGAATAAACAACATGGTACTGAAATTGTCCCTTCCATACACAGCTGACACCTTGACATTTATATTCAACCTTTCTATCAAGCAAGGTATTTTTCCAGATGCCATGAAAGATGCTAAAGTTGTCCCCATTCCCAAATGTACAGATCCCAAAAGTCCAAACGATTTCCGTCCTATTTCAGTGTTATCACTATTATCGAAGCCACTAGAAAGACACGTTCATAAGCACCTACTCCAATTCTTGGAGAATCACCGCCTCCTCGTATCTCTTCAGTCTGGTTTTAGACCTAAACACTCATGTCATACTGCCCTCGTTCACATTGTTGACTCTTGGCTCTCATCAATAAACAATTCCAAATTAAATGGTGCAGTTTTTCTGGACCTAACCAAAGCATTTGATTTAGTCGATCACAACATTCTTTTAAAGAAACTTTCAGTATATAAGCTTGATTCGAACTCTATAGCTTTTTTCTCCTCCTACCTCAGTAACCGCCGACAGAAGGTGTACTCAAATGGGCGGTATTCGAAAGAAGGTATAGTGATGCACGGAGTTCCCCAAGGATCTATCCTAGGGCCTCTTTTATTTTCTTTATTCATCAATGATCTACCTCTATCCATCTCAAATCCTGAGGTTAAATGCGAACTCTTTGCTGACGATTCAACTCTGCATACATCAGACAAACGTGAAACGACGCTAAATTGTATCCTCCAGCAGAGTCTCGATGAAGTGTCAGATTGGTGTGCGCAAAATCGCATGCTAATCAGTACTTCTAAAACCAAAAGCATGTTGATAACAACCCGCCAAAAGCGTCAGCTACATCCTGCCCCTCTGAAACTGTCACTTGGCAATAAACCTATCCAACAAGTATCCAGGCACCGCCTACTGGGAGTTGTAATTGACGACCAGCTGAACTGGTCGCCACATATCGACAGTTTGTGCAAAACATTGTCCAGGAATGTATTTCTGCTATCTAAACTTAGACATATTCTTAGTACAAAGTGCTGTACATTGTTCTTTCACGCACACATTAAAAGCCATTGTGACTATGCGTCCTCTTTGTGGGACGAATGCAGTGAACTTCATTTTAAAAAACTAAACTCGCTGTATCGTCGTTCAGTTAAGTTAATTATTCCTAACCCTATTTCCACGGCTGAGAAAATAAAATCCCTTGGCCTGCTTACACTGAAGGAACAACTCAAATTTAACAAATGCGTCCTCATGCACAAAATATTTCATTATCAAGCCCCGGAATATCTGCGCATGATATTTAACTTCAGCCCTCGGCATCACCTACATACGAGGAATGACTTGCTTCACTTACCCCGCCCACGGATAGATCTCTACAAGTCAAGCCTTCTATTTTCTGGTAGTTCTGTCTGGAACTCATTGCCATTAAACATTAAATCATTTTGCGATAAAATCCATTTTAAACGTGCCTTGCACACTCACTTCCAATCAGCGTGACTTCACAGTTTGCCATATAAAAATAATTCTGCTGATAACACGTAAACGTCAAATTTTTTCTCTTTCTCCTTAAATTTGCTACCTGCTCATCTATTGTGTTGTCGGTGTCACTATACGCTATTGATGCTGCTGATTCTATGACACTGTCTTAGATGAGTATAATATTAATGCTGTGCACGCGTTTCGTTCTCTTGCTTTTTGCATCGGAGGCAGTTACAAATTCTCCATTGCGTTTTTTTTCCCGTAGTTTTTCTTCCTCTTCTTCTTCTTCTTCTTATTATTATTATTATTGTTAGTATTTGCATGCTCTGTTTATTTTCCTGTTATGTTGTTTGTTTACAGGACAGCTTGTAAGACAGGCATTGAGTTGCCTAATAGCTTTATCCTGAATAAATAAAGATTCATCATCATCATCATCTCTCTCTCTCTCTCTCTCTCTTTCTCTCTCTCTCTGGCCTACGTTCACACACACACACACACACACACACACACACACACACACACACACACACACACACACACACACACACACACACACTGAAATGCGTGCCATCGGTGGTGTACATATTGCAGCCAGAATTAACCGACAAAGATTGAGAACGTCGACGTGCAGGGCAAAGTGCATTATTTGAGAGTGTGATAAGCATTTGTGCATACACGTGCGTTGCACGTGTGTGCGTTTGCGTGTGCGTGCGAACGTGTATATATGTGTGTGCGAATGACTGATTTTTCTTCAATGTCTCTTCACATCTTGATGATTTTAGACCCACACAAAAACTCTTTAAACTGGAAACTTAACAATCTAAACTATACGTTCATTACAAAAGTTTACGTATAGGAGTCTGACATATTAGCTTACCTATAGTTGTTGCTACAGCTGTTGCTATACTGGTATGTAAAATATCTTTGATGTTTCCTGATAACCAACATTTATTGCATTCTGTCTGAAAACAAAAATGTGTTGTAATAGGGCATTCGTGTGTGTGTGTGTGTGTGTGTGTGTGTGTGTGTGTGTGTGTGTGTGTGTGTGCGCGCGCGCGCGCTCGTGCGTACGTGCGTGTGTGCACCCGAGTGTGTGCGTCCGTGTGTGTGCGTCCGTGTGTGTGCGTGTGTGTGCGTGGATGTGTGTGTGTGTGTGTGTGTGCGCGCGCGCGCGCGAGCGTGCGTGCAAGCGTCTGTGTGCGTCAGTGTGTGTTTGCGTGTGTGTGTGTGTGTGTGTGTGTGTGTGTGTGTGTGTGTGTTTGTGTGTGTATGTGTGTTTGTGTATGTGTGTGTGGGGGGGGGGGGAGGGGGTGCGTGCGGTCGCGCGCGCGCGTGTGTGTGTGTATGTATGTGTGTGTGTTCGGGTGGACAAGTTGGGGCATTCGTAATTCTTGTTATAGACGTGTTCTTCAAAAGTATGCAGTAAGCCTGCCACTTTTAGCTCCGCACTGCACGTCAACGCTTGGTCCCAGATGTTTCAATCTTCATGCTCAGGGCAAACAGCATCATGTTGAAACCACCACGAGTCCCTTCATGTGAGGGACCATAACTGCCATTTAAGGCATGCGCTTTATACCTGCACATCCTCAAGAACCGCCTAGTACGCAAAAGCCATCGTACCGAAGTCGGCCGCAGTGAACCCGCGCACGACTGACAGTGCGCGGGTCCACTGCGGCCGACTTCGGCACGATGGCCTTTTGCGTACTGGGTGTGCAGCTCTAAAAAATAATAAGAGAAGAATTTTTTTAAAAAAACTTCTTGACGGTCTATGCCTCATAGAGATGGACGCAGTTGTCTGAGGGACTAGTCTAGGCACATACCGTCTGAGCACAGAATGGTTTGTTAATTAATAGCCTGCAGATTCTGGTCCAATTTTTTTTTCAGTTTTTTTGTTTTGTTTTGTTTTTTTAATACCGGAAAAACTTTTTTCAGAAAACTCGCGGCGAATTATTCTTTTTCTAGAATATAATTTTTTTTTTAATAAAAAATAAATATTCGCATTCAAAGTTTAAAGAAAAGAACTTGAAAGCAGGAGTAAATTGCAATTTCTTTAGCTCCTTCACTGCCGAGAAAAAAAATGAACACTACCAAGCTGCAAGAGGCATAGACCCTCAAGGGCCCCCGCAGTTGCGGGGGCTCATGAGGATCTATGCCTCTTGCCGAAACCACTTTGTATCCATATTCCTTGGACGGCTGTGGATCTTTGTCGTTGAGTTTACAGTGATTTCAAAGCATAATCTGCGTCCACTGGCCGTGGAGGGGTTTCAAATCCAGAATGAGAATGTCGGAAGTGGGTTGTATGTTTTCAGTTATAGAGTAATCCCGCAATAATTCCTCAGTCTAAGGAAGAAAATGAGTGGAGCTGAACTTCGCCAGCAGGAAGCATAGATTCTCATGAGCTCCTGCAGTTGCAGGGGCTCATGAGAATCTATGCCTCCCCCTCACATAATGGCTAAGCTGAGAGACAATATCTTTCCATAGATCTCTTTTTTTTTAAATTTTCATTTTCTTTTAATTTTCGCAATTACAGCGCATCTTCAACGAACGTAATCGTAGCAAGAAAGCACGGATTCCTCTAAAACGCGCCACCGCAGGTTCAGAAGGCTCCTTCAGTCCTTGTGATCTACATTTCCTGCTAGCCCAATTTCCATCCGTGCTTCTCACGCGGCAGTGGGTCATGAGGGTATTAAAATTTTATGACGGCCGAAGAGAAAAAAATAATTAATACTGGGATGAAAGCCGTACTTTTCGATTCTTTTCGTTCTGGGACAAGGACGTCCGTCCTGAGCCAACGCTTCCTTGGAAAAAGTTGCAAGCAGTTTTAATAACTGTATGTTGGTCTGCGATTTTGAATCTTGGCTTTGAGTCATGAAGTCTAAAATCACAGACCACATACATCAGATCGCGCATTCATGTATACACACTGGCGGATCTAGAATTCTGTAGAAGAACAGGAGGGAAGAGGAGGGATTGGGGAGGGGTGGTGGGGGTGGGGGAGGGGGGGGGCTGTAGCAGTTGTAAAGGACGGCGACTTGACTTTATGTGGGTGACAAATAGCAATTAATTACTTGCATTGTACATACCTGTTCCGCAAATATAAATAAATAAATAAAAACTCACACCAAACACAAAACGGTCTTGCAATAAGAAGTGTCTGTCAAGCCGCATTAACTCATTCAGCCCGATGCACGTATTTCCCAAATTTTGGAGGCGTCATCTAACGACTATGCACCTGTTGCAGGAGATGGATCGACCATAATCTGGCACTGCCCTTGAATTATCATGGTCTACTCATCTCCTGCTGTAGTGCGTCAGGGTTTGAATGAGTTAACACGTTCAGTGCCGAGAAAATCTGGACACCATCGAACTGCAAGCGGTATAAATCCTCATAAGCGCCCGAAACTGCGGGTGCTCACGGGGATCTATGTTTCTTGCACTATTGACCCATTTAGCCGTGTCGCACTACAGCGATAATTCAAGGGTAGTGATCGCAACCCTTGAATTATTACGGTCTAATCCATCTCCTGCAGATGGTTCGCAGTCGTTAGGGTGGCACCCTCCCAAAAACTGTGGAAACATGTGGTCGTGTGGTTAAACAGGTTAAGATGGGCTGCTACAAATAATGACGCATGCCGCAGTGGTCAGTCGAGGGCGCTAGGCGCGAACCTGTGGTCCTCACTGTAAACGGGCGCAGCCCACAGTCTCCTAATGGGAGAATTACTGAGGAACTGAAATGATCAAGCCACCCTTTAGCTGTCGGCGGCACTTTCTGTCGCGATGATTCCTGCCGGAATCATCGCGACAAAAAGTGCCACCGACAGCCAATGGGATGCAGAGATATAGCCAATCACCATTAGCAGCCAAACCGATAAACATGGATAAACCTAATGAAGCGTGGCGCAGCTTCCTTCCGTAATATCAGTAATGATGGCAATTATACCAGTCTCCGCCGGCAGGTTGCATCATACCAGTACGCGTTTTCTAATTCGTTAGAGAGCTAATTATAGGCTGTTATTTCCAGCTCGGATATCATTTTCTCGGCGAACGCGCTCGAACACCAGTGTGACTGACCGTTGACGCGTTGTCTTGAAGGTGGCCGTTTTGTCGTTAGCTTCCAAATCAAAAACTCCCCCTTTATTTTCAGATAGCTGTTTCGCTATTTCAGTTCAACACATGCAACGGTTTAAATGTTTGAAATTCGCATTACGGAAATAAATTATGTGGTTTTGTTGTTGTTGTTGTTGTTGTTGTTGTTGATGATGTTCACTACAGGCAAAGGTAGAGACCTCCAAAAAATGAAACCCATTTCGCCTTCAGTTTCGGTCCCATAATTATGGTTTAGGCATAAAAAAAAAAACTAAACTGTATTTCAAACCATTCTTGTCTCAATCTCTGAATGTGATTTTGCACATAATTCAATGGTTCACTCAGAGCCAAGACAAAGTTAAGTAATGGAAAAATATCAGGTTCGTCATTTTAACACTATGGGTGTCGGTAGTCCTACAGGAATCATCACGACTAAAACCGCTACCGACATTCAAAGGGTTAATGCGTGTGATTTGTTTGTAGTGAGCAAACCGTTCAAGCCCTTGGCTGTCGGTAGCGGTTTTTCGTCGCGTTAATTTCTGCAGTATCGCGACAAAAACCGCTACCGACAGCGAAAGAGGGTTAAAGCTAATCTGGCACTACCCTTGAACTACCATGCCCGATTAATCTCTCACAGCTGGTACAAAAGTCTTTATAGACACGAGCAAAAGAAATGTGACATTTTTTAAATCATCGGAGACACTTCAGTGTTCCCGCTGATTTAAAAACATGTCACATTTCTTTTACTCGTTAGTATACCAAAGTACTGCGCAAAGGAGTAAACAGTGAGATTTCGAACGAACGAACGACTCCCAACAACGAATGAGAGCAAGGTCACGACAAATAGCAAATGTGTGCCATAAGCATAGACAACACTCCAAACATATATGCCTCTTGCAGATGTTCGGAGTGGTGTTTATGCTTATGGCACTGTTTATCAACTGCGATTTCGCTCTGGTTCGTTGTCGGTAGTCGTTCGTAGCAAACTGAACCTCACTATTACAAAACTAATACGGGTACGACAGTGGGTACTCACCATCAGGGACGCTTTGATCGATGTAACTGGGGCAGAATTTGCTGACGGTGTTCCCGGCCTCCGTGTCGTCCCAGCAGCTGTAACCGTCCCACGTCCTCGGGCAGTAACCACCACCATCACCAGAGGACCCTTCACTGGTAAACGTCCTGGACCCGACAAGCCCCGTGGTGACCTCAGAAGCCAGTTGCCTCTCACAGCAGTCCTTGGCGGCGCCGCAACACCTCGTCCACCTGTCGCAGTCCTCCCCGGCCCTGACGATCTCCGCGCACACTGTGTCCACGGCACTGGGGTTGTCCACGTGCGGCTGTAGCAAGGACACGACCTGCCCAGTAGCGTTCAGTACGTACATGATCAGGTTCTTGTGGTGGAAGAAGAGCGTCTTGACTTTTCCATTGTACAAGTACATGAAACACATGCCGCACGCGAACTGCCTGAACTGGTCGGGGGAGTACGTGCCGAATCTGTCCCTACATGTTCGCACTGTCGATCGCGACCCTTCAGAACCTCCTCCAGTGCCGGCACCACTCACAGTAGTAATAAACACATCTGTCCCATTTTTTGAGGGTTCTGTGTACCCGAGTCCAGCTGTCCTGTCCGATGTCGACTGACACACGATTGTGGAAGCCAGGCTCAACAGGGACAATAGCACCATTTTCCTCCACAGAGCTGAGCGCTGCATGCTTCTCGTCCGAGCCACCACCACGCTTTGTGACACTGCCATCGTTCAACAGCTACTCATTCCTTCGCTGAAATACAGTAAGGCAAATCGTCACGAGGTGCTTACACAGGTCAGCCACAGTATATCGCGGTACCTGGAAGTCATAAAGTCAGACTGTTCGCGACAACCTTAAAGCTAGTGCTAAAATTATATAGACTTGTGAAGAAAAGAATTGGTAAGCAAAAGGTCCTCGGGCCGACGTCAGCCTTAGCTGGCCCGCGCACGGCCGTGCGCGGGACAGCTAAGGCTGAAGTCGGCCCGAGGACCTCTTGCTGAACCGTGGTAGCTCAGTAGAGACCTGTGTACGTTATAACCGATACTGCGGTATACTGGAGGCCGCTTACCTGTATCGTTTCTGACTGCACCGCAGCAATCGATCTGCCAGTGTCTCAGCTTACGAGATTTTCCGTAAAGGCGTTTCCTCGATTTCTACTATTTCACAGTCTCAAACCCACCTCAGACTTGATTTACTAAAACCGCAATTTTTATGGCGAAGATAATCTTCCAGTTCGAACATCTGAGCCAAGCTGGTAAGGGCGAGTCTAGTTAGTGTTATTCAAAGTGTATGTATGCACTGTTCTTACTCAACAAACTTCACACACGTCCGCAAAATTAATCAGATTCCCTTTTATATGCAAGCTACATCAAAATGCAGCAGACTACGTCATGTCGCATTTTCACACAATATGATGTCATTTCACACATCCTATATACACCGGCACAGCATTTTATTCAGTAGCGCAGTATGATGATGTTATGAGGTAAACACACCTGTGGTTTCCTGTAATGTGACGTAGTCAAAAACTTTCCTGCAACCTGGTTCGGCAAAGTTACAACACAATTTGCAACAGGATGCAACATCATCTGATAGCCTGGTGAAGTTACAGCCCATTTGCAATTTGCATTTGTTTCACACAGTCACCTTTCAATCAGGCAATACATGTCATCTCAGCAGGAGTGCCTTCTGCTTGTGCAATATGCGCGTAATTTCCACCGTCATGTCCAAATGAGCAGCAGTGATGCGATTGACAACTTTCGTTGTTTAGGACACGTGTGATATTCTGACGAGCAACAGAAATGCGACATTTTTTTCATTCAGCCCGACGGCCGTATTTCCCGAGGCGTCATCTAATGACTATGCACCAGTTGCAGGAGATGGATCGACCATGATAATTCAAAGGCAGTGCCAGATTAGTTTGGCGCAGTGAATGGTTGATTGGTTGCTATGTTACTTTATTTTGTTTGAATTTAACCCCTAGACTGCCGGTTGACGCAGAATGTGTTTCTGAAATCTTTCTTAACACATTCTGCTCCAGGACCGAAATCCGCAAATTTTGAAGTTGCCCCCTGAAGACTGTAATACACTTCTGGAAACAGATCGAGCGTGATAGTTCAAGGGTTGTGCCAGAGTAGTTTGGCGCCTATGGGCGCCAAGCTATTCTGGCACAACCCTTCAACTATTACGCTCGATCCATGTCTTGCCGTGGCGTGTTGGAGTTGAATGAGTTAATTTGACGCCAAAGAGCCCCGGTCCAAGGAACATGGATGCAAAATGGTGTAAGCAAGAGGCATTGATCCTCATGAGCCCCAGCAATTGCGGGGGCTCATGAGGATATATGCCTCTTGCATGGAATCAGACCAGTGACGGAGGCTAATGCCGAATGTGGAGATGATCGACAACGACAGCTCAAGGGTAGTGCATGGCTAGCTAGAACTAGCTTTGACCTCTCACGATTGGCCTATCCGATCTCATGACGTTCCCTTCTCGTGTTCAGTTATTACGACAAATTTCAGATCAAGAGAGTCAAATGTACAGAAAAATATTCGACAAAGAAAAGAAACACGCTTTTAAAAGACGAGCACAAGGCGGTTAAACCGTTTTGTGCTCGTCCGTTTAAAGTGTGTTTTTATTGTGCGTTTGCTTGGTTCTTTAGAAAGACCGGAGAAACAAAAATGCTATTGAAGATTACCATTATAATGGCCTACTCCTGAATTCACGGTCACAATCTGACGTCACAGTGCCCAAATTGTTTCGCACGTACAATTCTGATACGATGAGATAATGTAACGACTTGGTCCAAGCAAAAACAACGGGCATGTTCAGATACCATGTCTGTTAAAAGGTGCTGGTAAATCAAAGTGGCACAGTTACAGTGCGCCTGAATCGATGAGTGTTCAGGTCGTACTAGACAAGCCAACAGCTGTCCCTGGCCCCCATAACCCGCCCGTTATTGGCCGTCCATTATCACCCCGGTGCCGTGGACGTTAAACCCCGAATTAACCAACCAAGTGTAACAACTTTACACACACCCACACTGTATGCTCATGAGACATTTTCACTTCTTTTTCTGTGCACATTGGGCCTGCGATTGGTCACTTTCAGCCTCATTACGTACTTTGCGTCCTACAAACCTATTGATAGCTATGCTATATATACGTATATAGGGGAAAGAAACCTTGAGACATTTTCGAAATATTGGAGTTTAACCACTTCGCTGCCTGTAGATGCAGATTGTGTTTTTGAATTCAATGTCAATTCCACATCAACAATCCCCAGCCTAGCAGTCTAAGGAACATAGATACACAGCGTTTTCAGTAAGAGGCATAATCTTCATGAGACCCCGCAACTGCGGGGGCTCATGAGGATCTATACCTCTTCTAGTTGGGTTGGTGTCCAGTTTTTTTAACTCTCGGCAGCGAAACGGTTAAGTCTTGTAGCGCGTCATGGCTTTATGAGTTTTAACTCATTCAACCCCACGCACGTATTTCCCAAATTTTGGAGGCGTCATCTAACGACTATGCACCTGTTGCAGGAGATGGATCGACCATGATAATTCAAGGGTAGTGCCAAATTAGCTTGGCGCCGACAGGCGCCAAGCTAATCTGGCACTACCCTTGAATAATCATAGTCGATCCATCTCCTGCTGTAGTGCGTCAGGGATGAATGGGTTAACTCCTTTATTTCAAAATAATCACATTATTCACGCACTACCCTTAAACTGCCACGTTCAGAAAAAAAATATCTCCCGCCACAGAGAAAGTGTCAGAACTACTGGCTGCGTTTATTTTTCTGAAGAGCGGCCGTCCTCAACGAGAAAGCTTCATCCCGTCAATTTTCCTAAAACGGGGCTCTAAGAAATGATCATTGCTTCGCCAAGAAGATCGTTGCAAATGAAATGCTGGTCACCTTTCTCGCCCGGCTGAGGATAAAGACAGATCTTTGGCCGCAGTCACTAACCTGACCTCTACTCATCTGCAGGAAACATAGATTCCCATGAGCCTCTGCAGTCGCAGGTCCTCATGAGAATCCATGCCGCTTGATTGCACGGATCGGTCTCTGCGATTGAACCCTATCGAGTATTATTTTAACTCATTCAAGACGCCCTGCATCAATAGCTGCGAAAGTGTCGTATAGCGTTGCCGGAGGGCCCCTTGAATGACTTGATAACCAGATCGTTGTTAGCGTATTCAGAATTGTCGTTGGACAGCGCTAGCTCATGAGGATCTACGCTTCTTGTGGGTAGGAATAGAGGTAGAATTCAGCCTTGTGGGTGAACGCCGCTTAGGTATGTGAATCTACGCCTCAAAATAGTAGGTACAAGTTCCCTTGGCTGAGCGCCAGCACACCTCGTTTTGCCTTGGACAAAGGAAACAATTTCGCTGGCCCCCTCTCCGCTGACGTAGATCTCCGCGGATGCGCTGTGACTGCCCGAATGACATAAGCAGTAATCCGCGGCACACACCGATCTGGGAATGAAACAAACAAACAGAGACGCGTCAGATTTTAAGTCTGCGTTCAAGGACGCCAAATAAATACGTGATTAACTCATTCGATACGTGCCGCCTCCGGATACGCGGCTTACGCAGCGTATCCGGAGGCGGCACGTCTCGAATGAGTTAAAGTTGCTTGCAGGAGACCGGCGTTTTGTTTTGCCTTTTTTGTCACGAATTAAACCTCAGCGGCCAATATGTTGGAATTACGGAATGGTATTGTGTCAGTTCATCGCAAAAGGGATTGTTAGTGCTGTTCCAGGGAGCAAAACGAGCTTGAGCCGATGTCTTTTGGCTTTTGGTGTTACTGTTTTTACACACTGCTAATTAATACCAGAATTTGCGACCTTCCAGATTGTGACGTGTTTTGTCAATCAGTTAATAGCATTTTGCAGCTGCGAACTTCATCCATGTGCAAATGAAAGATCCGGTGATCCCCAGCAGCTGTGGTAACGTCATCAAGTGTCACGTCTCAGGAGAAGAAAAAAATTGTAAATGGCGGTTTTCAAGTCCCTTATATTTATAGAAGGGTGACGATGGGGCGAATTTAATAGCATATCCATGGTGTCAAAAGCGGGCAGGCCTAAACCTCTCATAACTGAAGTAGTACGATAAAAATTATGTCATGTCTAGTTACCCTAACCTCGCTGCTGAACAAACATTTGGCGCGAAGCGCCGTATGTGTGGATGTATGTGTGTGCGTATGTATGTAAACAAGAGAATCTCCGATATTTCTGTACACACAAGCTTGAAACTTGGCGAAATACTTTCGTAAAGGTGTGACTAAGAGATCCTCCAAGCATATTGTAATTGAATGTCTCATAAACAACCGTTTATAGGAAGTCGGTTGACCCACATTAGAGTCCGTAAATTTTGTTATATTTACTTGAAATTTTGGATATAGCTAGTTTGGATAAAGACATTGGATGAGTTCGTTAGCCAGCTTTGTATCCTTTCAATTTCTTTAGGAAAAAGTAATTCTTTTTATAAAAGAATTAAAACAGTAAAAAATAAAAAAATAAAAAAAACAAAACAATAAAACTCGACTTTAGAGAAAGTCAGACATTGTGTGGCGGTGATGTAAAAGAGGCAACTCCGTCACCACGCAGACACTGACATAATACTCTAAATATGACGTAATTCTCTCTAGCACGCGCCGAACTCCCTCCCCCTATTCAAAAGACTTTCACTAGCGATAAACTTCCGCTATGGAGTTTCATACTCCACACACGGTACGTCGCCGGGTGTCCAGCCTCCATTACCGCCGACTGGTTCGACTACGAGCAAACCAGAAATCAGCTCAGCATTATCACCCTCCCCACTCCAATGTGCAACCCTTCCCCTCCTAATCTCTACAAGACATTTCTCCAACTCTACCTCGAATCGAGCAAGCTCATCACTATCACCCTCTACCATACTACAGGCACTGTGCTTGTGCAAGGGACCGCATGCTGACAGTGGGTGGATGAGGAATTTGACAAGATGAAAACAATAGTGAGCACAATGTCTGACGAGACAACTACCCCTGCCATTGAACCCCCGATATCTAAATCCTCGTCCGAACACCCCCTGATTACCCCGTCAACTGCCATTGAACCCCCCTCATCTGACTCCTCAACTTCACCCTCCCAGTCTCCACTCGCATCTCAGCCCGGCCATCCAGTCTTAAACGCAAATAATCACCCACAGCTCCGCCCACCAACGGGTACACCCGTGGCTATTGAAATCACCGATATCCCGGACAAGATCAACGCAGCCCCTTTGACACCAAGCGCCCTGGTTCCTCTGACAGAGTACGGCACTGAGACTGATCATCGCCCTGCAACATCAACTGGCCGAGTCTACAGCCGTCATCACCACTCTCCAGTCAGAGCTGCGTCAGTGCCGTGCCGAGCTGCAGGGTGTTAGGAAGGAGTGTGCTGACCTCAGACAGGGGCACGACAACTTGGCATCCCTTGTCCTCGACAAGCGAGGTAAAGGCCAAAAAGGAAATCAAGGCTACTGATACAGGGCTGCGAGAGTTGATGAACACAACTACAGCAGGGATAAAAAACGACCACGCTATACTCACCAAAAAGATGAGCAGCCTCGTTTCCTCCAGAGACTGTCATGCAGGAAAGCTAGACGAAATCAACAAACGCCTTGACACTTTCGTTAGCCAGTCCATTGCGATAAAAAAAAACCTCATGCTCGACAACCTTCCCCAGCACTCTCCACTACTGCACCCTCCTTCCAGCACAATCATGCTGACATTGTCAGCGTTGAATTCCTAGCCAACGTGTCAACATCAAACAGGTTCCAGGGGTTGGGCCAGGATGATAATCCGTCTGCTGTCCTCCAACCCCAAAATACCGGCGTGAAAAAGGGACAGCAAACTCATCAAGCAGCAGGACAGCAATATGACACCACTGGACAGACTCCGCAGAATGAAGATCCGCCCTGAGGTAAACACTCTTCTCATTGGAGATTCTGTCACCAAATTCTTCGATGAGAAGAGAATGACGACTGCTGACTCTATGGTGCAGAATCTATCAGTGTCAGGCCTCAGGGTGGATCACCTGGGTCAGTGGCTGAGTGCACAACTCCTAAACCCTAATATACGGACTGTCACCATCCACGTCGGCATCAACAGCTGCTGGGATGGGGCTGTCAGCCAACAGACGTGGCTCAAACTTTGTGGCCTGCTGTCAGCAAAGTTCCCCAAAGCCAGACTACAAATGTCTTCCCTCCTCCCGACACGTGGCAGCCATCATCCCCTACACCGACCTGCACAGGCCACACAGGGCAATTGCTTCCGGTGCATGTAGTAACTTTTCCGCCAGAAATAGTTCAAAAAATTTCCTCCCTTTTTGCCATTTTTTTAGGGTGTAAAACTTCAATTGTGTGCCTTTTTTGGCGTTTTGAGCAACAAAAGGCATGACAGGTGGTGTGAAAAAGAGCAAAATCTGGGTAATTTTAGTCGACCTAGTGCCGCATGGGAGCCTAATTAGGGCATGTGCACGGTTGTATGCAGGCTTGCAGACGACAGTTTTGTCATGGGGTACATAATGCATGATTTGAGTGTTGTGAAAAACGCTAACTCTTAATTTTTTTAAGAATTGCTGAAATAGCTTCTCCTGTGATGTGCTCCGCGTGGATTTTTTGTTTTGGCAGAAAAGTTCTTCGTTCATAGTTTTATGCTGCAAGAGGCTAACAGATAACAGTGTGTGAAAAGGGGGCGTAACCTAATTGCCCTGTGTGGCCACACGACTCAAACAAAGCCCTCAAAACTGTGTGCAAACAGGAAAAGGTCACTTTTATCGACCACACATCAACTTTCCTGTCAAGCAGAGGTGCACCCAAGCAGGTCATGTATTATGATAAGCTGCACCCCAGCGACCACGGTGTTAGTGCACTGGCCCGGAACATACGACGCGCTGACCTGCCGCCGACGTCCCCGGGTGAGGACAGACGGGCCGCACAGCCGAGCAGTGGCCACTCATCCGATTCGCGTCCTCTCCCCGGGTCACAGTACACTGGTGAGGACAAGCGTATTACGCAACACCACCAGCAGCCCGGGCCTGCCCCCGCCGCTCTTGAGGCAGCCCCTGGTCAGGCCGCTGATAGGCGTGAGTCTTCTGCGACCAACAGCAGTGGCCTGGATGCTTCTCGCAGGTCTCGGGCACACACCACCACCCCTCTGTGTCAGGAACAGAGGCATAGTCGGCCACTACAACTGTCCGCTGCTACGGAGTACCATCCCTTACCATCATCTACTATGACAGCGAGCCATCTTTCAGCGCCTAATACCAGAGGATGGGAGAAGAGGGGATTAGCCTTCACTGCCTCCCCTCTTGATTCACATCAGTTCAGGCGCTTAGTGTTAGCATTGCACAAGCCATATTGCATGCAATTCTACTCACAGCAGTAACCCCCACCGCACCCCACTACCCTCCACCTCGCTGCACGCCCCCCTCCGCCCTCCCCCCTTTCCGCCCCTACCCCCCTCCCCCGGTGTAATTAGGGAAGTTAGGGATGTTTGTTGTAGCGCAGACTGCATCATTTTGTTGGTTCGCGTTGTAGGACACTGCAAGCTGAACGTGGACATTTGTGAATTCAGTGCCAAGTGCCGTTCACATAAATTATATATGAATATATAAAACTGTCGGAAAAAGTGTTCGTGACTGCTGGGGTGGACAGAGTTTCTGTGTCATTTGAATTTTCTTTTCTTTTAGGTTGTGTGCTATTTTTCTCATTTGCATTCTCTATCAGGAAATAATAAGATTATGTGTCATTTTCTTTCGTGAAAGACGTCAGTGACTTGACCTTCATTGTTGATGAGAAAAAAAAACAACCAAACATTACAGGCCTAGCATCGTGTGTTTAGAGCGAGTGCTTACGACGTCCAGTGTTGTTCTTCACCAGAAAGATTAATTACACTGTATACGGAGTCGCTTGAAGGACTTTCTCTAGCGAGCTCTGCAGTCTCATTGACGATATTTCCGTCAAAAGTGTGGACTATAGTTTTCAATGCTACTGTCTGTCTGTGTTAATATTCATTAGTTGCACGAATCGCAGCCACACAGACTCTCACTGTTACTTGTGACAATTGCTGAAAACTAATTTTCTCCGGATTTTACTCTTTTGTTGATTCGGGGTGTGAGACATTGAAGAGTACCTGGGATATTTTAGTCCCCACGGACGTGTGTAAGCCTTCTGGAGGCCTAATCCCCTGCGTACAGTGATTACGCCTCTAGTCTTTGTTTATTGTGTTTATTGCACTTAGAATAGTTTAGTTAGTGATTTTATACTTGTTATTTGTATCATTATTATTATTTTCTATTTGGCACGTGTTACGGATAGATTCTGTTGATTTTCTTCTTTTTTGTTTTTCCACAAACACATTGACTTTGCGTGAAATGAGTGGCGTAAAACTCAAGACGAAAGATCTCCGCATTGGTCATCTCAATATTTACCATCTTTGCAATAAGTTGCCTGACATATGTGTTTATCTAAATGGAGCAGACCCGTTTCATATTTTTGGACTGTCTGAAACACGCCTCAATTCAAATGTATCAGATATATCCATCCAAGTTCCTGGATTTACTGTCATGAGACGTGATCCTACGGCCCATGGACAGACAGGATTAGCTGCTTATGTTCACTCGTCTATTCAAGATTTTATACGTAGAAGACATGATTTAGAAACCAAAGATATTGAGTGTATGTGGCTTGAACTGAAGGCCCCCCAATCTCCATCATTTCTTATTGGCCTTCTGTACCGCAACCCTGCTGCGAACTTTGAGTGGTATGATGATTTCCTCAGTATGTGTGATAAAGCTTGTAATCCCAACTCCAATGTCATCTTCAAGGGAGACTTTAACATAGACATGCTAAAGCCTCACCATGCGTGGGACTCTACGTTAACGTTGTTGGGTCTGCAACAGTTAATCACTTCACCCACACGGATCACACAAACAACATCCACACTCATAGATCATATATACACAACCAAGCCAGAGTCTGTTCATAATGTATCTGTCGGTAACCTTAGTATCAGCGACCACTTTCCCATCCGCTGTACGTGGTCTACTAAACTCCCTAAAGCAAAGAAAGGATGCCGTACGTATATCACCTATCGCTCCTTTAAAAGTTTTAATGAAAGCGAGTTTCTGTTTGATCTTAACAGCGCACCTTTTGATGAAGTGTTTAGTAAATCTGACCCTGACAGCGCTCTGGAGGAGGAGACGCGTCAAACACGCATCACTCCCGCCGTTGCTTACTCAAGACATCATTCAAGCCATGAGGGTGAGAGATGATCTGAGACAGCAGAAGTGCTTCACTGAATTTAAGCGTGAGCGCAATCGCGTAAAATCTCTTGTGCGACAGGCTAAAAAATCTTTCATTGATCGCTTGATTAAACAAGACAAAGACATGTCCACGCTCTGGCGCGCTATGGCCGTAGTGACTGGAGGCAAGTGTAATAAATCTCCTTTAATCCCTTCTGATCTGACTGCAGACATGTTTAACGACCATTTCCTCTCAGTTGCCGAGTCTCTTGTCCCTTCAGAAGCAAGTTTTCAGCCCTACTCTTGCTCAGACAGACTAGTTGACTTTTGTAGAACGCGAACTGCAGGATCTGATCCTTTCGTGATTCCACCACTGGCAGTGCACGAAGTCGGTAGGACAATTAGTTCAATGAAGAATAAGAAATCGTCCGGGCCAGATGAAATCAGCCCCAAAATACTTAAATTAGCTATTCCTTATGTTATTGAAACAATAACCTTTATTTATAACTTGTGCATTCAAACAAATATTTTCCCAAAGGAACTTAAAAAAGCCAAGGTTATACCCCTCCCAAAAACAAGAGTTATGACTGATGTTAATAACTATCGCCCCATATCACTATTGTCCATCCTTAGTAAACCACTTGAACGGCATATCCATAAACATCTCTTGGAATATTTAGAAAATCATACATTAATCCACCCCCTTCAGTCGGGATTCAGACCAAAGCACAGCTGTCACACGGCCCTAGCACGTCTAACTGATGTGTGGCTACGCTCAATAAATCAGGGCGAATTTACCGGCGCTGTATTTATTGACTTACGAAAAGCCTTTGATCTTGTGGACCATAAACTTCTACTTTCCAAGCTAAATGTGTACTTCGGTACTTCGTTTGGCAATAAATGCATTTCTTCCTCAATTAACTACAGCCAGAAATCTCTTTACCACCATGGCACAACTCCACTTTTTGCCTCATATCTTAGCGACAGACAGCAGCGCGTCATGGTCAATGGATCATACTCCTCAAGCGGATTACCCCAGGGTTCAGTCCTAGGGCCTCTTCTGTTTTACTTACTTACTTACTTACGCCTGTCACCCCTACCCGGGTATAGGCCGTCGACGAGAGACCTCCAGCAACTCCTGTCCTGTGCTTCTCCTTCGATTCTACTCCAGGTGGTTCCCAGTCTCTTGATGTCTGCTTGGAGGTCTCGACGCCAGGAGTTTCTCGGCCTACCTCTTTTCCTCTTTCCCTGGGGGTTCCATGACAATGCCTGCCTAGTGATACTGGAAGCTGGCTTTCTCAGACTGTGACCGATCCATCCCCATCTTCTTCGCCCAATTTCATTCTCTGCTGTTATCTGCTCTGTTCTCTCCCAGAGTCTGACGTTACTGATCTTCTCTGGCCAGTGGATTTTCAAAATTCTTCTAAGGCAACTGTTCATGAAGGTCTGTACTCTGTTGACTGTGGTTTTTGTCAATCTCCATGTCTCTGCTCCATATAGGAGAACTGCTTTTACATTGGAGTTGAAAATCCGGACTTTGGTGTGTTGTGACAGCTCTCTGGAACTCCACACTTTTTTCAACTGGAGAAAGGCTGCTCTGGCTTTACCGATTCGTGCTCTGACATCTGCATCAGTGCCGCCTTTTTTGTCTATGATGCTCCCGAGATAGGTGAAGGACTCCACCTCCTCCAACGGGGTGCCAGCAAGCAAGACTGGTTCTTCCCTGGTTGCGTTCAGCCTCATTGTCTTTGTTTTCTGTTTGTGAATGGTGAGGCCCACTTGGGACGAGATGTCAGCAAGCCTCGTGGTCTTGTCCTGCATTTGTTGATGAGTGTGGGACAGTAATGCCAAGTCGTCTGCAAAATCGAGGTCGTCAAGCTGTGTCCACAGTGTCCACTGTATTCCACTTCGTCTGTGCTCTGTGGTCATCTTCATGACCCAGTCTATGGCCAGTAGGAAGAGGAACGGAGACAGCAGACACCCCTGCCTGACACCAGTTCTGACCTGGAGCTCTCTGGTGAACTGCCCTTCGTGGATCACGCGACATGTCATGCCATCATAGCTGCTCTTGATCAGGCGGACGAGCTTTGTGGGTACACCGTAGTGTCGTAGGAGTTTCCACAGAGTCTCTCGGTCCACGCTGTCAAATGCTTTCTCATAATCCACAAAGTTGACGTACAGCGGGGAGCTCCACTCCAGAGACTGTTCCACGATGATGCGGAGAGTGGCGATCTGGTCTGTACATGATCGGTTCTTCCTGAATCCTGCTTGCTGGTCTCTCAGCTGGGGGTCAACGGAGCTCTTCATTCTCTCCAGGATGATCCTGTTGAAGACCTTTCCTGGTACTGACAGCAAGGTGATTCCTCTGTAGTTGGAACACTTGCTGAGGTCGCCTTTCTTGGGAAGCTTGATTAGGTACCCCTCCTTCCAGTCAGCTGGCATCACCTCCTCTTCCCAGATCTTTCCAAACAGTGGGTACAGCATCTCAACTGTTGTCTCTAGGTCTGCTTTCAGAGACTCCGCTGGGATGCCATATGGCCCTGCTGCTTTGCCATTCTTCAAAAATGCCACTGCTTTTCTGATCTCTTCCCGGCTGGGTCTGTCACAGCTGATGGGTAGGTCGGTCTCTGCCGGCTGGATGTCGGGGGGGGTCGGGTGGGCTAGGTCTGTTCAGTAACTCTTCAAAATACTCGGCCCATCTGTCAAGTTGGTCTGCTCTGTCTGCAATAGGCTTGCCTTCTTTGTCTTTTACTGGTCTTTCTGTATGGCCATACTTACCCGACAATCTTCTGGTAATGTCGTAGAGCTGTTTCATGTTGCCGCTGCCTGCTGCCTTTTCTGCCTCTGCTGCCAGGCTGTCTGTGTAGGCCCTCTTGTCTGCCCTGATACTCCTCTTCACCTCGCGGTTGGCTTCCGAGTATTCCCCCTGTGCCCTTACTTTGGCTGCTCTCGTGCGACTGTTGTTGACCGCTGCTTTCTTCTGCTTCCTCGCTTCTATCTTCTTCAAGGTCTGTGCCGACAGCCAGTCCTTGTGGTGGTGTTTCCTGAACCCTACAGTGTCTTTGCAGGTTGAGTTCAGCGCCTCTCTAACTGCCTTCCACTGCTGCTCTGTGGTGACCGCTTCCTCTTCATTTACTAGCTCCTGTAGCGCTTGAAACCGGTTGGACAGCACCAGTTTGAACTCTTCTCTAACTCCAGTTTCTCTCAGGAGGCCTACATTATAGCGCTGTCTTCTTGTTGTCTCTGTGCGGCTTTTCTTTAGCTTGAGCTTCATTCTTAAGGTAAGCAGATGGTGGTCTGAGGCGACATCTGCTCCCCTCCTCACTCGAACATCTTGAAGGGATCTTCTAAATTTCTTGCTAATGCAGATATGGTCTATTTGGTTCTCTGTTGTATGGTCAGGTGAGAC
Source organism: Semisulcospira habei (assembly GCA_036245525.1). NCBI lineage: Eukaryota > Metazoa > Mollusca > Gastropoda > Semisulcospiridae > Semisulcospira > Semisulcospira habei. The sequence goes on along the minus strand of BTPG01000002.1, from coordinate 259,054,827 downwards.
CCAAGTTGCTTTGTGTATTCTTCTGTGTGGGAAGATGCTGCCTCCAATGACAAGTCGGTTTAGAGCACAAAAGTCTACAAACCTCTCCCCGTTCTCACTCATCTCCGAGCCTAGTCCCTGTCTCCCCATCACCTCTTCGTATCCGGTGTTGTCCTCCCCTATTTTGGCATTAAAATCGCCCATGACGATGGTGATGTCTCGCTCCGCACATTTGTCCACGGCACTCTGGAGTCGGTCGTAGAACTCTTGTTTCTCTTCCTCGTCACTGTCATTGGTGGGCGCATAACACTGGATGACGTTCAGCTTGAGCTTTTTCTTGGTTCTAAAGGCTGCTGTTATAATTCTTGGCCCAAGAGGTTCCCAGCCCATCAGCGCTCTCTGTGCCACTGGTGACAGCATGAGTGCTACTCCTTCTGTATGGGGGGGCATTCTCCTCTTCATGACCTGAATACAGAATCATCTCCCCACTTAACAGCTTTTTCTGGCCAGACTGCGTCCATCTGGCTTCACTGATGCCTAGCAGGGAAAGGTTGTACTTTTGCATTTCCGCTGCTATCTGGGCGGCCTTGCCGCTCTGGTACATGGTCTTGACGTTCCATGTGCCCATGGTTGTATCCCTGGATAGAGAGAGGCGGCTCGGTCCTGTGGCTTCCGAAGACTTCCGGCTTTCACCACAGGACGTCATAAGTCTTCTAGTAGAAGAACCTTCCTCCTCCAGGAAAGGAATTACTGTTAGTCTTTTCGTCGGCGTTTTTGTAGCTATTTCCTTTTTTGCAGGGTGGGGAAGCTACCCCCACGCCCAACCCCCTTACTAGGAGGACCAGGGGTTTTCTGTCGGGGTCACCTTCCCTTAGACCATGTTGGTTCACGGCACCTTATTTCATTCGGTGCACCCCTCTCACGAGGGACCCCCTATCCACCACCCAGGGGACGCGCCTCAACGCCGTATGGTCCCAGCGCGAGGCTCTTCTGTTTTGCCTCTTTATAAATGACCTGCCTCTACATTTGACTAGCGACAAAATTTCATGTGATTTATTCGCTAATGACGCCACAATTCACACCCCGGACAAGAGTATTGATTCTTTAAATGGCCGTTTGCAGCAGGGTTTGAGCAAAATTTCCACTTGGTGCGCAAACAATGAAATGATTTTAAATCCTTCCAAAACGGAATGCATGACGATAGCAACCCGTCAGAAGCACCAGCTCAAGCCACTTACACTCAGCCTGACTATCCATAATGACATCGTTAATCAGGTCACGGAACACCGATTACTTGGTGTAATTGTTGATGACCAGATGAAGTGGCAATCACACATAAGTGCTGTATGTAAAACTGTTGCTAGAAATGTTTTTATGCTTTCAAAGTTGAAGTACTTTATCGATGTTGATGCTCGCAAGTTATTTTACAATGCACATGTCAAATCCCACATCGATTATGCGTCCACGATATGGGATGGCAGCGGTGACATACACTTGAAGAGGCTTAACTCCCTGCATCGGAGAGCAGCGAAACATATCCTGCCTGATTCAGCCCTAACAACTGATGAAAGACTTGAAAAACTGAAAATGCTACCTCTTAGCAAGCATCACCTCTTAAACAAGGGCGTGGTTATGTATAAAATCTGGAATGAGATTCACCCAGAATATCTTTGTAAGCTCTTTACCAAGGCAAGTTCAAGGTATTCTACTTCAAGACGAAACTTTATTACACCTCGCCCCAGGATAGATCTCTTTAAAACCAGTGTATCTTTCTCAGGCGCATCTTTCTGGAACACACTGCCAACATGTATAACACACGCTAGCTCCCTCTCCTCTTTCAAGGAATGCCTCCTCAAGTACTTGTCTGCTGATACATAATCTACCACAAGTATTCGTATCAAACATGTGCTTATCGTATAATCAGTGCATGCTGCCGTATGGTTTGTGCATACTAATAATAATCGCCTAATTACATAATTCAACTTTCTATTATAATCCAAATAATTTTTGCTGTCTGAAGTGAATTTTCACTATGATCCAAATGATTTGCTTCGTATATAGGTCAAGTTATCATTAGCGCGTGTTTGTGTGTGCGCGCGAGCGTGTATGTGTCAGTGTGCGCGCGTTGCGTGTACTTTCTATTTTTCGTTTGTTTTTTGTATGACCGAATGAATGAATGAATTTTGTTTAATGTCTCTTCATGTTTAATGTTTCCTAATTTTTCTTTGTGTAATTTGGTACTATTAGTATTACAATTATTATCCTGTGTTTGTAGAGTAGCAACGGCAAGTATGAAAAATGGCACACGTGCTAATTACTTTATCCGTTGAGAAATAAAGTTTCATTTCATTTCATTTTTTCCTCTCTCTCACTCTCTCACCGGGCCTCCCCAACAGTGCCCCCACCCCCTAATAGAAGTCCGTCGGCAGTGTGTTCCACATCGCTTGAACACTTTCCCCAATGCGCAAAAGGCCGTCGGGCCGATGTCGGCTGCCGTCGGCCCAATGGCCTTTGCGCACTGGGTTGTTATCAGAACGTACACCGGGTGATGCTATAGATATACTGTCTCTTGGACTAGCGAGAAATGTTCAGGACGATGCATGTTCAGCCTAAGAATGATCGGGGGAGTATTTCATGTAAATTATTTTTTTTTTTTAATCAACTCTGAAATGGCGTTCCACCTCCTTCTTTCCTTTAGAAAAAAAATAAGTCGAAGAAGAAAATAGCAGGCGATACCATCTCACCTTTTTTGAGAGCAGGTGTAAAGGTCACCCCATGAAAACAAACAAGGGAATACCCGGGCCAACACTACCACTTGACTTGTGATAAGTCGGTTGTTCTTTCCACGGCGCCTTTGTCAAGATTATGAAATATGTGCCAACGGAGCATGCAGGTATCTACGGGAATAAATGAGTTAACAAGTACCCTCCATCTGCGACAGGCACAGATCATCATAAGGCACTGCGTCTATGCAGGGGCACATGAGGATCTATGTGTCTTGCGTACTGCGTATTATTTTGTCTTTGGAATAAGACCATATTTTTCTCACATGATTTATCCATTTTACCCGAAGGCATTACAGCAGGTGGTGGATTTACCATGATAATTCAAGGGTAGTGCCAGATTAGCTTGGCGCCTTATAACAAACAAGCAAGCACACAAATTCCGTGCGTCTCGCAGAATCCAGAATGCTGAGGGAGCCTGACGATTTATTCCCTAGCTGGCAAGGGTGGGCCTCATGTTCATTACTTTCCCACGAAGACGGAGGTTTTCGCAGTTTTAACTTACGATTAGACACGGTAAACAAGGGCAGTCGTTTCAGTCTAGCTTTCTTATCGAAAAAGTATCTACAGCCCGACGTATGAGAGAGCGAGCGAGATTCATTGATACTGCTAATGACTTTACCAGTACCCCCCAGAAACAACGAATCACTGAAAACGTTTCTTCCTAAAGTATAATTTTCACATCTAAACTGTCAGTGGACTCAGATTGCGGTTTTTGTTTAAATCACTGTAAATTAAACACCAAATATCCCCAGCCGTCCAAAAATATGCATATAAAGTTGTTTCATGAAGAGGTATAGATCTTCATGAGCCCCCGCAACTGCGGAGCGCATGAAGATCTATCTATACCTCTTGCAGTTGGGTGGTATCTAGTATTTCTCAGTATGAAAATTGAAACTTTTGGGGGCTGATGCTGTAGTTTTGTAGGTAAGGTGAGGAAGTAAAAGGTTCGGACAAAGAAAAAAATAATTTCTGGAGAAGTGTACTCAATGCAACCCCCCCCCCAAAAAAAAAATATCGGCAAAGAAAGAAGCGCTTATGGAATGATAATGCCTTGAACAAAACTAGTTTGTTCTTGTCACTCCAAGACGCCTTTCTTTCTTTTATTCGTTCATTCATTCAGTCATTCATTCATTCATTCATTCATTCATTCTGTCATTCTGTCATTTTTTCTTTCTTAATTTCTGTTCATTCGATATCGTTCTGTTCTAAACGGAAATACTCATCAACAACAGTCTTACAGCATACCAATATATTGAAACCCATCTGGCTACACACAACCTTGCCTAACAGTAGGCTATCGACAACTGCTGGGTCGAAATGGATTAGCTGCCCCACGTACCCTGCTCTGATACCCTCTAAAAGGTTTGATTCCTACGTGTAAATGAGAACTGAGTCTAGTATAGAATTCATAGTTGTGAACCGATCAGCTTGATACAACTGACGCAAAGTGCACATGCTAGAGGCATGGAACCTCATGAGCCCCCGCATCTGCGGGGGCTCATGAGGTTCCATGCCTCTTGCAGATGCTGGCATACGCTGTAGAAGCGCGGTTAATTTCGCAGCTGTAACGCAATGTCGCGCAATCGACGGTTAATTTCGCAGTTTTAACGCAGTGTCGCGCAATCGACAACGATGTGGCATTGGTGACAAAAGTAAAAAGCCTGCAAATAGTTGCAGGCTTTTTACTTTTGTCACCAAAGCCACATCATTGTGTATGGAAATACACAAAGACGCTTGTTTTTCCACCTGCAGCCCAGCTACTTTTTTCAAAAGTGTGATCCTTTGCCAAGACTTTTAGGTGCCTATAGCCAATATGCACCGCAATATTTGCACATCTGTCGGCCTGTGCATCCCTCATGACAGTTCAAAGGTAGGGCCCCGTCAATCAAGATGACCACATGCAGACATTACAGTCCAATAGATCGGTGCTGATTCAGCAACCACGTGCGTGCTTTAAGCCTTGCAAACATGGTCGGGTAAACGATCTACCCGGGACGTACTTCCAGTCGCAACTTCGTGACAATGGGTTGAGAAGCTACTTTCGGCAGACTGACCCACAAACGGTCCTAGATGAGAAGTAAGTCAAACAGTGTAAGTCTTCTGACGCAAACAGTGGATTAACCCGTTCAATGTCATGAAAACGGAACACGACCCAACTGCAAGAGAGCTCCTAATGAGCCCCCGCAGTTGCGGGGGCTCATGAGGATCTATGCCTCTTGCTGACACTATTTTGAGTCCACGTTTCTGGGAAAGCTAGAACATTTTGGTGTTGAATTAACAAATAATGCAGCAACAGGATTTGTGTCAACTGGCACTGAACGGGTTAAAAACCAAGGCAATCATGCGATATTGCATGTTTTGTCCTGCCTTTTAATCCACTGTTTTCGTGGAAACACGTTCAATTTTGACACCTGTTTCTGATTTCTGAACGTCTGTTGTAACGGTCAGGGCAAAAACTGACAACAGATATGTGCATTCCACGCGCACTGTTTTGTTAATAAATCGAGCTTTGGATATCTGTTGGTATATAGATATATATACCCACTCCATGAGGTTTTCCCTTCTTTGACACATGTATTGCTACATTGTAGGCTATAACAAGCAAATTAATATTCATGAATTTGCTTGATATACTTTCCTTCCCAAAAACCTTTGCACGCCAAGAAGACTCGATCTTGATGATACGTGCATTTTCAAAACGGAAACGCGAAATATGTTCACACAGTAACATTAGTTAACAAGTTCCTTATGTGTAGTAGTAATTCAATGAAATACTTCTCAGTGTGTATGAACGCTCGAAATGAATATCCTACACACACACACACACACACACACACACACACACACACACACACACACACACACACACACACACACACACACACACACACACACACACACACACACACACACACACACACACACACGAACGGAGAAAAGACGCCAGGAAACGTGCGATTCGCTTGACTGACAAGTGAAATTGACAAGATGTCAGCTGGCGACATCGACAACCTGAGAAAATTACTAAATAAACAAACCTGCTGGAATTTACTCAGTAACACGCACGGTTATACAATGCACTGATGTCTTCATAGACGAAATCTACGCGCTGAGTCGACAGCCATATGCAGTCGTCTTCCATTCATGTGTTTGAACACCTCAATCAGCCGCAAAATTAATGACGCGAGGTACAGGTTTGTTTTGGACTGGGTACATAAATTATATTGAGCAACAGTTTTGCTTGATATAGTCCCGATAAACAGACAAATGTGATTACTTGACTCGAAAAAAAAAATGTCGTCCTCGTCTTACGACTCGGACATTTTGATTCGGGTCTCGCAATCACATCTGCCTATTATCGGCACCATATCAAGCAAAATGTTGCTCAATATAATATAATATAATATAATATAATATAATATAATATAATATAATATAATATAATATAATATAATATAATATAATATAATATAATATAATATAATATAATATAATATAATATAATATAATATAATGTTTATCCTCACGAGCGAGAGATCTGACACATGCTATTTGTTCATGAGTCAGAATCCAGTCTCGATGAAGCGTGGAGTGCCACGCATGGATTGACCCTCAATATAGGCTTTAGCGATCTTTATTGATATATCGTTGTAGCCTGAACTCCCTTTGACCTTCATCGCCTGAGGCGGTCGGATGTAAATAGTACCAGCAGGTGCCGTCTGCGAGGACGCTTGCGGGCTATATACCTCTCGGTAGGAAGTGGGAACAGTCGGTCTGTTTAACCCATTTGGCCCCAACGCCCTACAGCAGGAGACGGCTCGACCACGATAATTCAAGGGTAGTGCCAGATGAGCTTGGTTCTAAAGGAGCCAAGCTCATCTAGCACTACCCTTAAATTATCATGGTCGAGCCATCTCCTGCAGCTGGTACGTAGTCGTTGGGTATCACCTCCAAGTTTTTGGAAATATGGCCTTGGAGTTAAATGGGTTAATCTTCAATTAATAGACAGTCATTGATTGTTCGGTGGCCTACAACTGAGCCGGAAAGAACAATAAAATTGCTAGCTGCATATATGGATTTTACTTACAACAAAACATGTCCATGAAAATTACACAACATAAAAGACGAAGCTGTTTGTGCGTGCGTGCTTGCGTCTGTGTGTGTGTGTGTGTGTGTGTGTGTGTGTGTGTGTGTGTGTGTGTGTGTGTGTGTGTGTGTGTGTTTGAGCGTGTGTGTGTGTGTGTGTGTGTGTGTGTGTGTGTGTGTGTGTGTGTGTGTGTGTGTGTGTGTGTGTGTGTGTGTGTGTGTGTGTGTGTCTGTGGGGGGGGGGGAGAGGGGTGTGGGCCTGGAGGTAGGGACCAGAAAGATACACAAATTTTCTACAGCTAGATGGAGAAGTGCCGAATATGTATACGCGACACATTAAGTTAGCGTTTCGAACACTAACTACGCACTGGCCTCGTATAATATACCAGGCGAATGAACTTAGAGAGTGCTCGACGTGACATCTTCATCGATTGTGTCGCGTATCCATATTTGGCACGTTTCAAATGGGTTTGGACTGCAAGTTCAGATCAGCGTTCCATACTTTAGTGCTAGATAAAGCGACATTATTTCAACCCATTTAGCCCCAAATCCCTACAACTGGTTCATAATGGTTGGTTGACACCTCCAAAATTTTGGGAAATGCGGCCTTGAGGTTAAATTAGTTAACCCCTTTGTGTGTGTAGCCACCAGTACCCGGGACTGCATGCACATGATGCGTAATCGCATGTTAACTCATTCTCCAGCAAGTCTCATCCGGATACGCACAAACCTAAGGAGACGGGCCGCTTATGATAGTCTCTCTGGGCAGAGATGGCTTGATTCTCAAGGTGGCTCCTAGGCGCTGACGAAGCCCATCATGCGCCAAGCTAATCAACCACTACCCTTGAACCATGAACAAGAGATATAAACACTTCACAGCAGACTCCTTGAAGGTTTTGTTCCGGGATGTTCCCCGGACAAAATCTTCAATTTCTTGAGAGAATGCCATATTTTTAACAAGATCTGAGCATTCATAGACTATGTGATTTTTTTTTAATTTGCCCTTTTTGAGAGTCTGTAGACGTTTCTTTTAAAGACATGTGCGACATTTTAGCCTGCCATTTTCAATCTATATTTACATCTTGTCTTAAGACCTTGCTTTTAGTATGGCTGACCAGATTTTTACCCATCCCGCCATGAGATGGCCTTAGTCGCCTGCTCGGCGTTAAACCCAAATAACTAAATAACTAAATTGAACCATCAAGTTCAACTTCATCTCCCACCGCTCAGCTCTTAGCGCTGTCAGTAAGGAACAAAAGAAATGCGTGACTACATCGTTCGACATCAGTACGTGTGCACACACTCAGTGACGAGTGAAAGAAATGCGACATCGTTCGAATCACTGGAACAGCATACGTGTGCATACACTGACGAGCGAAAGAAATGCGACATCGTTCGAATCACTGGAACAGCATACGTGTGCATACACTGACGAGCAAAAGAAATGCGACATCGTTCGAATCACTGGAACAGCATAGGTGTGCATACACTGACGAGCGAAAGAAATGCGACATCGTTCGAATCACTGGAACAGCATACGTGTGCATACACTGACGAGCAAAAGAAATGCGACATCGCCCGTTCGAATCACTGGAACAGCATACGGGTGCATACACTGACGAGCGAAAAAAATGCGACATCGTTCGAATCACTGGAAACGCTTCATGAACACTGACGCATTTCTTTTCCTCGTCAGTGTATGCGGAACACGTGCTCTGTCGCAGCACCCGCCAATACAGTGGCACGTTGCCAAAGAACGGAGAGGAGTGGAGATACAGGAGTATTGTGCAGCACTGCGCGTCCGTCCGCGGATTTAACAGGGGCGTGCGAGGTATCAAGCGTGACACCAGGTGTCGGCAAAGACCGCGCCAAAATCGATGTGCAAACCGGAATAGCGGAACGCTGGCTTACTAAAGTAGTGAAGTCTCTCGGCGAGCTCCTTGATACTCTTTTGCTTGAGACTGAACAGAAGCGGATCAGTTACCTCGAAAGGGGGGGGGGGGGGGGTGAGCGAGAGAAAGAGATGGGCAAAGGCGCGCTAAGCGTGTATCAGGACTCTGTGTGTGATCCTCCTCCACATGCTCGCCAGCCACTGCCAAAATATCGAAACACGGGGGAGGGAGTCTGTCCAAACTTTCAAAAAGGAATTTTGTTATGGCTGTTTACAGATTCAAGTTTTGGCCCGGGGGGTGGGGGAGGCGGCGGGGTGGTTCGGAACCCCTGAAACGCCCCCTCCCCACCCCTCACCTCCACCACACCCCTCCAGATCCGTCCCTGCTTAAGCCAGGCGGAGTTCTTGGCATGATATGTCTGTCAAACGGCGATGGTTGGTAATTGTTTTTTCGCTATGATTTTCTATCCTTAATTCTCATCCCCCCACCTCCCCCTCCCCACCCCCCCCCCCACCCCACCCCCCACACCCCCCCCCCCACGCACACACACACACACACACACAGCCACCAAGCAAAACGCTGTTAGCAGTCATGACTCTTATTTTGACTGAAGTAAAATATGCCTTGTAACATGTATCATAAGTCTAGTACCGATATACTGACAGACCTTCATTCTAAATCACACACACACACACACACACACACACACACACACACACACACACACACACACACACACACACACACACGCGCGCGCGCGCGCGCGCAATCACACAACCTACACTCCACACACAAAGCGCTGCTACCACTTGTGACTAGTATTTTGACATAAAATAAATTATGTCTTGCAAAACATGTATCATAAGTCTATTATCTATATACTAACGAACCTTCATCCTGAATGCCTCACCCTCACCCCTTACCCCCTCCCCACTCCCCGCCACCCACCCGCCACCAACCTCCCCCCCCCCCCCCCTCCTCAAAAAAAAAAAAAAAAAAAGGGCTGCCAGCTGTCATGACCCGTATTTTGACATAAAGAAATGTGCCTTGCATACAATGAATCTTGCCTTTTAACCATGTAGTAATAGACCTATGAATATATTTAGTTAAATATATTATTATTACTAGCAGTGATTTTATATCTTAAAATATGTGTCACACAAAATATACACCATTACCATCATATAGCTTAATCACATGATCACGCGCAGTCACGGCGTGATAACTATGCGAGAGAAAAACAAACCAAGCTCAGTGATTCCGCAAGCCATGCAAAACAAAAAATGCCTCAGTATGTAAATGGCTCTTTGGCCGATGTTGGCTTTAGCTGGCCCGTGCACTGTCGTGCACGGGCCAGCTAAAACCGACATCGGCTCGAGGACCGCTCGCTCACGGGGATGGCACTAACGCACAGTAGATTTGCACACTAATTATCAAATAGTTATAAATAAGTAGGCCACCTGCGACATCGTCATAAAAAGACTACACACGCCAAATTGCAGATAGGAACTGCACGTGTCGCGAGGTTTGTTTAGAGTGAAAACACGGCCCGTTGTGAAAAGTTCCCCGAGCATGTTCTAGTGGCAGAGCCAGATGTCAGCCCAACAATGATATTTAATAAACGGCTCCGGGGCTGTAAGCTGGTCACCCCGTCAAAAGTATTTGTAATCGTGTGCTGCGCCCTGCGGCGCTAATTAAGCTACCAAAGCACAGAAAAACAACGGCGGTGCCGGAGATGTGAGAGATTCGTCACCGCTGCGTACAACTATTAACCCCTTCACTGCCGGTAGGATTTTCCACCCATCTGCAAGAGGTATAGATCCTCATGAGCCCCCGCAACTGCGGGGGCTCATGAGGATCTATACCTATTGCTGAAACCAATTTCTATTCGTGTCCACTTGATGCATGTGACTCTTGGTCGTTAAATGAGCAAAGATTTTAAATATAAAATATGCGTCCAGTAGCGAGGAAGGGGTTAACCTCTATGTATTGTAAACAGTACAGATGGCTGCATGCATTATGTTCATAAGGCCAACGTGTTGGTAATGCGCCAATGAGAAATTATTTATAATTAATTCAGTCATTGGCAAACGATGACTAATGGTATGTTATGATATTCACTGCACGGTTTGCAGGGCAGAACTGACTTTCAAGGATTTATGCAAATGTTAACATTCGATGGGCTGCCACAAAAATCGAGCAAGCAGGCAACGAAGAATAAATGAATGAATGGCAGCATTCAAAGAAGCAAGCAAGCAGTGACACAAATAACAGAGGTACGAAAGGCGCTGCTGGGATCATTGTCAACGTGAAGGAGACCTAAGTTTTAACCCTTTTAATCCCGGTACACCCACTGCTTGAAATACATTTGACTGTGACAGATCAAGAGTGGTGCCAGAATAGCTTGGCGCCTCAGGCGCCAAGCTATTCTGGCACCCCCCTTGGACTACAACGGTTGATCTGTCTCGTAACCTGTAATGTAGCACCCTTCATAGGACAATACACTTTTTTTTAATCAGCCTCAGGGTGTAATGGGTTAATTAAGTCAAAGCGCGCCAAATATTCAATAAAATTACACACTCTCCATGAACCCAATCCTAGTTTTTTTTTCAGAGGGAATAAAAGGCTTTACCGCAAATGCCTGCATTACTTAACTGTCGCAAAAGGCGTTTGTTCAAGAGCGGCGGGAAAGGGAGCGTTGGGGTCATTGAAAGGTCAGTTTTCCCCAATAAAATTCATCCAGTGTTCGGCGCTCTTTAACTCCACAGCCCTTAAACCATTACATCCTGGGGCTGATTTTTTTCTTTTTTAATTTGCTTACTGTCCTATGATGGCTAAATTACAGATTAGGAGACAGATCAACCGTTTCAGTTCAAGGGTGGTGCCAGAATATCTTGGCGCCTCAGGCGCCAAGCTATTCTGGCACCACCCTTGAACTATCGTAGTCAAAATTAATTTCAAGCAGGGGTGTTTCAGAATAAAAAGGGCTAGAGTCCTGAACGTGCGCTCTACCAATTGGATCAGACATCAAACGGTTACAAATGATTAACCCATTCAGCCCTGACGCACTACAGCAGGAGATGGATCGACCATGATAATTCAAGCGTAGTGCCTGTCTGCGCCAAGCTAATCTGGCACTACCCTTGAATTATCATGGTCGATCCATCTCCTGCAACTGGTGCATAGTCATTAGATGACGCCTCCAAAATTTGGGAAATACGGCCGTCGGGCTGACTGAGTTAATAGTTGATAGAATGGCTTCTAAATAATCATAAGCTGGGAAAATATTCAACTGGAGTATTTTTTAGTGTGACTTCACCGAGGGGAGAGGGGGGGGGGAGGGGAGGGGGAGGGGGATGCTATTATCTATGTCTCTGAATCAAGCAAACAAGCATTCAGTCGAACAATCAAAGCAATCAAGCAAGCAATCAATCAATGGGCCGATCAGTCAAACAATCCAAAAATCCATGAAAACAAAAATAGAATCGGTCGAAACGTGTATAAAGAAAAAAAGAAATAAACAAACAAAAACACAAAGAAACAAACGCTATGTCGAGAGCCAATCCAGACCAAAAATTGACTGCCAAGCGTGTCAAATGGAGAAAGAAACACGCTTAGAAAAGACAGTTAAAAAATAATTTATTAATATTTCAGGTAAATACCCTTCTTCAAAATAGACAAAACAAACAAATATAGGGTTAAGATCTATTTTGAAGAAGGGTGTTGACCCGAAATATTAATAAATTGTGTTGTAAATGTCATTTCTATATCTATTTTAAAGATGGGTATTAAGCCGGAATATTAATAAATTTTGTTGTTACTGTCTTTTCTAAGCGCGTTTCTTTGTCCGTTGGGTTTTTCTATGACGAGAGCCGCTGCGACAGATTCCATTCGAGAAGCAAAAGGTCGTCGTACACGTAACAACTGGAATAACAGCGCTGGACAGACAAACGGTTAGGTCCCTTGCATCTCCCTACCAGGCACCCAATCGCCAGCCCACCAAATAATTATTTACTTTAATGAGGTACAATACACGGTCAAATACAGCTCTGAAAAGGATGCATCACGTTAAGTATTTAAAACCACGCCTTCATCTGCAAGAGACATAAATCCTCATGAGCCCCCGCAGTCGCGGGGGCTCATGAGGATTTATGTCTCTTTTTAGTCCTAGTATGATGTTTTTTATGCCTATTTTTGTACCTTCCAGCTGCACCGTGTTCATCACGCGAATGTCTGTCCGCCGAGTGTGCGGTCGCTTCAAATCACTGGCAGAGCGCAACGGATTAAATGACACAGATGTATACGGCAATACACAACAATGTCACGACACAGAATTTTGCTATAAAATACTCACAAGCCAGTTAGGCGAGTAAAGGTTCCATGGACCTACGTCGGCCCCATGACCGTTCGTTTGTTGGGATGTCTGCATGAAGTAACTACAGCTGACTGACACGTCAGCGCGTATATTTTGTTTAAAGTGATCTGCTCCATGGCCGAGGGCTTTGATACAATTCGCCAATAATCGGGTTATCAACGTTGTCTTGCCTCAGCTAAGACTTGCCTACCCTTCTTTTCGCATTCCATGTGAGTAGGCACACGTACCAGAGGTTTTCCACTGTCTTTAAGTGCAACCGAGAAGAACTCTCATGAGTACAAAGGAGAAGAAAAACAGAAAAGCATCATTTCCGGTATTTTATGACAATCAACCTTCATAATTTAAAATTAGCTCTTTTGTCCAGCATTATTGTAGGAGATATTAAGAGCATTCATAAAGGATATATTGCGACCTATATACCCCATACTGCCTGGAGTTGGTCATTCTAATTATTCTGACCATTAAAGCGCGTGTTCGCGCTATTTCACATCGATTTTTCATGTCCGCGTCACAAAATAACCTGTTTAGCCCTAGAACTGTACAAAAAGATATGGATCGACCACGATAGTTCAAGCGGGTGGTGAGAGAATAGCTTGGCGCCTCTTGGCGCCAAGCTATTATGGCACCACCCTTGAACTATCACGGTCGAACTATCTCCTGAAGCGTAATGTAATCTTTAGAGGACAACTTGTATGTCTTGGGAATTGCAACCATAGAGCTCAATGTGTTAACTTCTGTTAACTTGATATTAGAATTTACTCCTTTTTTTTCGCGAAAGAACATCTGATCAGAGCACGTCTGCAAACAGAACACGTTTGTGTATCTCGGACAATGAAACGCTAACGCGTTCTCTCACATTAACAAAAATATATTTTGTTAGTTGTATTCATGCCTATAGGCAGGTACCTGTATCTTCCTGTGTTCCGCCGTGAGAGGGCCTTAGTCCCCTGCTCGGCGTTAAACCCAAATAACTAACTTCCCGTTTGAATTACATTTTTTTTTTTAATAGTCTGCTAAAGCATGTTCTTAATTAAACGAACTTTAGTTCGCGAACTCTGACGATCTATAGTTCACGATCTCAGGCGAATCAGGTTGGTTCTTAATTGAACTTGTGACGATCTAAAGATACGACGAACCTAATTCGAAGTAGTTCACGAGTCGGCAAACCATAGTTCGCTGTCGGAAAACGTTCGCTCAACGTGTTGAGCAAACCAAGGCGAACCTTTTCTCTGATTGGTCAAAACTTTTACCCTCTTCTGCGTTGGAGATAAGAAGATAGTCACCGATACAAACAAATATGGCGGACGGCGATATTTCACTCGTGCGAAGAACAAGACCTATTTTTATTGATTTGTGGGAGGCGCAACGCCTTTTGTGGGGTCGCTACTGCAAGGAGTACAAAAACAAACATCGTTCGAATCGCGAAGCGGCATAGCTGCAGCCATTTTGAACACCTTCGCAGACAGTAACGCCGAATCAAGCACTTCAGCCAGAAAGATAACTATGGCAAACCTGGTTTGCTGAAGTTCGCCTAGCCTCAATTAAGAAACAAACCAAAAGATCGCCGATCTTCTCCGATCTAGGCTTGCCGATCAAAAGTTCGTCCAATTAAGAACAGCTCTAAGGATGCGAAAGTTTGCAAACATAGCGCTTGTATGCGTGGTCTATGGTCCCTAGTCTAAAATAATATTTTACGGTAATCAGACTATATTAACCCGCTCGGTGCCAAAACTTTGAACACCATCAAACTGCAAAAAGAATATATCTTCATGAGCCCCCGCAGTTGCGGGGGCTCATGAGCACCTTTGCCCCTTGTTGACTCAACTTTGAATCCATGTTTTGGGACTGCTAGGGGTTTTAGGTGTTGAATTATCGACGAGTTGCAGAAACGCAGTGCCTGGCACTGAACCGACGGATTAATGCCGCTTTTGTGCTTAAGCGAACACAAATTACTGAAGTCCCATTTAGAACGAAAGTTCGCCTGTCCTTGGCATTTGCTTTAATTCATTTGTTCTTCTGGTTAATGACTAGACTATTCCGCACTCGAACTCGCAATTGCATACATGTCCTGATCAGCCGCAGCCTTAGAGTGCAAACAGAGAATTTAACAAACCACGCCTGCGGCACTTTTCAACTCAACTCTAATAGCACTACTGCCCTTGGCAAGAGGCAAAGATGCTCATGAGCCCCCGCATCTGCGGGGGCTCATGAGGATCTTTGCCGCTTGCTGACCCGACCCATTTTCAGATGTGCCCCACAGCACTTTATGATATTCACGTCGCTGAGCGCCCCGACGAACGGAACACACCACTTGAACCACCAGGAAACCAGCGTAACGAGTTTGATTCCTGACTGCGAGAAACTTTTGATGAGGTCGCTATTTATCATGGCGTGAGCTGTTCTGTGATTTTGGCGCTTACGGTTGGAAGCCGTGAGGTCCAAAATCACAGGCCAGCCACAGATTCGGAATTATCTCAGTTGGTAATGCGCCGGCAACACACGCTTCTCTTGTCCGGTCCACAGAAAGACTGACGCAGCTGAAGTGTGGTTAATAATTAATCGCGTTACCTTGACATGTAAGAAGCATTCCGTCCCCACACGCGCGTTGTACGCAAATCAGCCGGAGAAACTTAAAGCGAAATTATCTTACTGGAACTTTAAATATACTAACACGAAGACGTTGGGTGCTCTGATACGCGGCAGACTGGTCTAATTTTAAGGTACTGAAAATTCACTGTGACTAATGCGACTAACTGAGTAAATTTGACGGCCTAGTCACCGCCAGTAGACGCAAATCTGCAGAGCCCTTTCGACACCCAAAAAAATTCCATCAATCCAAGGAGCACGAATCTAAATAGAGGCAGCAAGAGGCAAAGAACCTCATGAGCCCCCGCATCTGCGGGGGCTCATAAGGTTCTTTGTCTCTGTGCATTTGTGTAGCCTGCATTCGCATCATTTTTCCGGCAGTGAAGGGGTTAACTTTAATGACCACATCTCTATTATTGTTAGATTAAGGGCTGCATATCAGCTTTCCCCTTAGTCACGGTGTCACAATGGGTACACCGGCCACTTGAAGAAACACTAGACTGCTATTCCAACAAACATAGTTTGCTTGTCCGTCTGACGGCGCGAAAAAACAGAAGGCTTTCTTGGCAACCCGTGACGTAAATAAACCTTTAGGTCCACTTTTCAACAAATCAGGCAGGGAGTTAAAATTTTACTTGGTACATACGATTGTGTTTGACAAAATGTTACAAAAATCCTGCTCTGCTTCTTGACAAGAGTAACCCCGATGAGGTCAGAGTGTTTCTCCTGTGTTATACTGACGAGCAAAAGAAATGCGACATTCTTGGAATCATCGGAAACACTTTAGTATAGTACAGGCGAAGACCATAGTTAACGACAGATAAACTTAAATTTATTAGTAATTGATGATGATGATGATGATGAAACGTTTTTATTCAGTATAAAGTTTTAGGCATGCGAATGCCTCTCTTACAAAATGTCCTGCAACACTGCACACATAAATATTCAAATACATAAACACTACACACATAAATGTTTGCGCCCAGCAAGAGGCATAGATCATCGTGACACCCCCCCCCCCCCCCACCCCGCAGCATGCGGAGGGGAGGGGCTCACGAGGATCTATGTCTCTTGCGCCAGACGGCTTGCTCTCCTCAAAGACAATGTTATCTGGCACTCTTAACTATTGTTTGTCGTTCGCTTCAAGTTCGTTGGATTATTTACGGGCTTTCGGCTTTCAACAAGCTGTCTCCAGCTATCCGCTTCAATCTAATGGCTGGTCACGTTAGCGATCTGAGACAGCGACGGCTAGTACAGGCAGAGATAGGTCTTGCGCACGTCAGCAAAACGTCCTCGGAGCTGACTTCGGCATTAGCTGGCCCGCGCCCTGTGGGCGCGGGCCAGCTAATGCCGACGTCAGCTTCGAGGATCCGTTGGCTCGCTTACTTTCATTTCCTGCTCCAGCAGCGTGCCACGGTAAACACGAACACTCTCAGTACAAGCTGGCTGCTCAGTCAAGTCAGTTTCAGATGGTACCTCTGCGTAGCTCGGTTCGGGGAAAGACCCATGCGCGCTCCACCCCATCCGTCAGACGTTTTTCAAGAGGTCCATTCTAGTCTGGTTTACTGTGGTCCAAATGCAGTCGGCGCAAATTTGATACGCTTAGTTTGTAGAACATGACAGACTCACGAGGCTTTAGGTTGAACAGACGATCGCATTATGCCGCGAACGTGACTGCAAAAAACTGTTGCGGAATCGGCTGCTGGTCCTGGTACTGATGGACCTGTACCTGCGCCCTGATGGTAAATCAGTTTGGAAAAGCTCATTGCCGGGGTGGGTGGAATCACTGGAGATAAGACTTGCTCTACATAAGAGACGCTGCTGGTACAGCGAGTCCAGGCTAGGAAGATCTCTGCCTATGATTTTTGAAGCGGTCTTGACCACTCTACTCAGTCTGATTTTCTCTTTGGCCGTGATGGAACCATACCAAACCGTGATCGAAAAGGTGAGCACGCTCTCAATCACAGCTCGGTAAAATTGCATCAACATGTGGGCACCGAGACCGAAACTTTTCAGACGTCGCAGGAAGAACAAGCGCTGCTGTGCTTTTTGGACGATGAGGCGAGTGTTTTCCTCCCACTTAAGGTCACATGACAGGGTAGGGCCAAGAAACTTAAAGTTCTGGACTGTTTCAATGATTTCACTATTGATCACAAGAGGGGGAGGGGGAGGGAACTGTTTCTTTCTAAAGTCCACAATCATTTCTTTTGCCGTTTTGCCAGAGTGCAGTTCAAGGTTGTTGTTGTTACACCAACTAATTAGAGTCTCAACCTAACTACGGTAGGCGGATTCGTCTGAGTTTGTAACTCATGCACCCTTCCACTGTGGTGTCATCTGCAAATTTCAGAACTTTAGTACTGGCATGGCATGAAGCACAGTCGTAAGTAAACAGGGAGTAGAGCAGGGGGGAGAGTACGCACCCCTGAGGAGTGCCCGTGGATAAAATGAGGGTGGATGACACATTTTCACCAATTTTAACGACCTGTGGTCTCATCAACAGGACATCGAGGGTCCAGAGGCACAATGCCTCTGGAACTCCGATTTGTTGGATCTTCTGGTACAATTTGAATGGAATAATGGTGTTAAAAGCAGAACTGTAATCAACAAATAAAATTCTGGCTTAGGTGTTTGGGATTTCAAGGTGTTGTAAAACATAAAACAAACCAAGTGACGCCGCATCCTCCACGGAACGTTTTTCGCGATACGCGAATTGAAAACAATCCAGCAGAGGATCAGTAAGTGTTCTCAGAAACCGGAGGACCAGGCGCTCAAGCGTCTTCATGACAACTGAGGTCAGAGCGACCGGTCTATAGTCGCTTAGCGAGGACACTTTGGATTTTTTTTTTTTTTCGGAACAGGAATGATGGTGGTCCTTTTGAAACACTGAGGAACAGTGCACTGAGAGAGAGACATGTTGAACTTCAAATGTCAGTAAAGACGCCCGAGAGCTGGTCCGCACAGTTTCTGAGTAAGCCTCATGGAGAAATCATCTGGACCGGCAGCTTTCCTGCTGTCTAGACGCTGAAACATGCACCTGACATCGACGTTTAGAATAATGAAAGGCCGGGTTCTCAGTATGACTTCTCTCCACAGAAGGAGGTGGGGTCGTATTCTTTTTGTCAAAACGACTATAAAAGTCATTCGAGAGTGTCTGGGAGAGATGCATCTGTAACATCAGCAGTCTTGGAAGCAGGTTTATAGTTTGTAATGTCTTTAAGGCCTTGCCTGATGTCTCTAGGGTTACTAGCTGCGATTTTCTGTTCTAGTCTGTCTCTGAAGTTGCGCTTGGCAGTCTTAATTGCTTTTTGTACTGCATACCTGGCTTGTTTGTACCTTTCTCTGTCATTGTCTTTGTACGCGTCATGAGTTTTTTCCTGGAGTTTGTGTTTAATGTCTACTGTAAACCATGGCTTGTCATTAGAAAAAAAACTATTGCAGGTCTTGGTGGGAATACAGAGGCTCTCACAGAAGGCAATGTAGTCAGTGACAGACTCTGTGTACTCGTGAATGTCTGATGTTACTTTCTTAAACACTGGGACATTCCAGTCGGTGCACTCTAGGACAGCCACGGAGTGTTTCGGCTGCCTCAGGTTTACCACTGTTTGATTGTTTTTACTTTTGCTTTTGCCCTGAAATTGAGTTGTTGCTTGTATGCTGCTGGCACAAGATAAATCATGGCATGGTCTGACTGTCCGAGTGGAGCACGGGCGATGGAACGGTAAGCGCCTTTCATGGTTGAGTAACAACGATCTAAAATTTTACCGTCTCTAGTGGCACAAGATACTTGCTGTACAAACTTAGGCATCTTTTTGCTAAGATTAGCTTTATTGAAATCACCAGCGACAACAACAAAAGAGTCCGGGTTTGAGTTATCAGCAGCTGCGCTATCGCGGCTTCCGTGTTCGCTTGTGGTGGGAGGTACACAGCAGTCAAAATGACACGTGAAAACTCCCTCGGCAGGTAGAATGGGCGGCAGGCAATAGTCAGTGTTTCAGTCTAGGGCAACACTACACCCGAGTGGCGAGTGAGAACGAATGTGTACAGTCAGTTTTTAACTGAATCAGATGTTACTGTCTGTCTGTCTGTCTGTCTGCCTGCCTGCCTGCCTGCGTGCGTGCGTGCGTGCTTCCAATGTTTTTATTGTTTTGTACATGGAAACATGGCAATAAAAATGGGTCACTGCCAGTGCTCATATTTTAGGAAGTTTACAAAGTAGAGTAGGTAAGAGCACTGTCAGGGGAGAGAAGTGTGCATAATCGACCAGTGATCATAGATCTACAGTGGCCAAAGCACAAAAAAAAGAGAGATAGGAAAGAGAGCGGGTGCGCTAAGAAAGTGACTGAAAGCAATGCATATGGAAGCCCCCCCCCCCCCCCGAAAGGGGGCGTATCACATATCCCACTGTTCCAACCACTTTGTGCATGGAAATTTAAATCTAGGTCCCCCCAAAGGGGGGGGGGGGGGTCCAGATATTAAGCCGGTGTGGACAGCTGTTTCGGTCTTGGCGACCTCTTCAGCACACCATCGGCAATACTGTAGGAAGGCAGGAATTTCTGCTTACCTGCAATGACAGCCACATTTTACTGTGGTGTCTGCAGGGGCATACATCCCATGCCACCACCTAGAGCTAAATTTCCATGCACCCTAAAAGAGAACCTACCAAAAGGGGGGAAGGGGTTGCAGTCGATATTGTAGTAATAAATGAAAAGAAAAGGGGAGACTGCCAGTGCTCATATTTTAGGAAGTTTACAAAGTAGAGTAGGTAAGAGCACTGTCAGGGGAGAGAAGTGTGCATGATCGACCAGTGATCATAGATCTACAGTAGCCTACGGCAATAAACTATCTTATCTTATCAATAGTAATGAAGGACATCCGGCGACTCATACATCCGGCGACTCATTTTATAAAAGTTTAAAGGGACGTACTAGCTTCCTTATTTCAAACGAATCGCCATGAACAGAAAACAGTTGTACTGACAGTCGTTTGTATTCTTCCGATGCGGCGGGTTCAGACGGAAAGACCTCCAGCAAATTTGGCGTTTCAACCCATTACATACTGACGCTGATTTTTGTTGTTGTTGTTGTTGTTGTTCATGTGTGTGTGTGTGTGTGTGTGTGTGTGTGTGTGTGTGTGTGTGTGTGTGTGTGTGTGTGTGTGTGTGTGTGTGTGTGTTTGTGTGTATGTGTGTGTGTGTGTGTGTGTAAATGCTTATTGTCCTATGAAGTCTACATTAGTTCAAGGGTGCTGCCAGAGTAGCTTGGCGCCTAGGGCGCCATGCTATTCTGGCAATACCCTTGAACTATCATAGTCAAATTTATTTCAAGCAATGGGAATATCGGGATGAACTGCAAGACGCCACGGATGCAGCCACATCCACAAATTCTTTCGTCCACTTTATTGTTATCGTCCAAAAAGTTTCAAAGTGAGCTCTCAGTCAAGCTGTAACAGATACCGTCGTGCGCGGGCCCACTGCGATCGAATTCGGCCCGATAGCTTGTTACGTACTGTGAGATTGCTGTATAGTACGCGTTGTGTTGGAGCAGGCTGTCGCCTTCTCTGGGTGCCAGGTCGATTGAATAGGCACTACTCTTCAGCTGGTAGTAGTCAAGTTGATCCACTTTCTGCTTCAGATTATCAACTCCGAACGATGCTAGCAACACCTGGCTGTGGTCGTTATAACTGTACGATACTGAATCGAACCTTATCAGCAGCCGGTCATGTTGTTTTTTATTATGATTTTTTTATAATACATTGTAATGATAAAAAACATCAACCCTGGTTTTTATACTGTAACGAATAGTGTTGGACTAAACTGTGATACTGCTGAACAAAAAGGCAAGCCGGCAGTCGTCAATTAGAATAACCCCCCCACTCCAATCTGACGCTGGTTGTGTGGTGCGCTGTTGAAATCATTAAATATTGAAAGTCGTCAAAGGAACATAGATGCAAAGAAATTTTTAGCTGCAAGAGGCATAGAACCTCATGAGCCCAGGCAACTGCACGGAGGCTCATGAGGATCATGTTATACCTCTTGTAATTGGGAGGCATTAATTTTTTTCTCGGTAGTGAAGGGATTCCCAGCCACCGTTTTTGAAATCATTGTTCATTCAACGACCAAAAGCCAAAACCGGTCAAGAAAAAATGGTACAAATTAGTCTCAGCAAGAGGCATAGATCCGCATGAGCCGTCGCAACTGCAGTTGGGATACCTTCAATTCTTCTTGGTAGTGAAGGGGTTAATACTGTAACGGATGTTTGTGAAGTGCTAAACATGTTTAACTCATTCAGCCCGACGGCCGTATTTCCCAAATTTAGGAGGCGTCATCTAACGACTATGCACCTGTTGCTGGAGATCGATCGAGCATGATAATTCAAGGGTAGTGCCAGATTAGCTTGGCGCCGACAGACACTGCCCTTGAATTATCATGGTCGACCCATCTAGTCCTGCTGTAGTGCGTCAGGGCTGAATAGGTTAAACAAAACTGCCAAGTTGTGTGTTTGTTTGGCCATGAAAAATGTATGCTACACAAACGTATGCTTCTGGCCGAACCCCACTCGAGTGTAAACTCCGCCAGTTGTAACCTGTCACTCGAAACCTGCATTATTCATCAAGGCATTTAACTTGGCCAAACCCCTCAACACCCTCTGACTTTCTCCATCGCAGGAAGGCTAAAACGTAAATAAAATGAAACCTGTAAGAGGTATGTATATATTCTCAACAGCCCTATGCAGCTTAAACCATCTGCCAGCGGTATAGATTCTCATGAGCCCCTGTGATGCAGGGGCGCATGACAATCTATGCCGCTGTTATGTACATGGCTTTTTGGCTAGATGCGAAATCAAGATGTAAGCCAAAAAAGAACTCGGGAAAGAAAAACCTGGAGAACCAGATCTGCTGTGATGGGAAAACTAACGCCCGACGGCTGTGACAGCTTCAGTGACACGGATGCAAATTAAACAACGACAAAGTAGGATTTGTCTGTCTTCAGTTGACGGATACACGAAGTCTTGCTGGAGGACTGCTCAGTGACTCTCAAAAGAAGAAGAAATTATCTGTTTCCTTATCGAAACGTCCTTGTCTTTCGCCAAAAGCCTTATAAGGTATACCCAGTGAGCCGCAAAGGTCCTCGGTCGCACGACGGCCTCAGTGGGCCCGCGCACGGCTGTGTGGCCACTGAGGCCGTCGTGGACTCGAAGGCGTTTTGCTACTGGGGTAGAACTTCTGTTTTTGACAGTTTATGATTTTTTTTTTTGTTGTTGCGAAAATCCACAGGATTAGGAAGCCGGTTATGTTCCCTGATCGACAGGGTATATTTCCTTGGTGACGCGCGGAGCATTCTAGGGGACATAATTCTTGGCACAAAAATGTTCGATTTCCTCCCGCTGAGCGAAAATCAGCCCGAAATAGCCAAGGCGGTCAAGCGTCCGAGAGACAGAGCGAAATGAGCAGCTGGGTCGTGGGTTTGAGCCACCCCCTCCCCACCCCCTCCCCACCCCACCCCCCACCCACCCCACCCACCCCCTACCCCCCTCCCCCCCCCACCCCCCCCCCCCACACACACACACACACACACCGCGTCCCGGCCCCGGTACTGAGCACGCTGAAAGGGCCTGGCAACTGAAAGTGGCACAGTGGCAGTGCGCCTGAATTGACCGATGTTCAGGTCGTACTCCATAGGCAATAGCCGTCTCTGTTCCCATATAACCCCCTCCTTAGGGCCGTCAACTGTCACTCTGCTGCCTTAGACGTTAAACCCCGAAGTAAAAAAAAATTATAAGTATCATGCTAGCAGCATTTTGTTTGACTGATACAATAGGAAAGAGCATTTGCAACTTAACCCCTTTATTACTAAAAGAAGTGACGTACCCGACTGCAAGAGGCATAAAAATTAGATCCTCATGGGTTAACTCATTCAAGGCGCCCCACATCAACAGCTGCGAAAGTGTCGTATAGCGTTGCCACCGGCAACCCTTTGTACTTGCCTTTACAACCCTTTGTAGGCCTACCTTTACTGTGAAAACTTCAGCGGTTCTTAGCAAAAACACAGGCTGTTTACGCACGATGTGCCGTCTGCGGGCGGCCACAAAGGACTTTACATCTTTCACCGGAAACGCAAACATACCTAAAACTGGCCTAGCAATATTTTTTCAATCAAACGAGCACGCGCGCACAAAAACCTAAAGCAAATATAAATTATATCAACAATACATTTTACGGGTAAAAATCAAACGGCTGTTTGAAAAATTGCTGAGGCGACAAAACTTCAAAGATATGTAAAATTTAAAAAAAAAAATAGAAATCGTGTATTGTTATCATCATCACAAAAAGCATGCAGGGAATATTTTTGTAAATGTATGGAATGAAAGCCACGTCAGCGTGTCCATGTCAGTTGGTATAAACTGATCGATTACAAACAGATATAAACTAGTATTGGGTGTGTGTGTGTGGGGGGGGGGGGGGTAGAACTGTTCATGTATGAAAACAGCTGAAATAATGTAAGTGTAACAGATGTACTCGTAACAAAAGCACGGTGAAATTTGTTAATCAAAACCATTAGCACGTGCGAACCACATTGTGACAACAATGACACAAGAGCTTCATAGAACTCAGAGTAAAATTTAATGCTTCCGTTCTTCTGCATTGTGTATGTGTGGAAGTGCGTGCAGATAGTTTTGATTGTCAGTGTATGGGCATGTCAGGTTTCTGTGTGGTTTTATCTTTGTATTGTACACGTGCGTTTCCAGTGTTGAGCTTTGAGCCTTTTGGTAAGGCCGGGATACTGCGTATTATGAGAGTGATCTATACTGATTAGCAAAATAAAGGCGAAATTTTTGGAATCATCGGAAACACTTCAGTGTTTACAATGATTCCACAAATGACGCATTTCGTGTGCTTGTCAGTATAGTAGTGGTAGTAGTAGTAATATTATTAGTAGTAAAATACTGAACGTGCACTCATTGTACATGTAACAGCAAACATGACAATAAAATTTAAACTACATTGTTTTGCTATATTTCTCCCGCACCTTCGTGGGGGCATTCCTAAGACAGACTCGCTTGAGAAGTACACTACAGGAGTACACTTCTATTCAGGTGAGACGAAAAGCATCTCATTCGAGTAGAAGTGTACTTGGGGTGTACTGACTCTCCGCCGAGTGGTACACCTGCAAGTCGTACGAGTTCACACAGATTTTAAAACATTAACCCCCTTGTACATGAAGCGGCCACCTGTACTGACTGTCAGTTTAAAGTGCCGATGACTGCATTCACTGAGGGGATTAAGTTAACCCGGCATTCAGCCCTGACGCCCTATAGCAGGAGATGGGTCGACCATGATAATTCAAGGGCAGTGCCAGATTAGCTTGGCGCCTGTCGGCGCCAAGCTAATCTGGCACTGCCCTTGAATTATCATGGTCGATCCATCTCCTGCAACTGGTGCATAGTCATTAGATGACGGCGGCTCCCAAATTTGGGAAATACGGCCGTCGGGCTCAATGAGTTAAAGAAACAAACGCAGTTTAATAAGAAACGTAATTTAGTGTTAGCCCTTGACCAGTGCCGAGGAAAACTGTCTCGGCTGACGCAACTGATCCAGCTGCAAGAAACATAGACACTCATGAGTCCCTCGAAATTGTCTCTTGCCGACACTGTCCACTGTGTATCCATTTTCGGCCTTGAGCAGTCTCGGGCTAAGGGATTAAATTTCAGTAGATACGAACACAGTTTAGTTGCAAACGTAATAACATAACAATATTATATAAAATATAAAAACGCAATAAATAACAAAGGCAACCACTCACTGATTCTGTCCTGTTGTTTTGAAGGGCGTAACACTGACCTGTAAACGCTTGTAACTCTGTTTTTTCCCAAGTCAGCGGCTGTCACAACCGCGTCGAAGCATAATGTACGGTCCCTAGCAAAATCGCGACTCAGCGTGATGAAGTCCAATGCACGACCAGTCCGTGTGTGTGTGTGTGTGTGTGTGTGTGTGTGTGTGTGTGTGTGTGTGTCTAATCCAAAAGGCGCAACGTGCCGTAACTATTCATAAACCTTACTGAAATCCCACGGCCTCCGCCGTCTAACGACAACCGGCTGTGAAGAAACTTATCTGCAAATGCAAACGATACGGAGACTTCCTAGCAAGCCACTGACATAGTATCTAATGAGGCTAGCCTTGCAGGCGACGTTAATTCTTTTAAGTTCAGTCACCGGCTGGATACGCAAGAGGCAAAGATCCACACGAGCCGCTGTAATGCAGCGGCTCATTACGATCTATGCGTCTTGCTGATTGAATTGAGGGGCGAGGTTGGCTGTTGCTACTTAAGATATTTGACACGACATGATGCGCAGGTTTTTCTCGCCCCCGTCGCTCATTATGGGTGTAAAGATATGCTTCCTCATTAGCGCACAGCTCCCGTTAACTGTACTGTTATCGAAGTATGCGGGTAACAGACAAGACGAGCCGGACAAATTGTCCTTCCTAATCCGCTTGTTAACATAGTGTCTATGACCTGAGCGCGGTCTTGCTTTGGTAAAGTTTGCTTTGTCAGCATTGTTGATAGCGTGACAGTGACGTTTGAAAGGCTGCTGAAGCGCATTTACCAATGTCAGTGCAACATGAAGGTTGGTTCGGTTAACTCATTCAGCCCCGAAACACCACAGCGGCAAAGCTCGACCTTGGTAGTTCAAGGGTGATGCTAGAATAGCTTGACGCCTAGAGGCGTCAAGCTATTCTGGCACCACCCTTGAACTAGTATAGTCAGTCTGTCCAGTCCTGAATTGTAATGTAGTCCACAGTGGCCAACTCCAACATTTGGAGATTTCGGTCCTGGGGCAGAATGCGTTAACGTGCCTACGCTGCTTGTGAAAGAAAAATGAATGCATGTCGCCAGCCGGTCTAATATGCAAAATAAACCTATTAAGACATGCTAAGGGACGCTGCATCTTTGCTAACTTATCGACCCCCAGTTTACAAAAAGAGGAGAAAATCATTACATCAGAAAATACGTTCAAGGAGACGAGATATAAAACTGTATAAACCGCAAACGCCTAACTTATCATCATACGAACCAAGCAGAAAAGAAAAGAACAAAATACAAACAAGGCCACAGTTGAGATCTAGACATTAGCTCTTTGGCTGTCGTTAGCGGTTTTTGTCGCGAGATGATTCTTGCAGGAATCATCGCGACAGAAACTGAAACCGCAAACGACAGCCCGTCGGAAAGCTTGCAGCATAATCCCACGCCAACGCTACTACTACTCCGAAGTACGTTTCT